>CM052290.1:4663842-5074776 GCA_028455765.1 Lasioglossum oenotherae
TTATAAGTTAAAATAAGACATAATAATAACAAAAAAATAGCCTATTAGTTTATAAACATTAATATTCATTAGCCATTACGTTCAAATACTTATGTAGTCATTACTCATAGTCACGCTCAAGTATTTACTTAGTCATTAATTATTAGTCACTTTTATGGAGTTCATGAAGTTATTAGTCAATAATCATAAATGTGACTAGCGTTTGCCCAACTCTGTGTCGGAGTAACAGAAAGAATAAAATAAACACTGGTTATATAAAAATGTTGTATTCGTTGGAAATTATTGGCCATTCTTAACGAAAAGCAAGCAACGAATCGGTTGATAGAAAATTAATGCACATCTCGCCCACTCGTAGACGCTGGAGGTATGCTGATAGCGCTCGTTTCAGTGAAATTTCATTGTGCAATAACTAAATTCGCAGCTTTATCCTGATCCCTTGGGGTGGAGAATCTTTATTCAGCCTAACGAGATATTATCGTCGCAGTGTGAGTAAAGAGCTTCGCAAAGCTTTGATCCGGATTTTCCGATTTCCGCCCTCGGCTGCGTATTTCCTCCAGCTTCCATTACTCCAGCCTCGCAGTTGATTTTGGGGGAGCCTGGAAGACGAGCTTGAAAATCCGCAGAACGATATTTCCGATACGGTTAGTAGCCAGGATATGCTCTCCCTTAACTGTATAATCTGCGCCCGACCAACGGACTTGGGGTGGTCCACACGGCTTTTTCCCTTTCCCCAATATCGAATGCTGCTCTCGCTGCGTACCAGCTTCCTTTTCCTGCATTCTTCGACCCGTGGTATTAAGCATATTTATGCCAGATATTCTATACGGCGAATAAACTAGCCGTGAACTACGGGTTTTACGCGAATTTGCCAGTAAAATCCACCCCATCCGGTATTTCACGCGGTATACATTGCCTTTCCACTTGAACCCACCTATACCACCGACAAAAGAGAGTATCCTAGTAAAAGAATCGGCCACTATTTCAAATACAATGTTTTATAAAACTTAATTGAAATATCTGTTTCCTTGATCTCGATCGACAATTTGTTAATAACGTGTATTAATGTTCTTAGTGCACTGGTTCGAATCTAATGCTACTACTTAAGCAATTTTGCATATTACCACAAGTGAAAACATTAATTAATTACGTTAGTAATTGAAATATTACTTGAAATAAAAAGTTATATTCACGAAAGTGTTTCACTATTTGAAATAAATTGTCTTATATTTTATCCAACAAAATAGTTCGAGGAAATGATTATCTATTATTTTATTTCAACGTCATTTTATTAGAGCAAGTTATACATATTGTATAATATACAGGGTGAATCATGATCAGTAGAGATTACTCTGTTATATATATATTTATATATATATATATATATATATATATATATATATATATATATATATATATATATTAGCAGTCCGATCGAAAATGTTTTTATCAGGTATAGCATGGTTTCAAGAGAGCTTTCACGTGATTATAGCAAATTTTTCGTCGACTCTTCTTTTTTTAATGATTTTTCAAGGTCACCTTCAATTTTTTTGCAAATACACCTATAATTTTCTACGCCTATTTTTTTATAAGATTTCAAGATGAATTCGAAAACGTATCGTAACATTAACAAAATTACAAAACAATTGTAAAATTGTATTTTTTATCTTTTTTTTTTACAAAAAATTTGCTATAATCACGTGAAAGTTCTTTTGAAACCATACAACATATGTGATAAAAACATTTTCGATCGGACAGCTAATACGTAACAGAGTAATCTGTACTGATCACGATTCATGATTCACCCTGTATACACATAATATATTCGCATATATGAAATGTGTCCAACCCTGGCGTCACATGTAGTCACACTGAGTTCTAGCTTGCATGTGTTCGGAGGACGAGTGCCCGCGAAGTACCACCACACGACTTATCAATTTATTTGAAAGAGAGAGAACAATCTCTTGGTGGAGTAGTGCCATTTATTTACACCGCGGGTACGAACAGCTGCTATCGACGTTAACTCTGTCTTGTTTCCTTGCAAGTTGCCCACCCCTCCTCCATTGTCGGTTCTGTGAAAGGCGATCAGTAGATCGAAATCAAAAACTGGGGGGATGTTTCTTCGTCTCGATATTGGATCTTCGCTGTCGACAGAACTCGAGGGTGAAAATTAATTTAGACTTCTATCTAGACTTCTATCTCGTCTGGCATTATTACATTCTGCGAGACGCGTTGGAAATTTAAACAGATCGACAGCATTCAAATATATAAATTAGTTAGTATTAGACAGTATATAAATTAGTTTCAGAATAGTATAATAATAAGTGCAATCAAATGAAAAATGTATACAATAGAACGCAGACCGTTCATACTGAAAATACAAAAACAACTGCGATTATGGCAATAAAACTGGTAATAAACATTATTATTGATACGTATTGAAATAAAAAAATATTTATTCTTAAAAAATCGCGTAGTTAAAACATTGCATAGTTACAATCCTGCATTTTTCTAAAGATATAGTTTGCAAAATAAAAATGTATAGGTTTTATAGTTACAATTATTGAGACATACATTAATAATATCTTATATTATATTATTGATACGTATTGAAATAAAAAAATATTTATTCTTAAAAAATCGCGTAGTTAAAACATTGCATAGTTACAATCCTGCATTTTTCTAAAGATATAGTTTGCAAAATAAAAATGTATAGGTTTTATAGTTACAATTATTGAGACATACATTAGTAATATCTTATATGTATATATGCAACGTAGTTCTTAAATAACATTCATTAAAATATAGTACAGATTCCATTTTCATAAACTCTACGTATAGTGCAGAGTTAATTATTATGGTTTATTCATTCTTATATTTGTTTTGTGTACATTTTATATACAAACATTGTTCAACTAAGGAACTATATCTATGTATAATACCGTATATAATTAGTGTTAAATGATAATGTGGTATTTATACTATATTAAAATTAATTGTTTGCTACAGCAAATTTTTTTTATACAAACTTCTTATTTAAATCGAAGAATATCTAATCATTTTTAAATTATTTCTGGGAAGGCTTTTGTAGTAGATATTTATATATATGTATACGAATGACCATTTCATACTGTATGTATTATACCAACGAGAATTCATTTAGCAAACTTTAATACGTAACTCTGTATAGCAAGCAATATTTCTTTAACAAGTTCCCACGTCGATATCACAACGTCAATACAAAATGAGACAAGATTTCCATCACAATAACATAACGAATGGTACTTTATTTGCATGTCTCATACAAGGATATTAAACACCATTTTGACAGGTAAAGAAACTAAAGAAAGTCGCAGTTCAATGAAAACTAACTAAAAATCGTGTATAGACTCCGTTACAAATCATGTTGAGAAAAAAATGCAAATGGTTCTGGTGTGAATAAATGTACAGTGACTCTCACTAATATTCGGACACTCTTAAAAACACGAGAACTTTTTTAATATTGGATCATATGATTTGAACTGTTCCGAGAAGTTAGAACAATTAGTTTAATACATATTGAGAAAATAAATTTTTTCAAAAATCGCAATTTGTCGAACTTGCAGAGAAAATACAAAAAGTCGTATTTGGAAATTTTTTATGCGAGCTTACATGGAATATTTAGAAAACACGAGTCGTAGATCTGTATCAATCAAACATATTCTGAAAATTTCACCCAAATAGGTTGACGTTGCAATCAGCTACAAACGTTTCATGACAGTAAAAATTGCAGTTTTTCACGATTTTCGGCATGCTTAAATTTCCACAGTGCATATAATTGACACAGATCTACAAAACGTATTTTTTAAATTTTCACAATGCATATAATTGACACAGATCTAGAAAACGTATTTTTAAAATTTTCACAATGCATATAATTGACACAGATCTACAAAACGTATTTTTTAAATTTTCACAATGCATATAATTGACACAGATCTACAAAACGTATTTTTTAAATTTTCTATATAGGCCCACATAAAGTTGTAAAATGCAACTTTTACTATTTTCTACATAATTCGGATGAATAGCAATTTTGACAAAATTTCTTTTCACAATATGTAGCGAACTAATTGCTCTAGCTTCTGAAAAAAGTTCAAATCGTATAATCCAATATTTAAAAAGTTATAGTTTTTTTTTGTTAGAGCGTCTGAATATTAATGGGAGTCACTGTAGTCTGGACTAGGCAGGTTACTAGCAGGAAAAGGAAAGAAAATTGAAAGACGCTGGAAATGTAGGAAACACAAAAGGAAATTGACAAAAGTGCACGGTGAAGAGGAGGGATTATTAAAGCGGACAAAAAAGAACGGTAAGAACACGTAACGGTTCAGAGAGATGATGAGGCAGGATGATAAACGGTGATGATCTCGATACTGAGACATAATGGGACCGACGGATGTGTGCGTACCTGCGAATTGCGAGCACGGTTCTGTTTTCTCTTTGCTGCAGCCTCCATCCGAGATATCCTCGAGGATCTTCACGTGTGCCGTAGACAGGACAATAAAATTAGGATGTTTATGTAGGATTTGAGAAATTGATATTGACGGGATGACGTGAGACGACTGGATTAACGTAACCTTTAATAATATAACAAGAAATTAACCGAAATCGAAACAATACATATGCAGAGCCGCAGTCGACAACCGACAGACTTTTTCATAAATTTATTCAATAACATATTTCCCAGGTAAACTTACTTAACGAACAGATGACCGTGACAGCATATCTGACAAGTTTACCATTTCCCATTCTGGTTTGTTACTTGTTCCAATATTTAAATCCGAATAATTTTACTTTATATTATTACGAGACAGCGGATTTGATGCATTTATGACAAAAATGAGTAGCTGTAATTCGGAACGGTGAAAAAATTCGAAGAATTTAAAAATACTGTTATCTTCTTTTCGATCTATTCAACATACTAAGAAAGAAAATAATTTTTATTTCACTCCAGTTGATTGCAAATCAAGTAGAAAATTTTTAGTTTTTTAGTAGAAAGTGAGTATGACTATTTGAATTCTTTTAAACATTGTCCGTATAAGTATACTGTACCTAAATGTACTAACACGAAATTCTAATTTACATTTCTTACTGAAAGTATTTAGTAAGCTGCTGAGGGTCAATTTGGACCAAGTATTCGTCTTGCATATCCATAAAGCTAATTGTTTGTCAAGGGTTGATTAATGAATAATATTAAATTACTACCTCTCTAAGAAAAAGGATATTCGCGACATTTTGTATCGTGAAATGAATAATGGTAATGACTATACTAGGTGTACTATGTACATAGGAGATGATCGATCTAACTCGTGTAGTACTTGAGATTTACAAGTCTCTATGACCACAGTGTGTGCATCATGCTACACCTGTTAAACATGTTGGCTTATCGTCACTTGGATTCACTACATATTGCAGATGTAATTCTGTGCTACATTAGCATTAACATGTGTTAAGTGTTCCGTGATTAACTTGAAATTGTCGTGAATGAAGAATTGGTTATAATAATACTTTTTAATAATTACTTCAAACTTGTTTTTCTTTCTTTCATCAGACACAGCAGAAAGTAGCTAATAATAGAATCAAATACCTATTTAAATAGGCCAAATTTCACTTTGTCGACAGTTTTCCAAATAAAATGATCGCTTGTCCGGGGCAACTACACGTAAATTATGCACTGTATATTACAGATGTGAAAGTAGAAAGTCATCACATCTTATATCATTCTACAAGCATTTTGAAGCACCAACTAGTGTACCTATATGCACATGAAATATCCACTATGATAATTATTTTAACACTATTATTTGTTACAATTCAAAAACCAAAACTATATCAGAGCATAACCCAGTGATAGACAAAAATAAAATATAATCGGTGTTGGGCAAATTTGATTTTAAATAATAAATAAACGTGTGATTTTATTTGCAAATAATCACTAAACTTTTTATTTAAATACAATTAATTTAAATAATTACAAAAGTGATCCGTTTATTATTTCTTATTTGCATATAAAAGATTATTTATTATTTGAATTGAGGTGGAAATCAAATAAATAGTTTTTCATCTTTTCTTATTTCCTGTATTTTCTTGTATACAATGAACAGACGTGCGCGTGTTTTGTCTGTTATAGCAACCTTATCAAGTATACCGCCATACAATTTAATTTTTACTTGTCAATACAAATATCATTTTGAAATAATTCATTATTTAGACTTGGTCAAATAATAAATCATTATTTTTGCTTTTTATTTGAATATCCAAATAACAAGTAACTTATCATTTAAATTTTCATTTAAACAAATTTATTTATTGCCCAACACTGAATATAAAAATTATGTTTTCTAACTCATTTAAATACTACTTATCAATCTGACCTACTTTTACTCGAGCGATTATCGAATTCGAAGCACTCGTTGAACATTACTCCTTCAAGAAAAATACAAAAACTTTGAGACACCCTGTATAAGCGATGTGTCAAGACGTACGGACCATATTGAAGTCGTTAGATTATACAATTCACTCGGTTTATATTTTTACAAATCGTCGTAACGATAACATTTAATGATCATAACTTTCCCCGAGACCGCGTTGTTAACCCGTTCTATTCTGCACGGCCCCGATTATAATATCGGGCTAAGCACGATAAGAAAGCGACGCTGTTCTAAGGCCTTATCATACCGCGCACGTCTCCCGGCGCAATATTTTTCTGGCACTCCCTTCCGGATTCCCCATCGAATTAATCCTTCAGATCACGGGACACGATATACTTTTTGCAAATGAATTTCGCGGTGAATGGAAAACAGTCGATCTTCGGTGCATGCCGCACCGCCAGTGTCAGAATGCAATTTCATTGCGGTGCCCGCGAGGGAATTGAAAATATAATGTGCATCAGATATCGTTGCTCGTGATCTTGTTACTGGGAAACCCCCATAAGGGATCACGACCGCAGGGATCATCGAGATTGATCTACAAATATTCGTCATGCCATCGGGCGAAATGTTAAAGGTTCTGATGGTTTACGAGATTATTTTATCGTTTGCGTGAAATTATTAAGTAACGAGGCCGTTGACCGATGTCCACGATAACTACATTATCCTTTATGCATTTTTACGAAATATTTTTGTCATCGTTTTTTTAATGATCGTCAACAGATTGTTAATGAAGAAGAAAAATTTAAAAATATATATGTATGGATGTGTTAATTAAAATTACCTCAGGAATCATCCCTTTCGAGCAAGTACAACATTTTTGGAACACCCTGTATCATGTCACAATTTTATCATTTAGACTCGAATTAAATTGAACGAGCGCAGTTATTGAAACTCGAGTTGAATCCTTAAACTCTATTTTGTCACCGGCGAATTTCAGGTGATTTTACAGAAGACTTTTTCATATTTTCTCTAGCCATCTGCACATTCTAGTAAGATAACTATAATCAACAAAAAAAACATCGCGCATCTAATAATAACGACAAAGTCGTTAAGGGATGAAATCAATTTTTATGCTTTTCCTGCTTCTCACAATCAATGAGAAACATTTTTGTTTGGCATAAAGATCTGCAGTCTATTAATAACGTACGTATTTATTAAGACTCTGTTGAGAATCTTCGCCACGATCCTGACACGATATTGCAGGGCGATGGGGGTTAGTTTGCCTTCCAAGGCGGCTATGTCTTCATCATATACGACTTTCGGCTGAATAACAAAGAAGAAGAGTAAAAGAGGACAAGACATACGATAGAGATCAAAATTCACTGTGAGCTTATGAGTCAACCGACCTGACAGCCTTCTAGACTTAAGCCGATCCCACGGGACGCTACTAGAAAAGGCTCCGCTTTGTTGAATCCACCCCCGACTCTAATTCGCATCGACGGCTGCACGTGCGTGAACTCCCCGAAGGAGGAAAACCACGTGCGCCAAATCGGTAGAGCCAATAGCTGGAATTGAAACGTGCGGAATTATCGGTCGTTTACACGATTGAAAAAGCGTTTACGAGCTTCGAATCAGTCACGACATCCCCGACGCTTGTTCGGGCTTTGAACAAACCACGAGCGATATGCTGAATTCCAATCATCTGTAAAATTCGCGGAGAATGCAATCGTGAGCTGCGACAAACGTAAACATAATTTACTACAGCCTACGTATTGGAAAATCGAAATGTTTCTTTATTAAGGATCGACTCATTATTATTAATATTATATGGAACACTTGCCTATATAACGCTAAAAAAACATCCAAGGTCCTATATGCATTATTTTGATTCAGAGTACTTAATCACATTAGACTACGGATCTTTATGTAAAATAAAAACTTTCCATCTGAATCGCAAGAAACTGTTGCGAAATAAAAATTTAATTTCTTTCTTTATACATATACTTAATGGATTAAAAATAATATAATCGTACCTCTAAATTCTTCGAATGTTTTCGCTGCATTAAATTACAGCTACTCGTTTTCATCGTAAATTCATATAATCCGCAGTCTATTAATCACTATTTTATTTATTCCATATATTTACATTAGAAAATATGTCGAAAATATATACCAATAAATTTTTTCCATTGGTGTTTCGTTTCTGAAAAAAAAAACAACAGAATTTACAAATTCAGCGAACACGCGTGCGATTGGCGCGTCTGATCATGACCTACCAGTTCCAATTTCTTACAAGAAAAAAAAGTTTTCAGTTCCGAAAACTGAGCTTCAAATGAAAAACAATTATTCCGTATTTTCCACTTATTATTATTCCAATTATTTTCTCGTGCGGAATCACCCCCTCCACGATTGCACACAATACTGGGACACCTATGGTTTCCATTACTGCTTATGTTACTCTCCATGTGGAATAAAATAGTTTACGAAACTTCTAAGTCGTTTTTCTCAAGAACGGTTCATTTGTGAACCGTTCCTTTTGTACCTTTTGACAAATAATATATGATGCGATAAAAGAAGGCTGACCTTTTGAAATCCAGTGAAGATCAATTTTGTGAGAAATGTTTTTTGAAATCTCCACCGATGTAGAATACCAGTTGTACATTCAGATAAAGACGCCCCGAACGGTACGTCTTAAAGACGATCAGAAGACGTTCGTAGGACACACCACACGAAGGTCCATAAATGTTAATTAAACTAAAAGAAGGGAAGAGTAAAAATAGATTTCGACAAAAACGAGTTTAAAGTTAATTTGAAGAACGTATGTGGTATTGACATAAAAAGTGTAAATAAAAAATAACAATTGGATTTAAAATCACAATAAAAATTGAAATTGAAGCAAAAACACTGACTCGAACAAATAATACCAATGCTAATACCTACTGCTAGATTATGGTTGTATACATATAAAAACTACACTGTTCATGGTCTTAAAGAAGTCTTTTTAGGACGTAAGGCTTTCAGACCTAAAATAGACGTAAAATGGACGTCGTGTGCTATCCGGGTAATGTCCAGGACCAAAAATTTCGTCCCACCCTGTACACGATACAGACACGACAGATGCAATCTCGACGAAGTAGAATACAGGAAATAGACTCATACATTTCGGAACGGTCAGTGTTATTAGTATCAGCAGTGCGTTCAACTAGCACTAAAGACTAATTGCGATCTAATCTCCTGATAGAGATTCGAGCCATTGTTCTGGGACCCCCGAGGCAATCGTTCACCGGAGTTCACACCAATCGCGTAAAAGCTCAAAGACATCGGATAAGAAACGTCACTGTGGACAAGCATTCGAATGGATGTGAGAGAAGGTCTTTGTACTCGTTTGACGACCGGTCGATAATAAACTTTTTCCCTGAGAAAGGGTCGCTTAGTCATCTCGAAGGAGCCTCTAATCGGGCAACGCTAGCAGAAGGTGGCCGAACGAAAATTCTAAGGGCTCTTCTAATCCCCGTCTTAGACCCAGGGGGTCAGCCGACTCCGTAATTCGACTCTTTAAGTAATCATTTTAAGCTCTTCTCCATGTTGGATTCTTTCGTCTCGTTCGTTTCAAAGGCCGCCTTTGACCGCGCGCTTCTACTTCTCTGGTAGATGAATTTCATTTTTCATTTTTTTTTTTGGATTGAGACCACACGTCGGAAAAACGACCAGTGACACTCTGGATTCGTTGAGTTGAGAAGTTTTGCACACCCGGCGTATTCACCAGACCTGTCTCCTTCAGATCATCACTTGTTCTGATCGCTACAACATCATTTGGTGGATACACACTTCTAAACAGTTGGAGAAGGCGAAAAATGCCTCGCAGACTTCTACGAGTCAAAACCGCCATCTTTTTTTCACCAAGATTCGTCGTTTGCCCGAGAAGTGGAAGGAGGATGTAGAAGCAAATGGAGACTACTTTCCCGATTAAAACATACTTGTGTATTTTAAACAAGAAAATATTGAATCTGACGAAAAAAGACCGAGTACTTATTTGCACACCAATACATGACTGTATTAGTTCGGTATACAGATTAATATTGTTTTAGATCTGGCTGGGCTGGCGCATTTGGTGCGCACCAGTCTCTTTCATCTTGTCTCATCAGCAAACCTCAACTTGCGCACAATGAATGCCTTGGTGAGCGCCGTCCCATTAAAATCGACCATTGTCAAGGGTTTCAATTGTATTCTCCAACGTGATACTGTACCGATGTAAACGTACCCTAAGACACTTGCTTCGTTGACATTTATTGCGAAACGGTGAAAAGTAGCTTTTCCACTACCATGACTTTCCGTCTGCTTGTTCCACATCGCACTATTCAACTGTCTTATCTCGGCTCTTCATTGCTTGCGTTCGTGTTTAGCAAATATTTCAACTATTTCATGCATCCTTTGTCTTAGGGTTTATTCCATTCTTAATTATTTCCTGGCTGGGAAATTATGCGTTCATTGCGAGTGCACGTTTACTGGAAAAGTTGGATATTCATTAGTGCAAATAGTGTTTCCCTTTAAATTTAATTTAATCGAAGAATTTAATCGCTATAATCTTCAAATTGGCAGATTACAAGGTTCGGGTATCAGATTGCAAGCATATGCATACTCATATTTTTCACTGAAATTAAATTAAATTAGTTGTTTAATAATTTTGTATGATAACTTCTATTTTTGTACTTATTGAGTTGAATGAAACCTCTCTAAAAATCTGTGAAAATATTATTTGTTTTTGTCAATCGCACTACACTTGTTTTCATACATAGTATTTACTTCTGATTCCGAAAGCTTGATGCTTTGGCGTCTATCTTTCAATGAAGTTCTTGCATTCGAAAATTAACAAATTTAATATCTTTAACATCTTTCACCACTAGACGCTTGACGTGCTCGCTGTACTACATGAATCTATTTAATGAAATTGAATGTAACTCGACAAATTAAAAGGGGATCCCCGATGGGAAAATTTTAACCCAGCCCCTTCACTTGACAACTCCGCTAGTAGAGTTAGCACTCGTAAACTATAAAATGTAATATTGAGAATACCGTTTTACGTCATGTAAAAAAAAAATATTGTAAATCTTTGTCTTTCTTCTGTGCACTTGGGTTTCATTTATTTCTAATGTTATAATAAATCTCTTACGAGATTTCTTCAATAGAAACAAGAATGAAAACATTTTTTTTTAATATTGTATAGTTTTATTTTTTGTTCTGTGTACCTTGGTTTTAATTATTCCTAATATCGTAATAAATGAAGAAGCTAGTTTTATGGATCCATACATTATTTATAAATGTATGAAAAATTGTATTTAATATCTATTGCCTTAATCAAGTCTCGCTGAATATTGTCTTTTCATTGTTACTGCATCACAAGTTACGCATAAGACAGATTCTCACGACCCTTTTTTCCCTTGTAGTCTTATACAATTTAGTTTTTCCGTTCCCGTTAGACGCGTACCATTATCTCACGGCTATATTAGATCATATTACGTACATCAATGGATAATTAACTATTTCCTTAACATAGCGGAGACTGCTCACATCGGTTTTTACATTGCGCTGAATTTGTAACAAATTTCGTTTGCATATTCTTTTGATTATCCGTACGTTGACCCGAGTCGGCAGATTTCTATGTATATCTGAAGAAAACATTCTTTTAATTATATAATGCACAACAGACGATAGATTAATATTACTAACATTGCTGAGGACAGTTGAAAAGAAAATTTTAATATAAATAATAATCTAGTATCACTAATACAAATTCGTCATTATTTTAATTAATTTATTTAGACTTTCTCAACTTTTCGCTTTTTATTTCAATATATCCAAGTAACAAATAACTTATTATTTCAATTTTTATTTAACACTAAACCTACCAGTGCCGGTCACAATGACCGGTTTTATGTTTACCGTCTTACAATTATTGAAATTACGAAGTTGCTTATATGGGAATTGATTTGATAAATTTCTTTATCCAGGCACATATTGTATAATTGAAGTTGCACAAAATCTATCATAAATAAATAGAGCCCTGTCATTTTTGCAAGCTAAAACATTTTAATCGCTTTTAGTACTCGGTAGGTTTAGTGTTAAATATTACCCAACACTGCAATGAGAAAAAAATCCTGTCGAAACAAAAAAAATATATGTTGATTCAATAAGATGTACTATTGAATAGTGCCAATATCATATGAACTTATTTTAATATTTAATACTATTGAATTTCAATAGCAAAACTCATTTCCGCCAATCATATAAGCCACTAGCTTGACCATCAATGTTTTCAAAAAAAATAAGATATGGCCTCGAACCAATTCCAGTATAAATCAATACATTTCTCAAATTTTCTTAACAACATATCTGATTGAAGGGAAAAAAGAAATATTACGAATAATAATATACGGTATTGAATGAAATAATACGTTCAATCATTTCATGATAGACAATTCAAATACTTCACGATTTGCTTCGAGATTTCATACTATTGAAAAGAATACATTGATATTCATCGAAGCAAAAAACTTACAATAACACGCGTGTTATTGAAGTAACTACTTTTTTTTTTCTCAGTGTGGTCACGAACTCTCTGTCCCACAAAGAATGTTATTTCATGTAAAACCCATACGAAGACGTTACCTCTGTATAATTGTCTGCTAATTTGGTCCAGTGGCGTGGACACTTAAGAAAAGCATCGAACCAGGGCGGAATAGTCAGCGTCTCTGTACCGAGCTCTACGGTTAATCGCCTTGGCCTGTCAATCGTGCGTTCGCACGCACCGACACACGCGCGATACGCTCGTCGATGCGAGCACGGCCCGTGTACACAAAGATCGTTCGATGCAATGCCCTTATGAGTCCGTGCACCGTTAAAGACGCACTAATGCAACCGCTGCTCGTTGCTCCCTTGTGCACCGATGCACGCTCGCTCGCGTACCGTACCAGCAGCGAAACAAAAGGGAGGGAGGGAGAAGGAGATTCTGGCGCGCGATGCAGTATGGTGTAGCAGTGCATTCGCACAAAATGCAAGTACGAGTTTACGGTGGTGCGAGAACACCGTCGGACGCGTAATCGTGATCGACGACCGAGACTACGACGGTTACGAACTTCGACACTGTCGCTGTGCTACGACGACGCCGTTCCAAAACAAAAGGTGTATACTGTATACGTTACTCTCGAGCGTTTATCGCGACGTGATTAATCAACTCAGCCGATAAACGATGGATTATGCAGTCATTGCGCTTCTCGTGCACCCGGTGGACCCTTCGATCAAACTACCAGCACCGTGAGACGTATTCGAAAAAAAAAATGACAGCGTAAGAGTCTTTGTAAATAATAGTCATTCTCATTGTACAGAGTGTACCGACTAAAGTGGTACATGTTGTTTTCTCAAAATCTAACGAAGATATCGACTACATTTGTTTTTAATCGAATGGTTAAGGGGGGCTTTTAGTATATGTATTAAATTTTTTGTGGTAATAACATTTTTTAAAAGTCGGAAGTAGTATCGAGTCTTTTAATATTATTGTAATACATCTTATTGAACTAAGTAGCATCTACGTAGACCATTTCTTTTCATCGTGCACAGTTACAGAGTTGTAGCGACCAATCGAAATTGATTCTGCGAATGTTTGTACAAGATTTACGAACTGCTTAGAAATCCAAGGATTTTGAACATCTAATAAAATAGATCAGACGAAATTTTTTGCTGTAATTCTGTAACTGTCCAGAATGAGAAGAAATGGTCCAAGCAAATGCTATTCAGTTTAATGAGAGCACAATATCACAAAATCGGTACTACTTTCCATTTGAAAAAATGTTCGGGCCGCAAAAGTTACCCCAAGAAATGGAATACATACTAGAACATTAGCCAATCTTAACCATTAATTAAAAAAATTTGGAGAAAACGTAATCCATAAACCAACACATTTACAGAACACATTTTTAAAATTCTCCTCGCATGTCCGAATAAAAGATTTGTAAAAAGCAACTTTTACTATATTTTTCGTAATTCGGACAACGCATTCAGACAACTTACCAAACATATTAAGAAAGAAAATAAATTTCTATTTCACTCCAGCTTGTTGCAAGTCAGCTAGAAAATTTGTATATTTTGCATAAACATCATCTGTCTACTAATAATTCAAAGATTAGATTAACAATCTGGTGAAATCGGGCGTCGATTACACTAGTGAGTTTATTGTAAATTATTTGTTACTAAGTTGCGTAGATTGAAAATGATGTTATACGGTGCAGTTCACAACTTCATGTGCGTTCATTGCCATAATTACGCAACAGGTCTTGCCTAACATGTTAGAGAGTTTTGTTCGCACCGCGATTTCTTTCAGACCGTTTGCACGATAAATTACTCGGTTGAATAATAAAAATTACAACTCGTTTGGGCAATGATGCAGTTGCAGAATCCATGCTTTCGATTTCTCTGAAGGTATTGTGGTCCTTGTGATTGGCTTGTACCTAGAATATTTATTTTTGCCGTGTAAGATAGTGTAGCGAAAAATGGGCACGTTAAATATGCATGAAGTACTCCGGGTGGTTACGCTTATGGTTATCGTTCTCTTTGATAATAAGCTAGTATTAGCGAATGAGTAATGTGTGACTCGTTACGTTTCGTTGATAACCATAGTCGCCAGATTAAGACTTGTGTCCCCACTCTCCCTTCCTTTTCCCCATATACTTAATAATTATAAATTATAAAACTACTTAAAATGTTTTATTGATAATAAATAATTAACAAACGTACAAACAACATTAAATGAGGTGATGAGCTTCACAAAACGTGTTTGGTATATTATTATTACAAAATGGATCATTCCACGCCGTTGTATAAATTTGACTGCATGTGTTTTTTGGGAATATCTGTAATTAAGCTTTGCAAGTCCTGTCTCTATAACACGAGGGTGCAAACAATGTTCTCAATTTGCTATGTATGTGAGCGTTGAGACTGTGAGAAGATGACAGATGTTAGGGGAATAGTAGAGCAAGTATGTAATTTAATGAAGTGGCGTGCTCAAGTAGTCAGAATAGCTCCGCTTGAAACTAGTTTTTGTGAATCTACATTCACAGCAGCACATTGACACAGGGAAACATTCCTAGTTAACACATTCATTGAAAATTTGGACCGTGTTGTACATGAAAATATTGCCAGTTAATCGACCGACACAATAGTCTTTGCTAAAATGCAAAGTTACTTGAAAATGTGAATAATGTCGCTAATATTGTTCAGTAATAAGAATCAAGACAAACTAATTAAATAATTTCTTTACTAATGACGTAACTAATTTATTTAGGAGAAATTAAAAATATTTAAACTTCTAAAAAATGCAATATCGATATACATCAACTATGTGAAATATTCCTTTTGTTCTCAATTAGTATCATCGATGAAAATTTGAATAGGACATTGGATGCGAGCATTCAACTTACAATTAGAAGAATGTTACGAAAAAATTGTGAGCTTTCTAATCAAATTCCTGTATTTAAGCTCTTAATTGCATAAAACCGAATAAAATAAAATCAAAAAATAAAAATGTTTGTTTATTTAGTTTAAACATTTTTCGGTTGGCTAAAATAGATCAATAAAAAGCACATTGGGCCACATGTAATTATAATTGCAAATTTCTTACGTTAGTTCACTGTACATTTTAAATCTCCCGGAATGTATAAACTCTGTGAAAATATTCGTATGTCTCTGAAAACAATGTTCGTTACAAAACATTCGCATGTTTACGTGGTCGGCAAAGGTCACTTGCCTGCTAGCCAATTAATACTTGTGCGAAACGCTCCTTGTACCGCATATTTCGAAGATAATTGAACTAACGATTTGCTCGTCGAAATGTATTTGCCAATGTTCATCCATCTAACAGTTCCGTTATCGAATAGTTCGCAAATCGTATTCATAGTTGGCCTAGTTGTTGTGCGCACCGTTTGTTTAATCACAACTCTACGAACCAAGTCGCCGGAGATTGAGACACGCTATACAGGAATCTATGAATGCAAACTTCACAGCAGTCACGTTCCTGTGAATTTCCCATTTTACAACGATGTACTCTACAACCATGTACAAATTATTAAATAAACAACGCAGTAACATAATATTCTCTAAAAAGAATTACATAAAAACAAAAATTTTCTTGGTATCGTATGAGCCCCATTTTACCATTCAACTTTGTCCTTCAGACATTTGTCGTATCTTTAAAAACAACAAAGATATTCAAGGTGGTCAAGTTAGCTGGGACACCCAGTATATGAAATTTTTTTGTGTACAATGATGCCTTATCATTTTGTCCACCAATGTAATTGATTTCGCATTTCCGAGTTCAAGGTCACCAGGCCGTTGAACATACAATGAACGTTTTTGGTCGGGCCGTGTGTTTCACATGCCTGATCTAACGTTAACTTCAAGTGCACAATATGTACTGAGTTTAGGATATAAACAAAACACCCTATAGAATACGACCGCAGAATAAACAGCTGCCGTTTGAAAAAAGAATAGCACGAAGAGCCGCAGGTGGTTCCGTGCCCCGCTGCATTCTGGTCTCTGTTTAAGAATTCGAGGCACACGAATGTCGCTAATATCTCGTAAGATCGATCGACGATGCGCCGACTTACGATGAATCATTCTCCTGACTGGCAAGCCCTAATGCCTAGTCACGTTTTAACTCCTCCGCCTCGTCCCTTCGACCTTTATTCTTTGTCAGCGGTGCCCCGCAGAAACCGACGGATAAAAAAGAAATCGAATTTATTACGACACCTCGTGACTCGAACAACTTCAATAGGGTGCAATGATTCCCGATTGTTCTTCCAGTATATCATCACGGTGCACATAGTAGAGTTCGACGTCCTAGCCTGAAATGAATGAATATTTCGCCTAATCCAGTGGTCGGCAAACTGCGGCTCTTCCACGAATGACGTGGTTAAAATAAATTCATTTTATTTTAATTGAACCCTTTGCACTCGTTTGTCGAATGTGACTCGACATCAGCGAGGAAAAATATAAAAATAAAACGGGTTTTCAAAGTTCTTCCTTTACTTATTTAATTGTCTTATTTTTTAATTAAAAACAAGTTTCACGAATATGAATTACAACAAATTTTCAGAGCTATATTTAATATAATTAGTAGACTACGGATTTTACGCATTTTTCACAAAAACGGGTACGTACAATTTAAAACAGTGGACATATTAAAAAGATTGAAGGCCCCCCACCAGTGTATTAGTTTCAATTAATTAATAATTAAGAAGAAAGCAATTTGTATTTGGCTCCTGTGTCTTGCAATCAATGCAGACATTTTTTATTGTGCTTTGATCCGCAGTCTAATAATGAGTAAACAAAATTGTTTAGAACAAGTAGCAGTCAAGGAACTGTTCTTTGAAGTACATTTCAAATAAAACACTTAATATAGTAGAGTTGTTGGCAACAAAACTGAAAAATAATTCGGAGACAAACAGTGAATAGTATTTTAATACAATTTTCAATCAGTCAGTGTACTATACCTAAATTCAAATAAAGAGCAATTTCTACTTCCAATAATTTATTCACCACTACCTTTAATTTTCAGAAAACCACAAAGGAATTCTTCGAATTTAAATTTTCAAAGAGATCGTATAGTTAGGGATTTTAAATACCTGGATGATTAAACATTTGAAAATTCCTGACATTAACACGTGATTGTGTTGTTAAATTCCGTTCTGTTTTGTCAAAAAAGAAAGGGTATCGTACCTGTTCGCGTCGAATCCGTCGGTATTGAGAATCTTGCTTTCATCGAACCTTTCCCGTTTCGCTGAATCAACGTGTACGAATTCCGCTCGCAACACGCCGGAAGAATGCAATTCGCCAGCGGACCGGCATACCGGCACGCGTGGTATCCGATTATGAATGCGAGTACGCGTGGTTGCACCGTTACGATGTCTACGGGCGATCGATAAAGGGTTAAACTAATAAAGCCGCCCCTTCACGCCCGCTCGGAACGTCGTAAGATTTCTTTGCTATTAGACCCGACCGTTTATCTTGTATCTGGCCGATATGTGTCACGTCCGCGGACAATTGAGCCGGTGGACTGACCGGCTGAATTGCTCTTCGTCATTACGGCGAATCACTGTCAGCACCGGTGTCAATGAAGAACGATCGCGGTCGTTGATATTACAGCCTCTAGCGTAGATCGAACGTGAGACCCGCGCGGCCGAATTAATAACAAAAGACGGGCGGATTGATTTACGACACCGGACATTCGAACAGGTCTCGGGGAAATATTCAAGGTGGTCAAAGTGACCTTTTAAAGGATGCGGGATTCGCCTTCTCATTTCTCGATAATGCAAATACGGGTTTTTTTCAGTAGTCGAAAGCGCTAACAAATATATGATATAGTTCCGATGATATTTACTTGTGTAATGGACGATGAAAGTTTCGAACGCAAGGAGGAACAGCGTATGGGAAGTTCTTTGAACCAAAGAGGATTAGATAGAGGAGACACTGCTGTCACTCTCTTTTGCAGCGCCATCTAATATCTCAGATCTGAACTATACTTTTCAGTTCTGTTCGGTTCTTTTCCCTTCTTATATTTTTCTTATACACGCCGAATGAAATCTTCGCGTCCCCACGCCATCCATGTACGCCATTTGTGATCAAATCGCAGTGAGTGGTGCATTATTTCCTGTAATCCCAAGTATTTTTCGTTTTGAGTCGTCAAAGATGCCTTCCTTTTGCTGCATTTGCAATAAAAACGGGAAGCTGAACTCTTGCAGCTTATTTAGTATACCCAAGGAGCCACATGTGTAAGTATAAACTTGAAAAGAAAAATCCAACAAATATAAAAAATTTTTGTAAATATGTATATGTATAAGTCTTTTTAAAATAAATATGTAACTGTACTTTTCAATTGTATTTTATATAACTCTTTCCTAGCTATATATGTAACATGTATATATATCAATTAATGTTTTAAAATTATAGTCAGAAAAAAATGTAGTCTTCGAGTATAATGTAGAGCGAACCGTAAAATGAGGTATTATATGAGGGGACTGTTTTCGGGGTGCGGAGCAAGGTTATAGACGAATAGTTCGGATCTGACACGCTGGGAGCGCTGCAAAACGAGCTACAGGTTTTAACATAGGACTCTTATGGGAGTGTCTCCTCTATCTAATCCTCTTTGCTTTAAACTGTGCCGGCGCGCTGCGACTCTCTGCGTCACTTTCTTTCCTATACGCTGTCCTTCTCTGCGTCGAAAACTTTCATCGTTCATTACACAAGTAAATATCATTGGGATTATATCATATTTGCTACCATTTTGCATGAAAAAATGCCACAAATATGTTGGGCAAAGTTCCATAAAATAATAATGATCGAGAAATGAGAAGGCGAATCCCGCACCCTTTTAATCCTGGAAAATGGAGTCTACCCCTTATGGCTAGACAGTGGATCTTCATGCAAAATAAAAATTTTCTATGTGAATTGCGACAAACTGGAGTGATGTAGAAAGTATTTGTTCTCAATATGTTTAACAGGTTGAAAATAATATAACAGTATTTTTTAATTCTTCTAATGTTTTCGCTGTTTTAAATTTCACCTATCCATTTTTGCTATAGATGCATAAAATCCGTGGTCTACTTATGGCATTTCTTTGGGTTACCGAGTTATGACAATTTGAAGTGCGTATTGGATAAGGGTGATCCGTCTCCATTATACCATAGAGTGACGAATATGATCAATTAATATGACGTGAATGCGCTACAACCTTGTCCCACGATAATGCAAATTACTCAGTAGAAACAATGTCTGCGATTACAGTACTGACGGATTGAGCAACGCGGAGCGGTAGATTAATCTCCTTGCGTGGTGAATGCACGCTATCACGTACACGGAACGCAACACAGTCTGTCGTTTATTTCGTCTACAAACAACGTATAGGTACTATACTTGCCAGACGCAACCCGCCGGGTTTAAGCCTGCACAGTATTCCGACTGTGCATGCTTAATGAGCCAACCTATCATCGTTTTATTGAGTCGCGGCCAATGACAGCGTAAATCTAATAGGAGAGGACTGGAAATGTTTACGAGCGCTTGCCGTCGATCGCTTAACTAGATCTTGCTCTAATGATCGTTCCACAAACTCCAAAGCAAATCTCTCTCGTGACAAACAATGATAAGGTTCATTATGCAGAACGCATACTCGCAGAAAACATAAAAAATATAGTATTTCAGAAAAAAGACGGAATTTTTATGTTACAGTTGATAACTTTAACATATGTTCGCGTATCGGTTCAAAAATCGACGAATTGTGCTACAAATAGAATACTGGCATATGCTCTTTTATTGGATTATTTATTTCCATTGGTATATCTATTAATAGACTGCAGAATTTATGTATTTATAGTACGCAACATTTTTAAAGCAGGGGTTATATTAAAAAGATTTTAGGACATGAGTGTACTATGTAGTTTCGAAGAAAAAATTTTATTCAGCTCTCGTGTCTTGCAATAAACGCTGATATTTTCTATTCTGCATAAAGATCCGCAGACTATTTATCAGACTCGATGGGCAATCTTCTGTGATACTCATTTAGCGATGGCACACTGAAATACGAATTCTTTGATTCCAGGTTTGAAACACGGAAACGGTGGCATCGGAAGTGCGAGTAGTTCCAGAAGCACAAGCCCGAGCCAGCAGCCACCGCAAGGTGGTCTGTCCTTTATTCCTCAACCCAGAAGTCAGAATCCAACAAACAGACAAACAGCAACCACTACCCCTAGGTAAACCATTTTCCTTTGAAACACAATATTAATCTAGCACGTTTAGCTCCGTGGTGAAGTTCATTCGGTATAGCGTATACCAGGCTCCTTGCACTACATTCGTATTACCTTACTGTAATATGAGATATTGCGTGTAGTCTACTTAGTCATAATAGCGCAACATTAATTAGTTTAATGTTCGAACGCATTCATCAATAAGACATTTCATTTCTTTATTTTTTTTTTCAATTAACCCTTTGCACTCGGGGCTATTTTAACTGGAAAATTAAACATTTCTACTGATCCAGAATATTTCCATACCCTATGATTTTCGAAATTTTATGGATTATGGTATAATACCTCGTACAATACCTAAATGTTCAGTAATCGATTAGACACTGATATATTTAATAATCTAAACAATATTTTGAGTAATGGTAGAGCAATTTTTAGTGGCGCCTCTCAGAGTCACAATTCGAGTGCTAAGGGTTAAAAATCAATAAAACTTCACAAATATTTATGCAGACAATTCTTTCTTTGCATTTTGCTGGAAAAATACAAGGTTAATATTAGAATAGTACACAAAGAAAGAAGGTTAAACAATTTTTAATTATCTTCATACACGCCTCCCCCCCCATAACTATGTAACTTTTGTCTAAAAAAATGTTTCAATATCATTCATAACTTCAGAGATATTCGAATGATTTGCTTCAAATAGGACACCCTGTATACATATTCTACTTATGTTAGTACAGTAGAACATCGATTGTTGCACCTCGTTTATTGCGCGGGATCGTCGTTCGTTGCATGGTAGCTACACCACCACGAGTTCCAGAACCTACAACAAGTGGTGGGGGTTGTGGTGGCTACATACTATCCCGAGGAGCTTAGGTTGTTTCTCGTGTTGCGCAAAAATTTAATTTACATAAAAATTGTTGCCCAACTCTGGTTACACAAACCCGACTTTTGCGCGCATTATCGGCCCCGTTTCGTGCGCGCGCGACGAGCGGGGTTCTACTGTACATAAAATACAAATAAGTGTAATAATAAATATAGTAATCGATGTGTTCCGAACATTTCAGTCCCCGATCATCGACGGTGGGGAAATCGAGCGGCACGAGGTCCACGCAGCCGTCTCCGTACGCCACCACAGGAGGCTCGACTCAGCAGAACAAGAACTCTGTTCTGGATAAGTTCAAGCTCTTCAATAACAAAGACAAGAATCAAGACCGCGGCAAAGCTTCGTCAGGGGTATCGAAGCGCACCTCGAGCTCGTCGGGCTTCTCGTCCGCGAGATCGGAGCACTCTGACAGTTCGACGTCGTTGTGCGATCAGAGTAAAGTCCAAGTGGAATCGCCGAAGAGCCGGGCTTTGAAGTCGAAATTGCAGTCGACCAAAGCGGCGAAACAGGCAAGCCCGAAGACTGTGAGGAAAGAGCAGAGCAAAATAGCGCGGACGAAAGGCGGGCCGGATAAGTTGGTCTGCTACAACCAGCCGCTGGAAGATGTTAAGCCAACCAGCAAAATCGGCGGCGTGGGTACGAAGCTGGCTACGGACAAAAAGTCCTCGAACCTGCAAGACTTGTTGAAGCAACCGACCAACCAGTTGCACAAGCCGAACCAGTCGGTGCTGGCGTCTTCCAAGCAGATCAGCTCCCAGGACGCAAAGAACATCGGCAATCTGAAGAACGAGTCGATGCAACAGTCTAGGCCGAAGATGGAGCTGCCAGGGAAAATACCTGACATGAAGATCCACTTGCAAAACGTGAAGGTTCCGCCGAATGGATTGAACAAAGAGCTTCTGGCGCAGAAGGGGTTGATGAACACGAACGGCATGATTAGGCACGCTGATCACGAGGACACCGCTCACGACATGGGCCTTGGAATGGATCACACTTTGTCGATGAACCAGGCTAACTTAGCCGAGGAGAAGTCGTCTATGGACAAACTGAAAACCATCGTTGACAACACGCAAACGAATAAACAATCTGGAGTACTGGAGACTGTCGGTACACCAACCAAGCAGCATCCTTCGAACACATCTTCGAAGACTAAGGTTACAAATGATATGCAAGAAATGGAGAGTATACACAATAAGAGGACAGTACCAGCCACTCCTCGCAATAGTCCAGAAGCGACGCCGGATGGCAAAATAACTAGCATACAGGAAGGCTCGACGACGCCGGGTAATATTGGGAGTAACGTGTCGTCACAAAATCAAATTTCCAACGGATTGACGTTTGGACCGAGTAAGCAGCATTCAGGAGCCAACGTTCCGCTGCAAAGCACTACTTTGAACACTTCCGGAATCAGTCCAGGCTCCAGCATTCCAAAGCCCACGGCCTTGGTGAAAGGCACCTCGAAACCACCAAAGGAAAACAACATGCCAGGCGTACCGACGCCCACCAAATTGAAGGCAGACGTTTTGCATCGCAAGCTGGATCCGAGCACGGTTGCAATGGTGTCACCGATGCCAAGTATTTCGGATCTGATGTCCGAGAGCTCGCATAGCAATTCAAATAGCACCGGCCAGAGTAATTCCAGCGACAGCAGCGTTATTTATAGGCCGAGCAGTGAAAGTGGAAGTGAGATTAAAACGATACCCAATAGAAAGATTGACACGACCTTCGAACAAATGGAGAAGGTTAGTACCTTCGTCAGTATTGTCATGATGCGCGACCTTTCCTCGGGGAGCATGCCGGTTAATTACAGCATCGCACGAGACGTCAACACATTGCAGAATATTTATCTAAACATTTTACACCGACGATTTGCAATTACTTAAATGACTTGAAACCGTTGAAGCCAAACCTAGTTTACATGGCCAGTTATTAGACTGCAATATAATAGCGCTTGATCAGGGATTATTCTATAATGTTCATTCAAAAACAATATTTCTACTCTTTCCTCTCTATATTGCAGGAAAAAGTTTGTGACATTTTGTTTTGTAAATTCATCTTATGAGCAGCTTGCAATTATTTCATTTGTTGCATATAATTTAGGAAAAACAAAGTCTGGAAACTAAAAATTGAAATACATATGTACACTCGCAACCATTGTAAAATGTGAAGTAACTGTTTACGTTATCAATAATATGGGGCATTTGTATTTCTGTTACACAAGTTACATTATTTATGATATTCAAGAATGTCAGGATAGCATGAATATTAGTAAAATTTATTAGTAGTGTCCACATTAATGTTTCATAGAGAATTTTGTAAGTTCAAAAATATTTAAGAACAAATAACAGGTGCGAATAAACATGGTAGAATCGTAATAAATTATTTAAAAAGCGTCGAATTCTAAATTAGGTTGCAACATATACAATAATAGCAAACTACAAAATCTATTGTTATGACAACAGGAATTGCTTAATACTTGCTGTAACATGTTATGATATAATATTGGGTTGGAACGAACGTTCGTAGTGTTTTTAAATTGGAATTCAAAGATAAAAGTACGATATTTATTGATAGGTTTACTGCATAACATGATAAGTAGTTACCTGAAAAATGGCAGAAAGTAATAGAACAGAATGGAGAATTATTGAATAAATCTATGAATAAATATTTTAGCTCTATCTTCGAATTTTAATTTACAAACACTACGAACTTTTGTTCCAACTAAATGTTAAAAGTTACTTGTTTGCAATTGTATATTGTAAGAAAAAGAAAGAAAGCGCTATTATTTGCGACGAGTTACTAGCTGAAAAACAGACTTGTGCGAATATAATTGGCATAAATTTAACATATACATATTGTAAATATCTGAGGATCTTCCCTCAATGCAGTGGAGAAAAACGCCAGATGTCACATGTTAAAATTAATGTCGAACTATGTTAAATTAATGAAAATGTATGTATTAAATGTTTTATAAATTTAATGAGAACCCTTAGGCGTCTTTCTCCAAGTTACCTGAACGCATATACGACCTGGGGAAACTAAAATTAATCACTTCACCGCCAATCGCCATCGACCAAATGATTAATATCAGTCATACTAGTCTTGCGGTAAATAAATGACTGTAGTTTCTTCAACCCTTTGGGGTGGATGTCTGTGCACCGTACTGTCTCTGACGAAAATTTCAAAATTAATTACAAGAGATTAGACTATAGAATTTGAATATAACTATAAGCATATAAACAAATTTAAATCATGTAGCATTGTGCAACATAGATGGTACAGTCGGAAACCGACAACCTGTCGTCGTTCCTAAAGGATTCAATCGAAATGTGTTAACAGTCTTGAAATATGTTAGCGTGATTGTGAAAAACTTTCCTCTACACACGTTACCACAGGTCAGTTTTAAAAAGCTGTTAGGACTACAACATCGAACTTCGTGATTTTAAATGAATTTTGGTTAGGTAGAATCCGACATCACATGTTCAGCCAATATACAGAGTTTGTGATGTTTTCCAGGTCTTGTCTGAAAGTTCTTCTTGTGCTGGCGGTTCGATGGCGGACGACGAAGCCGAAATGACTGTGAAGCCTATGCAACCTTTGCTGCGCGGCTACACACCCGGTGCTAGGGCTCTTCAGACTCTGCCAAGCAGAACAACCGCGAGACAGTATACAATTCTTCATTCTTCCTCTCATCATCATGTCGGTCACGATTACGCGGACATCGACGTCGCCTCTGGTTATCTCAGCGACGGGGAGGTTCTTCGTGGCGGTATGAGCGTCGGCAGCAGAACTCTGTCTGACTTATGCGACGGCTATATGTCCGAGGGCGGTGCTTCCTTGTACGCGCGGAGAATCAATCCATCTTACGGTCACGATCACGAAAGGTAAGTTCGAAGACATATTCATTTTTCGGGGCTGGAAAAGTCGAAGTTACTCGGCGAGTTTTCTTATCCTCTAGAAGAGCACCAGAACTTTGGTCCACGGTAAATGACGGACCAAAACTAACGCACGGTGGAACTCCATTTACAGTGTGTCCAAAAAGTATTTCCACTTGGAAATACTTATTTGAGAAATTGCCAATATTTGAACATGGATCAGTTCTAAACTGTAGATTGTAGATCTTCATGCTTTTATAGCATATGAAAATTTCTAAAGTACAAGACAGTGTATTGGAGCGGACGGTATTTACTATATGTAGACCATTATACTTATAGACCCGTCATACGGTATAGGATATGCATAGGACGCAGTATTCCAAGATAGCGGAGTAACTGGTGCTCACGACTGATGTCACTAGATAATTAAAAATGGTGAATAGCAATATAAAAGCGAGATTTACAAATACATTATCTTGTAAACATTTATGTATACATATAATTTGTATATTTATATGTATTGCAATATTGATATTGCAATATGATATGTTTACATTAGATTTTGTTATAAGTAATGCACCGTTGTAATAACGTTTTCCAGAATACTTGTGTTATGTAAAAACGGAAAAATAGTACGCAATAGCCTAAATGAATTTTGCTAACACCTGTGTGTCCCCGTTAAAGAGCTTATGAACTTTAAGCACAAGTCCCGCTGATCAATACTTCGTTCCTCTTATTTGTTTGCCGAGCTGCATATTCATTTACACCTCTTTAACTGGAATCGGTAGTACAATAGCATTTTTTGTATTTATAATTTCATGTCGCATCAACTATACGATCTGAACGATATTTTTAAACATAAACATTTAGACAATGTGTTCTAGGTATCTTTAGGTTAAAAACATTAGAACGTGTGTGTGTATACGTAAAACTTATTAACTAAAAACTGGAAAGAAAATGTTATGAAAATAACATGCACGGAAATGATGTAAACAAATTTTAACAATATAAATGCAATTTTTATTGTTCCTATATACTTAAAAAAACATGAATCTATTTAAAGATTGTTTTGTTATTAGGCTTATATAAAAATTTTGTTGGGCATTATTATTGTGTTAATAGTTGACATTTGAGATCAAGCAAATAATAAGTAAAATCAGAACTACATAGCCTGAAAAGTTTATGAAGTAGCGAGTATTTTCGTCGAAGCGTGCTCAATATGCGCGTTTTCTTTCGTTTATTTTTTCAAGTATGTTTTCTTATTCGTTACTGCACGTGCTTCGCTGGCAGGGCGAATGAGTCAGAATGTCCACGTGAGCACGAAATACAAATCGTCGGATTTGCGAGCGCACGTTGACGTTGAGATTCTCAGTCGGTTGTTCCGTTTCAAAATTAAACGTTGTTCATTTTAGTTCAAACATTTCTTCACAAAGAATTGTATGAACATTGTGTTGAGCATGTTACAAATATTTGAAAGATATTATATACTACGTAGAGTGGTAATTAAAATTGGAAGAACACGATATGTAAAAGATATTGATATGGCTTTTGAACATTTTCAAAAAATGCTAGGATATAAAATACGATAGAATTTCGTACGATTTTTGTTTATTTCAAATCTACAAAAGCTACTACCACTGAAAATCAGATTTTATTTATTTCCACGTTTTCAAAATTTGCTTACAGAAATTAAAAATTCAATAATTTTTAAATTAATAACGATAGGAGGACATTAAGAATATATACATTATATATTTTCTTTAGTTTATTGTATACAATCTATAATAATATTTATTCTCCGAATAACGTTCGGTAAACATTAAAGTTTAACTACAATTATTAATCTTTAGTCTTATGCATTGCATAATTATGCAAACTGTTAAAATATCGCAAGGTAAAATTTCTACAGTGGGTGTACATATAGTATTCGTACACCTTTTAAAAACTAATAACTTTTTTATAATTATACCAAACGACCTGATTTTTTATAATCAATTAGAAGCATTGGTTTACAGGCATTTAAAAAAATTTTTTTATTTGGGTCCTTAATGAAAATTTAAAATATATGTTTTGTAGATCTATGTTAGTTATACGCATGCCGAAAAAATTTCATTGAAATCGATTAACATACACACGAGCTAATCGTAGTTTTACACGACTTTTGATCAGTTTCTGCTTAAAATCCACAGAATCATCGTCGTTTGGTACAATTATAAAATGTTATTCTGTTTTAAAGGACGTACGAATACTTTTTACACCCACTGCATATCGTTGTAAATTTCAGTTTCTTGCTACTTGTAGAGGAACACAGCGAAGTGCATTGTGAACATTTCCAGTACCGGAAGTTGCACTTTTCTTTACTGCAAAATTAATACCCTACAAAGTGCTTCACTATACGTAGATTTGCGACCCTTACATTGGCGAAAGGTCGTAAGAATAAACTATAAACCAATGTACAACCCTTTTTACAGCCTCGTAATCCATAAAAATTCATGCTTTTGTAAAAGTAAAATATCATGTGAACAATTATTGAAATACGTAGCAAAACATAAATTGTCAGTAAAGTTTAAATTAATTATTATACGAGATTACACGTTGCTGATATTTCTGCTGATAATTTTACGTCGATTGAAACTTTATTATTAAAAATTGCATTTCATTCGTTAATTTAACATTGCACTGTGGATTTCATTTAGTCTAACGTAGAAATAAAATCAAATTAACTTGTAGTAAAGCATCCTGTGTGGCTTGTCGCCAGGTCAGAAACCATCCGTTGTAACCGCGCTCTGATTGGCCCGTGTTTTTCGTTAATAACTCCAGAACAAAATCGCGAAGAACATTTTCGCGAAGAAGAAATAATTTCAAATTGCCTCAGGAATTACTTCTTTCAAGAAAATACACAATTTTTGAGACACTCGTTAGTTTATACAATTCACTCAGTTTATATTTTTACAAATCGTCGTAACGATAACAGTTAATGACCATAAAATTTAATGACTCATATGTCCGCTGCAACCGCGCGCTGATTGGCCCGTGTTTTTCGTTAATAACTCCAGAACAAGACCGCGGAGGACATTTTCGCGAAGAAAAAGTAACTTCAAATGACCTGAGGAATCATCCGTTTCAACGAGGTAGAACATACATATATCGGATACCCTGCGGACAGTGTACGAATAGAACGAGCTACCCTATTCTATTTAAATCTTAATTCACTTTTAACTTTCCATGAATTATTCATAGAAAAGCAACAGACCATCAAAGTGATTAATTCGCTTCCATTTATAATTGCATTTTCTACGGCCGTGGTTGATATTAAATTGCTCCAGCGTGAATCACTTCGTGATGTCACGATGGCTGATGTCTGAATTAGACCTGATGCGATATGCAGCGAAGAGAAGTCGCGTCACCAAGAACCAACGGCCTTTAATTACACGAATTTCGCAGGCCTAATTTCGTACGCGCCTCCAATTACTTACTAGCTTCGTTCCGCGCGGCTATTACCGGTTACGTCAGTAACTTCGATTAAATTAACCAAGCCTGCTGAGATGCCACCTAATTAACTCCTATATCTCACTTCCCGCGCTCTTCTATTTAAGAAAGTCTTCTTCCCGTGAATTGTGTAATCGAAACATGCAAAAACAGCAATTTTTAGTGGTGACTCTGAGTCAGAGTGTTGAGCATTAATCAATTAAAATTTTCACCAAGATTGATTGATTAATGTGTACGATTAAAAAGATAAAGTATTCAATCGATTGATGAAGTTAATCGTCAGTCGTTGATTAAAGAACGAAATCATCGTAAAATCGGAGACTGATTTAATCAATTGTTGAAGTTAATCGCCACACGGTCTATCCATAAATTGTAATCAGGAGGGTGAGAGAGACAGAGAGCGGAGAGGGAGAATTAACAGAAATATATCTTAACAAATACTCAGTTTACATTTTTTCCAGTATGCATACAGATTTTTTTTTTATTTTAAGCATTTCAGATCTCAACTGAGATCTATTTCTGCTGCACTGCATAGTTTACATTAGATCAAATTAAATTCGTAGTTTACAGTTTTTTTATGAAATTAAGAATGAGAAAACAAGCTTTAATATTAGGTGGGGCAACTAATATTTCTAAGCTTAAGGGTGATCGAAGTTGAATTTTACGCAGTTGATGAATTAGCTTAGATCGCTGTAAATCGAAGAGGCTACATTGCCAAACAATCTGATTGATGTCCTGACTACTGTGTCCGCAGTCGCATTTCGGGTCACTAATAATTCCTATACGAAATAGAAACGCATTAAGACTATAATGATCGGCTCTGCACCGATTAATAGTTACAATAAGTGCTCGTGAGAGACGTTCGCGTTTAAACCATGGCTTAAGCTTTGACCTTCCAGTATAATAATGGTTGAAAGCATACAGTTTTGATTCCGTATTTCATTTCGAAGTTTCAGCAGTTAATCATTAATCAATCATCCGATTGACGATTACAATTGAAAAGAATGGAATCGTTAACCGCAATTAACGACTAAAGTAGTACTTGAAGTAGAAATTTCAATCGTGTATTAAATTTTTTCCCAACTCTGCTTTGAGTCACCACTCCGGTGGTAAGGGTTAAGTGAGACACCCTGTAGAGGTTCCCGAGAAAATGGTGGTGCACTTGCTGGTCCACGGGGGGTGGCTTTTGCGATATAGGTCATTTGCGAGAAATTATTGTCGTCCGTTCACTGTACTTTTATATGCGCGACACGTTTCAAGGAAATCAAATGAGATTGAATAGTTAAACGAACTGGATTGGACGACCTACGCTTCAGCAGGATTCTGTTCGACCGAGACGAATCCAAATTCAATGCGGTGAATTTAATCGAGATGATCACCACTGACCCACTTACGTTTCCTTCCCCTAGCTCGAGATCCTCCTTTACTTCCACCAAGCTTTTAATCTCTTATATTCTCGAGCAGGTTCCGCATCGACAGTAAATCTTGGGTAAGATTCAAATGAAATACACTCGCACGTCCGCGTATCGCGTTGATTACCGCGTCTACTAGATGGGGTAGTACAATTACCATCGCTGGAAATATGTGTTCAATCACAAACACAAATCAAGTGTCTATCGTTTCCAACTGGACAGCATATTTTATGCATTTACGACAAAAATGGGTAGCTGTTATTGAAAACAGTAAAATCAATAGAAGAATTTGCAAATACTGTTGTATTATTTTAAGGGAGAAGATAAGTGTAGAAATTTCGCTCCAGTTTGTTGCAATTCAGATAGAAAATGTTTAGTTTGTACAAACAACTACAGGCTAGATACAACTGGACAGCATATTTTATGCATTTACGACAAAAATGAGTAGCTGTTATTTAAAACAGTAAAATCAATAGAAGAATTTGCAAATACTGTTGTATTATTTTAAGGAAGAAGATAAGTGTAGAAATTTCGCTCCAGTTTGTTGCAATTCAGCTAGAAAATGTTTAGTTTGTACAAACAACTACAGGCTAGATACAACTGGACAGCATATTTTATGCATTTACGACAAAAATGAGTAGCTGTTATTTAAAACAGTAAAATCAATAGAAGAATGTGCATATACTGTTGTATTATTTTAAGGAAGTAGATAAGTGTAGAAATTTCGCTCCAGTTTGTTGCAATTCAGTTAGAAAATGTGTAGTTTGTACAAACAACTACAGGCTAGATACAACTGGACAGCATATTTTATGCATTTACGACAAAAATGGGTAGCTGTTATTTAAAACAGTAAAATCAATAGAAGAATTTGCAAATACTGTTGTATTATTTTAAGGAAGAAGATAAGTGTAGAAATTTCGCTCCAGTTTGTTGCAATTCAGTTAGAAAATGTTTAGTTTGTACAAACAACTACAGGCTAGATACAACTGGACTGCGGATTTTATGCATTTATGACAAAAATGGGTAGCTGTTATTTAAAACAGTAAAATCAATAGAAGAATTTGAAAATACTTTTGTAGTATTTTCTGTCAATTATATTTATTAAGAAAGAAAATAAATCTCTATCTCATCCCAGTTCGTTGCAATTTAGGTAGGAAATTTTTATTTTGCATAAAGATTCGCAGTCTAACTACATATCAGTTATTCACATATAGCGTGAGCTGCGTGGTTCAAACATCTGTAGCTGTTTTTTTATTTTTTAAATACATCCACCTCACAAAGGTCATTAGCAACTACAGGTTCGCACACGAGTGGTCGTTTTTTAGTTTTGATTAATTAATTTTGCATGTTCCCGTAGCTTTGTTATTTTTTCGAGTTGAAAGAAATCTTTTTACAGACGTATTTTCCGAGACTGTTTTCAAGGTTCTACACGAGTAGACTCTTTATTTTTTAAGTTGCACCCATCTCACAAAAGTCATTAGCAACTACAGGTGTACACACGTGTGGTCGTTTCTTAGATTTGATTAGGATTTAACTAGAATAGAAGTGAAATCTTTGTTATTCTCTTACAAGTTGAAAAAAATCTTTTTACACACATATCTTCAAAGACACTTTTCAAGGTGCTAAACGAGTAGACTCCCTTAAAAAGATCGCTCGCAGCAATGACTGGAGGGACACGGAAATTCTTTTCTAACGAATGTTGTTCTAAGTAGTTGGATTATAATCAATGGATCCACCTTAGACCCCCGGGATAGGTGGTGTTTTCGTAACACGCGAAACACCCAGAGGCATACTCTGGCCCCTCTCCAAGGCCGATAACTCTTTTGGCATAAGCAAACCGCGTATCATCCGCTTGAAACCCGACGCGCTTTTCGGAAATTCAATATACTCGCCCCCCGTCTCTCAGGCCAACCCTCCTTGTCCTTCTGCTCCTCCGTTCAGAACCCCATGAAACGAGGCGAGGGACCAACAAAGAAGGCGAGCCATAAGAGCATATTCAAACGATTACGAATCCTCCAGCAACGCCCAAAAACCTTATCCCTTTTTCGGCTCCTTCGTCTCGCTCCTTTAATCCATCTGGTGCTTTCACTCTTGTTGCTCGGTTGCTCCATTTTTTCTTGCCCGCGAGGTAATGTCGAGGCGTCACAGAAGGAATGATTAATGATCTAGAAAAAGCTACGTTGCACGGTAAGTACACGGCACATTGATGGCTTATGATTACCATTGCCATTCTGTTACGGCGGCCCTTAAATTGAATAACATTATTACGTGTTTCGTCGTCGAGTCCTATCACTCGATCAGTCATACAAGGAAATAATAAACAACTATTTGTTTACTATTTTTTACCAGAGAAAGAGAGAGAGAGTACAATTATTCTTATACTTCCAGTCAGAGTTGGGCAAAAATGTTTATTTAAATAAAATTTCCAGTTTCGAAAGCTGTTGGAAACCAGTCGACTATGCTATGCAAAATATTTCTTCCATTTCCGACCTTGCGTGGCTTGAAGGACATTATGTCGTATACGAATGAATTCGTTTTGGCACACACTTTCATATGATAGAATAAAATATATAGCAGTCCATTTAGAAAACTAAAGGTCGCCTTCATGTCTAAAAGAATAATGCAGATAAAAGACATTACAGCCACCATTATATATATATATATTGCTTGCTATAAACAGTATAACTTTTTCCTCTTTTATTTTTTCTGATGTTTACTATTCGCAAGAGAAACGTTGGCTAGTGTTACCGTGAACACCATGTATACTGTAAATGATATTTAGTAATTACAACATCGCACAGATTTTATTTTATCGAACGATCCTCCACTTAGCTGATACGTTCTTCTTATTAAACGAAAATTTATTTATTACACACGTCAAGTATAAATTGTATTTTTAAAACTATGGGTGGGGAGTTGTAAGGGTCGGGGTTAGCTGTTCAGGGTTATAGGATGTCTGAAAATTCCTTCAACATCCAGAAACGAGAGGTTCCTAAGATCATTTGAAGCAACATTTTCCTTTGCAAAAATGTCGTCAGTGGTTTAGTTAAGGACTTATTAACGAAACACGCGAACCAATCCGAGCGCGACCTAGACGCGTGTTGGCACAGTCAACCAGTTGACAGTTGGCGCGCCGGGCATACTGTGCCAACACGCGTCCAGGTCGCGCTCCGATTGGTTCGCGTTTTTCGTTAATAACTCCTTAACAAAGCCGCGGACGCCATTTTCGCAAAGGGAAATGTTGCTTCAAATGATCTTAGGAACCTCTCATTTCTGGATGTTGAAAGAATTTTCAGACATCCTATAGAATCGAATTACTCTAAGCCGTTTAATTTTCGAGTTAAAATAGCTTCGAGTGCAAATGGTTAACAACATAAGCAGCTAAACTTTTATTCGAATAATGCCCAACTCTGGCACAGCGCTCGATTCGCGAAGTGTTGGTATATGTCCGCGGTTCCTTCCCGATCGGTGAAGGCGGCTGCTAGAGAAGAAAAACAAGAAGAAGAAGAAGAATACGAAGAAGGAGAAGATGAAGAAGAAGGTGGTTCGCGCGCCGGTGTCTAGATGAAGACGGCGCGCGACTTATTGTTAGTCGCGGGACGATACGGAGGGAGATCGGCACGACGCTTGCGTGGTTGCGGTGACGTCACATCGATCGATCCGTCGGCAGCGGTTTCCCTGGTGCAATCTGCCGGCGACGTCACGCAACCTGCCAGGGCGGCTTAAGGCGCCACCAAGGGAGGATCTTGCGCGAAAGGTGGACGGAGGGCGCGGAGGGTTGTTCTCGGGGGTCGGTTTGACGGGATACCCGTCCGTCCGTGCCGTGCCGCGTAGTGTCGAGGGTGGGGAACCATCGTCGAGAACGAACGGAACGTACGTTCGTACACGAACCGCCGGAGAAGTCGTGGGTTCGCGATAGTTCTCCGGGGACAGAGGAACCAGCTGCTCTCTCTTCGGCTACCCCGGGCTCAATCTCTTTCTCTCTCGCTCTCTCTCTCTCTCTCTTACTCTCCCAGCTAGTTCTGTGTCGTTCTGTCTCGGCTCGAGTTTAGTTTTTAGTGCGCTCCGACGACTACTGGCATTGTGATGCTTCGCGAGAACCCCGGCCGCGTGAGGTGTGTACGCGTTAGGAACATCGACGAGTGACTGCCCCGAGGACCAAGGGAGCTAGAAGGGCGAACACACGTTCACGGTAATCATTCGCTTCATTTCATTACATCCCAACACCCCTGTCAACCTCGCGTCTTCCTTCTTCCGGTAGACCGACTGCATCGGTACCGGACATGTCAAGGTTAACAGGTTTTTCGGGATGATCAGTTTTGCCTAACCCCGCCAACAAGTTCCGTTGATGCCCCGGTCCTCCAGCCACGATGAGGAACAAGCACCGTTCAGCCTCCGTGAAGTGATACCGTAGACTCTCGTGGAAACTTTGAAATTGGGAAAACAATGGCGTGGGAAGTAGCCGGAGGGTAGTATTCCGGTGAATAGGTCCTTGGACATGTGAATGAATAGATTTTGAATAGCAGAAAATGTTTGGAGATTTTGTACGTGGGTTGCTTGACAGCTGCCGTGCTCTTACAGGGTAACAGGCACGAATGCTAGCGGGACCTACTAGCCTCTATGTAGAGACCGATTCTTTGCGCTTTGTAGACGTACGTAAGTGGGTACATGTCGTCTTGTGACTTATCGTTCACTTGCTTCAAGTGTCATCGCTCTCGACAATTTCTTGCGGTTGCTCTTCCGGCGACAATTGCATCTCCTCGTGCGAATCCTCTGTCATTTAGACCCATGAAAACAAACCGGTGTTGCACGAAGTAAAGAGCATCAACCGTTTCCCGGCTGTTTCGGATGAAAAATATCAAAAAACTAAGAAAATAAGACCAGAGGACATTAGTTTCCTCGCTGAATAAGTAGGGACACGCAGATGTATACAGCTGCTACTTTCTCCACTTCTTTCCTAACTTCACTTTCTTCTTGCTGCATGCGAAGTGCAGGCTCGTGTTCTTACTTTTGATGCATCTCTGCGAAATACACGAAATGTCTCGTATTTCCTGAAAATCATTTTTTTGACTTCACTATTAACCCCTTGCTTTGTAGTGTCGAGTTAGAGTCGTGATGGAGCTTTCGAACAGTTTACTTTATAAAAATAACAAGATAGCCATTTTAAAAATAATTTATACCCGAAGCAAGAAATCTCTTAGATAGTTCATCGTGGATGCGTTTTTACAATGTTAATAATCGCAAATTAAACATATTAGAACCGTCAAGCACAATTTCCACTAGACGGAAGTAAAATTCTATTTCGTTGTTGTCCATATACAATTTATGTAGCCATTAGAGAATATATTCACATGCAATAAACATCAATTGTCTCCTTCTTCTAAGGAATTATAAATAGGCAGCGGATTTTGTGCATCTATGATAAAAATGAGTGAAACATTATTTTCGAACAATTTAAAATTATAAGAAATACATTGTTGCGTAAACATTTTATTTTGCATAAAGATCCTCTATCTAATTATGAACAGCAAAGAAGTTCTATAATAATAACATAAAAACACTAACACATTAACTGTTCTTATGATGACAATTAATCAAATATTAAAAACTGGTGTAATGTAGAATTAATGTAAAAGTGGTGCGAGTCTTAACCTTCATTGAACACATTATAACATAATCTTAGCGGTGGCTTGCTCAAGACAAACATCCTTTACTATTATTGTGTTCTACAGGGTGTCCCAAAAATGTTCTACTTGAAAGGGGCGATTCCTGAGGTCATTCGAAGTAACTTTTTTCTTTACAAAATGTTCTCCGCGGTTTTGTTAAGGAGTTATTAACGAAAAACACGGACCAATCAGAGAGCGGCTACCGCAGACCGACACACTGGAGTAGCCGCGCTCTGATTGGTCCATGTTTTCCGTTGACAACTCATTAGCAAAACCGTGGAGAACATTTTCGTAAAGGAAAAAGTTATTCCAAATCACCTTAGGAACCCTTCTCAAGGAAATGCAACATTTTTCAGACGTTTTTGGGAAAAATTCCCCAACATTTTTGGGAATTACCTAATTCCCCATTGTTCAATAATGTTGACTCGCACCATTGTTGCATTAAACAGCTGAAAGCTGTTTAAATGTATTGGAATCGATTTGTAATTCATTGAAATTCACTGAAAAAGTGAATTCGTGATTACAAATGTTTTCACGGTAAAATTCAATGATCAACGGGAACGTAAAGCTGTCGGGAGCGATTAAAAGTCACAATGAGATCGGGTGAAACATTGTTTAACACAGGATAAAGTCTGCCAGCGACGGAAAAAGAACCGTGATTGAGGTGCTCGCGAGAAAATGTCGGGAAAGCATTGTGGAAAGCGTAGTGCGTTAATCGCATTAGCGAGTAAAGTCTTGCAGTCCGGGCGATGCGCTCACGTAAGCGTAGTAATCCTAATCCCGTGCGCGTGATTCCTGAATTATTAATCGCGCGAGTCCACGAGACTTCCTAGGATTTGCGTCAGCGAATTTGTTACCGGCGAGACGTGTCTAAATGGAAAACGAACCTTTCGCGATTGCCCGTTCAAATTCGGACTTCTACAGCATACTTTCGAGTTACCAGGTTCGTGTAACAATAATGGCGGTTTTAATCAGTTTAAACGTCAGCGATTTGTCTGAACATTTAGCTGATTACTAGACTGCGGATCTTCATGGAAAATAAAAGTTGTCTGCGTCGATTGCAAGAAATAGAAATGAAATAGAAATGAATCGAATGTTATTTCTTCCCTTAATAATTCGAATACAGGAGAAATCATATGTTTGACATGTTCAATTTTTAAAATTCTCCAACAATTTTCAATTTCATCTACTCAATTTTCCTATAAATGCATAAAAAGATCCGCAGTCTACTCATTGCATTCGTTTGGTACATCTCAAAGTGGAAAAGTATCTTATAATCTGTTTACCGAATCCGAAATCGTTTATTATTTTAACCAATATCAACAACTCAAGCCTGTACTTATTGTTAAGACTCCACTATTAAGGTCATGCCAAGGTCATACTATACTAAGCCGTTGAACTCGTCTTCCCGAAACTATCAGTTCCAACTTTGCAAACTTTTGTGCTCGCGACAAAAAATCTGCAGCTTGCGAGGTTAAAAATACAAGTACCCTCGTCATTGGTTTTGTGCTATAAATAGCTATCATATATCATAGCTATAAATAGTTATCAAAATAAGTGATGATAAAATAAAGATAGAAAGACGACATTTTCAGGTGGTTGCTTATTTCAGCGTTTCACGATAAAATCGTCTGAAAAATTTCGGAGAACGCGATAGTTTCTTTCACGTTTTGATGCACTTCTTTTGAAGTATGCACATTTTTATTATTGCTAAACATTTCTCTACTTTATAGTGGATTGAAAACACATATCGAACATCGATAAACGAACAAGTTGAAGAATGTTCTAAACAGAATTAATTGTTAATAATTAATAGTTCAAATAACCGTTCCAAGAAATTTTTATCTACAACAATCCATCTTTAATCATGTTGTCTTATTGTGAATAGATTATTTGAATAAAAATTGAAATGTGTATTTATGAACTCTACTTTAAATGATATTATTATGTCAACATCGCGTTGAATGTTTTATTCGAAATGTTTGTCATTGAAATATGACAGATTTGTTCATTATTTTCAAATAAGAACATAGGAAAATATATACGCGTTTCAACGGATTGTTACTAATTGGCTACAGTGGTGGATGTTTCAACTCTTTCATTAATTCACGAAAAATGTAATGGCTTCCAAGCGACGAATGAAGCAACGTGTATTTGCTTTGAAACTATGCTAAATACACGTAATAGTGAAGGGACGTTTCGATAGGTTTTGTCCACATTTAATTGACAACCAGTACGAACGAAAACCTGTTCACAAAGAGGACGGGTAGGTGAACAGCAATTCATCGATTTGGAACAGCTTACTGGATGGACACTGTCCGTCGAGTGGATTGGCTCGTGGATCTAATCTCGCTAATAGAGCAATTTCTGTACGATTCAAATCCAGCCTCATTTGGCACGATCCATGGGCACAGGACAGGCTTGGATGTCTTTTGAAACGTTTGCGCCATTTCGTCAGAGACCTCGCCTAAAAGAAGCTACTGAGCCTCCATTGTCTAGCGCATCCAACTTTGTATTCCCCGCGTTATCTTATCCGAACGTTCTAAATGGAAAAGTTCTACCATTATAGTTCGTACATCCACGACCATTTCAGATGTAGGTTCAACAACTTTCACGTGCCAATATTTAACACTAAACCTACCACCACCATCAATTCCAGATTGATTATTTTACAATTATTGAAATAATAAAAATGATAGAAGAATTGATTGTATAAATATCTTTAGTAGAGCACGTATTATAATAAGAGCCGCACAAAATCGAAATAAATTAAATCTTGTCATTTTTATAAGGGAACATGTACCAGTCACTTTTAAGGCTCGGTGGGTTTAGTGCTAAACAGTAGGACCTAGAATTCTAAAGCAGAATTGTAATTTTAAATGTCAAGTCTCGGAGACTTCATGGTTTTCGTACGTTCCACTTGATCATTGTTACTAAAAATGAAGAAGATTCAGCTGAAAATTTGGTGACCTGTTGCTTAACGAGTCAGACTCGTGATGAAGGTTTTCGACAAAATCTAACAAGTATGAATGCCACGCCATTCTTTTTAGATGAAATAAAATGTGATTCGTTTGTAATCAATAGACTGCGGATGTTTAACCAATTTTCAATTTTTATAGACTTTGATGAAATTGGCATGAAATAAAGTTCTGTTTTTAATGGGGACAGCCTTTGTAGATCCAAAAAATAGAAGAAATCTTACTAAATTCGATCGAATTTTATATTATAGCATTTTTTGGAAATATTCATAAGCCATAAATGCATAAAGATCCGCAGTTTAGTAATCAATTTTGAAGCATTCAAATCAGTGTGGCCACACAGAAAATATAAATTTTCGGGGATGAAGACGTTTTAATGCTGTGACTGAAAGAAAATGTTACGGCAAGGGTAAAGGTAAAGTCGCCTGAGAAAATCTGTCTTTGTTAGGCTTACAGGACTTAGGCTTAACCGTTCATTTATTAAACAGGTTATCATACGTCACAGTTGAATTTCTACCGTACGCGTAGTATGTATTAAAATTGGCCGTAGCGAAAGGGTTAAGGGTAACTATTCATTGTTGTGTCGGTACGTGGAAGCTAACCAATAACAAGAGATCCGTGCGCTGTTTTTAGATACGTGGGTGGTTCGAGGCGAGAGTTGTCAGGGGTGAAGGAACTGGTGACCTCGAGGAGGGTGCAGAAGAGACCCTCCGCGAACGTTGTAAGGTCGGATGGAGGTTGCATCGGGGGCAGTCCAGGAAGCGGCGGCGTCATTGCAGGCGGTTTGCTAGGCGGCTGCAGCGGTGGCAACGACGCCTTAGCAGAATTAACCATCGAGGACCTGGCATCTCTTCCCGCCGGAAATCACACCTCCGCCAATCACACGGGCCATTCCTCTCATCACAAGGTCAGCGAACTTAGCTAAATCGATATTTCGCCGTACATATTCATCGTTCGAATCAACTTTAAATCCCGTGCTCCAGAGTTGGGCAAAAATCAACTAATATTTAAAAATGACTAATTGTCTGATTGATTGTTAGTCAAAACTTAAAAAAAGTCAGTTAAAACTTTTTGATTAGTTAGTCATAACTACATGGCACTAGTTAGTCACAACTCTAAGTAATCGTTAGTTATTGCTTATTAGTTATGATTAATCATTAGTTAATTTAAATGATCAGTCATCAATCTTTAGTCGTCAGTCACTATTGTGCTAGACCGCGGATTTTATGCGTTTATGACAAAAATGAGTAGGTGCAATTTAAAATAGCGAAAATATTCGAAACATTTAAAATATTATTATATCATTCTCAACCTACTAAACACAATAGGGATTCACTCCTGTTTGTTGCAATTTAGGTAAGAAATTTTTATCTTGCATGAAGATCCGCGGTGTATGTATAACAAATGAACATTTTTATTTCAGTGAGCCGAGAAGAATAAATCTATGTTAACAGCTAAAGTCTGATCATAATTAATAACGTGAACGAGAGAGAGAGGGAGAGAGAGAGAGATCGTTATGAATAATGACGATGTCTTAATGATAGAATTGTTTAGAACTGTTCTGATGTTAAAAATGAATTGTCGTGTCTGTCCGCTTGAAAATAGTAAACAATTGAACATATGTTTGCCAAAAACTATGTATGCCAGAATTGCGGCAAACCGCGCACTTGTGTTACTGTAAAACTAAAAACTAAAACTAAAACTTGTTACTTGTTACTCGACGAGACAAATCTCGCAACATACATAATTGAAAGTTAATTCTCAACTTCGGAATTAATCCATCCATAATTTGAACAGTTCGTGAACAAACAGGACGCTCTCATATTGTCATCGGTGCACTCCACGGTTCCCAATCAAAGTAATCTGTCACCGGCTTGTTCATTATATTGTCATCGACGAGCACACGATGTGCCAGTTCGGTCGAGAAACCAATTAAGTTTTATTAAACGTCAGTTGACATCGAGTTGCTCGATAAACATCGACGAAAATTAATTAAGCTTAAATCGGAGCTGCGGCGAATCGATCCGGTCGGAATAAACGGTAACGAGCTGAAACAATGCGAATTACACGCACGCATACGAGCGCTCGGTGACTCGCCCCGCAGTTTCTTGATTCCCTATACCGATAATTGCGGAACAGTCGGACGCATCCGACTGCACGACGATGGAGTCGCTGCTGATGAGAATGATGCCAAATCGATACTAACATTTCCAGGCCATACATTGTGATCTTCCGCAGAACTCGATCACGCTCTTGTACATCAGACGTGATTGGTACTCGTGTCATAGCGTCGGAAATGTTATCAATGGACCGTGAATTTGATGCATTTATCACAGTACTGAGTAGGCGAAACGTAAAACACTGAAAACATTACAGAAATGTGAGAATATCGGCACATTTTTAAATAATAATTACAATATATAATACGTGTCTTTTCGTCGCCAGCTCGTTTCAGAGATAGGTCGACGACACAAATAATAATTACAATAAGTAAATCATTCAAATGATCAACATGTAACAAATCGATTTCTGTTTAACACTCCTTTACTGCAAATTACTCATTAACATTTTATTTAGCATAAATATCCGCAGTCTAGTTACCAGTAATTTCGAAATATCATTTGTTTGTTAACAGTAAATAATCCTGCTCGTATTTTCTTCTTTAAATATCTTATTCATTATCCCGTCGGTGAAGGGAATTCGCTTATCTACCATTGCAATGCCATTTATAAATAACAATCCCCTTTGAAATGTTTGATATCACCAGAATTATGCAAAATGTGATTACATTTGAGTAAACTTCGTTACCCAAACATTGAAATGTAATTATCCGCGAATTGTTTATTCAAATTTATTCAGCTTATCCAAATTACAAAGATCGAAGATCCGACTCGTAATCAAACGAAAATTGTTATACTTCGCGTGATTCTATTTCGCCTCAGTTTGAATGTTACGCAATTAATAGAAAATAGTATTTTTCGTTGAAGGGAGATTATGCTAAGTAAAATATTTTCATTTCAATAATCTGAAAAGTGGAATGTTAGGTACAATAATTAATTCGGTGCCTTGAAAAATATTACTTTTACTCGCCACCAAGGATTTCATTTTCCATAGTTACGCACATATCAGTGTTATAAAATCGTCTTGCTTGAACAACAACGACATATTTGGAATGTGTACAACAATTATTAAAGACACATTACGTGCGCTCGTGTATTTGTTCCATAACCACGCTCACTGCCACCCGAACGCGTCAACAACGCATAATCGTAAATGAGAGGGCGCAAACAATGAATCTACAGAAGCACCTCTTTCGTACGTGAACGTCAGCTGTTCGGTTGTGCAGCTGCTGTATACGGGGTGGCTCGTTTTAAATGTTTCATGGGACGACGAGAATCGAGTTACCGAGGAAATTGAGTTAAAGGTCCGGCAGCACTCTGTGATTTTCGAATCGGGTCCAACTAAAACTATATTAAAGTACACGTCGTAATTTTAACGAAATCGTATCGACGTTGAAACTTTATCATTTCAGCTCATAATTATATAAAAAGTACATTTTGTCGTTACCAGATAATTTCAAACTGCATATTTGTATTATAATTGAAAAAATGTTAGGTCTACGTAAAAGTTTCAGCCTTTTTCATTAGTTAACCCCTTGCCCTACGATTTATTTTACGGTTTCAGTGACTAGAACTTTTTTTGTAGATCGTAATTTCCTAAAAAAGGAGAATATTGATATAAATTGTATTCCTATATGTTCTCCAATAGCCGTATATTAACAAAACCAAAGTAGAATTTTATTTCGGTTTAAAGGAAATCATTAAGTAACATACATTTTTATCAGAAGCTGTTCAGAATCTTCATCACTGTAATAATGGTTGTGGTCTTTTTGTGCAATTGTTTGCTTGGTATTGATGTGTCCAAATAACCAACATCACTATTGACTGGTAACTTACTTTATACATATCGTGTATAAATAAATGAAAATTGTGAAAGAAACGAAAACTTTTATAAGAATATAATATGTCCAGTATTTTGATGAAGAAATGGTTAAATTAAATATACAAACTTTCTTTCCTTTTTAATCATTATAATAAGTTAAGGAGAATATATTGATATTCTCAAATTCAAGGAAGGTTTGAAAATAACCTCATTTTTTCGTCCTTCTTCTCGCATCGAAGGGGTGAAATCAGCCCTTGAAAATTTCAATATTTTTCGTGAAATGTCTTAAGAACTTAAGAAGAAGTTGAAGTGAAAGTTGCATAGTATTATCGTGTCCACAAAACTGTATAAAAAAATGTTTACAAAATCCATGATTATTGAGAACCGTCATACCATGGGGAATAACATACTGTACTCGAGAGTCGCCAGATTAAGTCTCCCCACTCTACCTTCCTCTTCTACGAGGCTATTCTCCACACTTCTGCCACGGCCCTTTTCCCCTCAATTCAAGTCAATTCCCCTGATCTGACGACTCTGACAGTACTGTATAATATATTCACCATACCAAGTTTCTTTGGTCACTATCCAGACTGCTGATTTTACATATTTATTAAATAGTGACAACATAAAATTATTTGAAGAATTCTAACATATTATTTGTAGACTGCGGATCTTTATGCAAAATAAAAATGTTCTGCATCAATTGTGGGAACAGGAATAAAATAAAAATTGATTTCATCCCTTAACGACTTTGTTTCATTAAAAACAACATTACGATATTCTGAAATTTTTCTAATCCTTTACCGTTTTATATTGTCACATAATGTCTTCATAAATACAAAAAGATCCGCAGTCTAATAATTTGTAACTAATTAAAATTGTTAACCCCTTGCCCTACAATATCGTTTCAGACTTATGATGAAGATTCTGAACAGACTCTAATGAATATGTATGTCATTAATTTCCTTTACACCAACATGCAATTCTATTTTGGTTTTGTTAATGTATAGTTATTGGAGAACATGTAGGCATACAATATATAGATATTTTTTTCCTTTTTTAGGAAAATACGAACTACAAAAAGAGTTTTAATCACTGAAACCGTAAGATAAATCGTAGGGCAAAAGGTTAAGAGACGAAATCACAATGCAACTTCTGTTCCGTGCAAACGATATATATGATACACAAACATTTATTTCGCATAGAGATCCGCAGTTTATTGATTGCGGTTGGTAATCGTTTTTTCCAAGCCGAGAACTATTCTCCGTTTGTCCACCTATTTTCTCGAAATTACTGTTTCGTTCAGTAGCGAATCGTTCCTGGTCTGCTTCACCACCTCCGAGAGCCCACTTGGCCAGTCTATCTCGGTTGTATCTCGTTCATTTTCTCCCCTTTTATTCCCCTTTAATAAACGACGTACGCTGCACCACCGGTGCATGTTGCATCGCACGCATCTGACCCCCTTTGCCCTAATAGCCCCATTCACCGTATTCACCCTTTTTCTCGGTTGCTTCGGCGCATCATGTAACGCCGTATGTCGCCGGCAACCGCCGCGTCGCTCCGCACTGCTCTGCTCTGCGGACTATGTTCTGCACCCCGCTAATCAGGCTTTTAGAGGACGTCTGAGAAATCGACCAACTTCTCAGGACGCTTTTATGGCGCCGGCGAGAGAACAAAAACCGACTACAGTCGAATCCCAGCTAAAATCGATTTCGGAGACCCCCCCAAGCGTCATGGGAGACTCCCACCCCCGGCTAGCTTCCTTGATTGATGACATGGATGTTCGGATATGGGTAGTACTCCAAGGAAACATGCCACCACGCTGAAGTAAACCATCACACTGAAGAAAATGACGAACTTGCTAGGTGGAACGTTGCAAATCATTTAATTGTTTATTATTATAGCTCGTGGAAGTATGACATTACCACATTCTAATTTTAACGTGAAATAAACCTGCACGTATGTATGGGTACTTTGTTTTCCAAGATTGGGCACATTTCATTTAAAATAAAATATCAAATAATCATTTAATTAATTATAGAAATGTGTCGATTGTGTGTTTCAATGTTTTATTTCAAATATTTATTATCGAATAAGAAATATTACGTAGACTAGATCGAGTGTATTCTCGTAGATTTTCCAGTAGACTTTCAGTCGTCTTTTTTCACTAGCTCAAGTATGGACAAGTTAGGTCTTTTTTTTTCTTCGCTTCTTACCCTCCACTGGGAGGCTTTACCTTCGTCAATATACCTGATACTCCGCGTTCTCTGCTATACCCATTTTATGCTCCTTCCCCTTGGAATATTGAATCAGCAGTGACAATTTCAAACTGAATTTGATAAATACGAATATTATGTATTTCTTGCGTGAGGGGTCACATATCCGCATACCTGGGAGCGTAAGAGGCAGGTTTATATTCAAGTACTTTTTATTTCGGATTTTATAATTTTAAGTACCTTTATTTTATTTCTTTATTATATATATATATATATATATATATATATATATATATATATTTATTACATATATTATAAATTAGTGTCATGCCAACCTAGAAGTTAGCAGTAATACTAACCTGAACAAAAATTACTCCCAACACACTCCTTTAATTATTTTATTTAAAATAATTTGCACATAACTTATTGTTACATTTCATAAATCTACTTCTTCTTCTTTATGTTTGTCATGTAAATCACAATATTTGATGTCTATGTGCCTTCATCTTTTATTTGATATTCCCGTTTTTAATAAATGTACACGTACAATAAAGTTTTGCTTCCACCGCTTTACCAGCTTGTTCTCTTATACGACATCAATGTCAGTGTCGATGCTCTGTCCAACATCGATCGCTCTTAATAGTATAGGCTTCTTAACCCATATTTTCAAATCGGAAGCAGCTTTATTTTTCACTTGCCTCACTTTTCTTCATTACTTACACATCATTCGCACTGCAAGTAGTTTTTAATCTTGGATAGACTTTCAATATCGTAGTCAGGAACGTAATTATCATGGATTGCCCCAACCATTTCGTCCGTAATTAGAAGCTACAGTAGAACCTTGATTACCCGAACCAGCAAATGAGAGATTTCAAAAAGATAGTCTTTTTACTTTAACAAATAAATATTTTGAGCAATATACAAAAATGAAAAAGTTACTTCAAATGACCTAAGGAACCACCCCTATCAAGGTTCTCACACATTTTTGGAACACTCTGTATATCACATTTCTAATTACAGCAGTAGACTTATGTATTTAATAAGTAGACAGCGGATCTTTATGCAAAATAAAAATGTTTTGCCAGAATTATAACAAATTGGAGTGAAATAGACATTTATTTCCTTTGTCAATATAGGGATAAAAGGTTGAAAATAATATAATAGAATTCTTAAATTCTTTTAATGTTTTCACTGTTTTAAATTACACCTATTAATTTTTGTTATAAATGCATAAAGATAGCAGTAAAAACATTAGAAGAATTCAAAAATACTGTTCTATTATTTTCAACCAATTAAACGTGTTAAGACAGAAAACAAACGTCTATTTCACTCGAGATTGTTGCAAATCACGTAGAAAATTTTTATTTTGCATAAAGATCGTCGTTCCCTCTAAAATCCAATCCTCTCTGAAAGCATATTTTCCGAACATTTACCTCGAAATCGCAGCCATTGCTTTGAAAAACGGTTTCAAGGATCGGTATTGATTCCCGATCTCCCTCCGGACCGATTGTCCATATTTTATCCTTTTCTTTCTGCGTCGTCGACTTTTCTTCGGTTTTTTCTCTCTTCTTTTTCTCGTCGTTGCCGTCTATTCTCGAGGGACGGAGGATTTGTCAAATCTCGTGAAGAACGTAAACAACGTTCCCGATAGAATAGACGTACAGTGGTCTGGAAAGCGACTTTTCCGACCAAAACTCGATTCTACTGTGGTATTTTAAGAATATATTATTTTTCTCTAAAACAATAACCCTCTGAAGCTTCAAAATCCAAACATATTACTTCAAGACAGAATCCCAAAGTGAAATAAAATGTTTCAAATACTTATTAACAATATCTCATTAATTATTAATGATGAATTATTGTAGAACATTTAAAGTAAGTAAAAAGTATAGTAAAGTAAAATGAAATAAAGTATAGTAAAGTAAAATAAAATGAAGTATAGTAAAGTAAAATAAAATACAGTATAGTAAAGTAAAATAAAATGAAGTATAGTAAACTAAAATAAAATAAAGTATAGTAAAGTAAAATGAAATAAAGTATAGTAAAGTAAAAGAAAATAAAGTATAGTAAAGTAAAATGAAATAAAGTATAGTAAAGTAAGATAAAATAAAGTAAAGTAAAGTAAAATAAAATAAAGTATAGTAAAGTAAAATAAAATAAAGTATAGTAAAATAAAATGAAATAAAGTATAGTAAAGTAAGATAAAATATAGTAAAGTAAAGTAAAATAAAATAAAGTATAGTAAAGTAAAATAAAATAAAGTATAGTAAAGTAAAATGAAATAAAATAAAATAAAGTAAAATGAAGTATAGTAAAGTGTATAAGTGAAGTAAAATCAAATTGAAGTTCGAAGAAATCGAATCGACCAACGACAACCATTTGCAACTACGTGCCACTTGATTCGTATATTCCAGTGCGCCGCGCAACGAAATGAAAAAGTCCATGAGCTTCCTGTTTACCGCGGTGAAAGGAACGCGAAATAATTCTTCTAATTAGAAAGACAGCGAGTAGAAGAATGAGAATGGCGAGCCCCGCGTGATTCACAATCAGCCAGCACGTGCGTATTATCAGCGAAAAACAGTGGAGAAGCGAAACTGCCCCGGAGCGTGGAGGGCCGTTTCTCCGTGTCTATAGCTAGACTCCATTTGCGGTAACTGTTCCGCTCACGTGCTGAACGAAGACGGTCAAAGAGCGCAGCGAGAGATGGGGAGGGAAAGAGAACGGTTATTATTTCACCCGGCAGATATCGATTCCATTCGACGACCTGCCGTGACCCGCCTGCATAACTCACGGCGACGTGTACGCTAATCTTTCTCCTCTTTCTTCCCAATCCGAGCAAAATGCGTGCATCCGTCTTCGTTCCTCGGTGACGATGCACCCGGGACTCTTCTTCGCGCGCGTCTCGTCTCGTCTCGAGCTCGGAAACGCGATCTTTTGTTCGGGCAAAAAACCCGAAATTTTACAGGGCTATGTAAATTATGCTATTAGGTTGATAGAATTTATTAATAGATATTTATTTCTTAGCAACTTGTTTTAGGGGAGGCTGATTATTGGGAAGAGACTGACATAAGTTACATTCATGGCTTTCATTTCCGAGTTATAGGCAGCAGATTTTTTTTTCCGGGCAAAAAACCAGAGGTTTTACAGAACTGTCCTTAATCTAGATACCTATATTTAATATATATATATTTTTATTAAATATTATTAAATATTTTAAATAACGGTATATTCAACCATTTTTAGTGGTGCCTCTCAGAGTCACTATTCGAGTGCTAAGGGTTAAAAAGCGTCATCGTATCTCGAAATAATTGTCGCTCAAGCTTATCCCCACCTCTACCGCGACGGCTCACGAATGACCCTGGCATAGCATATCGAGGGTTAAAAAGGCACGATAATTAACTCCTTTTTGCCATTATTTTACTAGACAATGTAATAATGACTTAATGATACGTATTCTGTTACTCTTTCAATTATTCACCCCTTCCTGCTAAAGTATTCGTGGAGGATGGCACACAATTTGTCTGAGGTATTTGCACAGCGGCATCAACCACGAAGAAACAATTTCTGCTCGTTACTCGAACTATAATCGCCTACTAACGAGGAGTAATTTTCACTAAAATACGACGAAGTCCATGTCTTCGACTGCAAACAGATAATTCTCCACTTTAGCTGACAATCAGCACACCCTAATGATTCTGATAACGTTTGTTCTGAACGGGCTATTAGCCGTAACATTTGATCGTCTAATATTATTATCTATTTCAGAGGAAAATCTTGGTTGTGCTCCAACAGCATTCAAAACAATACTACAGTATTCTATAATAAATAAATATTATTTTTCATCAATTTGAAATTAAATTGATCGAATATGGAAATTAAAACTATTAGACAGCAAAGCCTTGATCTAAGAACAACCCTCGGGTCCGTGCTGTTTCTTATTGTTAGATCCTGTGTTTCCATTATTACTTTGTGATACAAATTTTGTACAAATACAGATTTATTGCATAAATGCAATCAAAGTAAGTATACAGTACATATACAATAATTTCTTACTAAAATATACCTGAAATATTGTAGCTAACAATAAAAAGTCTTTGTAATCTTATTGTTTTCGTACTTTAGTATAGTGTCGTTTAAATAAAATCCCAATATTTCGAGAAGAATACAAGATTAATATTTTATTAAATATTTCCCAAATTCAACGTTTTCACGGGTTCTCTAAGTACATAGTGTACAATGGCTGTGAAATTGTTTCCTTCATGCGCGGAATACTCAAACGAAAGATCAATATCCATTACCATGCTTCCTTCCTTTCCGATAAAATCAAGTTGAGAAGAAATTTTACGCTTCGATAAGTCTTTTTCCGGAAAATTAGTTCCATCTTTAACCGATAAGCTGCTTCAGATAATCTTCTATTTAAGTGCTTCGGATTGAAAATTTCTTACTGACTCGCCAAGCTTTCACGTACTTTCTGAGATCTGCTGATGTTCAATAAAGGCAAGATGAAAACAAAAGAAGTACTTACAACCCGCATAGAATTTTCTTCTTTTCTCAATGTTTAATTTCAACCCTTAGCACTCGAATGGTGACTCCGAGGCGCCATTAAAATTTGCTGTATCATTATTCAAAATATTGTTTACATTGTTATCACTACACCTATCGAGCTTTAAAAGTAATATTTAATAATGTAAGCAATATTTTGAATAGTGGTGCAGCAATTTTTAGTGGTTATTTAACGCAGGAAGGTGGATGCCAGTCTTTTACGTCGATTTAAGATAAATATAACATCCGGTTAAAGCTTCCGATACTAATAAGTGAAGCACATCTTCTCTTTATCGTAAAACATAAATGAGCTAGAGCTATTCCTGCTTAATCCACGTGATCTGATAAGTTTTATCGTCGTCGTAAATCCGAACGTTTAATCAACTTAAACTTCGATCAAATATTCCAGGTTGTACTCTATAATTAACTCAACGTGCAGAAACGTAACTCGTCGTTTGCCAATTATGCAAGTTGAAATACCCTTTCTGTACTTTGCTTTAAATAGAATATTTTATACCACGACTTATTACTTGTTCTATAAAAAATTCAGTTTCGTGTACAACTAATGAAATTATGTATTATTTATGGAATCATTAAGTGTATATTGAAGAATTTTATATTTGAGCCATTTACTTCTTCGACTACGATTAACGATGATGTGGTGAGTGGTAAAATAAGTCTCCGTACACCCTTTAAAACAGAATAACTTTTTTATAATTATACCAAATGACCTGATGTTTTGTAAGCAATTAGAAGCATTGGTTTACTGAATGATGTGCAAAATATATTTTCTAAAAATTACAATTTACAAGGTTGCATGCAAAAATAAGAAAGGCACTTTTTAAAACTTTTTTATTTGGGCCCTTAATAAAAATCTAAAATATATGTTTTGTAGATCTATAGTAGTTACCTGCTGAAAAGAAATCGATTGTGACATACACACGAGCTACAAGCTGTTAAAAGTGGTGAAAATACGACTTTTGATCAGTTTCTGCTTTAAAAATCCACAGAATCGTACATCTTTCGATGCGTGTCGTTCTTTCTCGCGTCAACCGATTTCGATGAAATTTTCAGCATGTGTAAACTAACATAGATCTACAAAACATATATTTTAAATTTTCGTTAGGAACCCATATAAAAAAGTTTTAAAATATGTTTTTTTTTTATTTTTGCATGTAACCTGATCAATTGTAATTTTTGGAAAATCTTTTTTGCACATCATCTAGTAAATGCTTCCAATGGCTTACAAATAATCAGATTGTTTGGTACAATTATCAAAATGTTATTCTGTTTTAAAAGATGTACGGAGACTTATTTTACTGAGTGTGGATCGATCTTCTATCCAGCGTTTTTGACTACTGAAAACCCCCATTTTTGTATTATCGAGAAATAAGAACGTGAATCCCACACCCTTGCAATCCTGGAAAAAGGAGTCTACCGCCTTAATCCTGAAAAATTGACTTTTCGCTAGAAACAGCGGGTTTCCAGACCATAGCGCCCTGGTCCGAGGTATTTTTTTGTGATGGGCTGTACAATCGGTGGAGTATTCGCTAACGGGGCGTTAGTAAGCAGTATCGTGGTACAAAGTGGGGAGGGCCCGGCTGGTGAGCAATGGATCGTCGACCCTCGCAGTCGGCAGTTAACGTCCGTCCGGCTCGTGAAAACGTGACGTTAGCCGGAGGTTTTGCCGGGATGTCGATGACGGTGGTGGTGGAGGTTGTGGCGGTGGTGATGTTCACGTTGATGGAAAACCGTCCTCTAATTTCTTCGGAGTAGAAACTGCATTTTCATGCCGAGGCCGCGGCACGCCGTTTCCCTTGGCCGCGATCCTTTTCCGTGAAATAGTGCCGGACACATGGTCAAGGAGATCTTACCGTCGTCATCTAATCTCGTGGAAAGCAATTCCACCCCATTTTTTTCTCGGGGTAGATATTGCACTCTCCTCGGGAGATATTTATGGCGTCTTGCGGCGCCACAGATTGATCTCTCACATCGTTACTACCCCCTGGCAACAAGTAATCAATGGAACGGACGCTAAATCCTTTATGCGTCGTATAGAAAAACACTTTCACAGTTAATTAATGGTCCTGTAGATTAGAAAGTATTCGACTCCGATATTAATCCTTTGCACTCGGAGCTTTTAGCTCGAAAATTAAACATTCCTTCCGTTAGCATAATTCTATTCTATATGGTTTATTTTCATTTTATGGATATAAAATTGATGTAGCACCTCATGCGATACTTAAATGTTTAGTAATTGATTAGCAGACTGCGGATCTTTATGCAAAATAAAAATGTTCGCATTGATTGCAGGAGACAGGAGCCAAATAAAAATTGTATTCTTCTTTTAATTTTCCTATTAAGCTGAAACTACATAAAACATTGATGTCCTTAAATATTTTAAAAATGTCCACTACTTTAAATTACAAACACCCATATTTTTCAAAAATTTTATTAAATTTCCAGTGCTGGAGAAATTATCAATACTTCACCTGTAACAAGCCTGTAATAAACAATAGTGTAGAAATAAATTGGACTCATTGTAAACGTTGAAGCTTCTGGTTTCACAATGTAGTAGTAGGGGAGGGGGAGGAGGAGGGTATTTTTCCCAATAATAAGCTTCTGTGAAAATATTGGAAAATGTTTGCAATTAAAAATGAGTGCACGTATATTGTACTATTTTGTTTCGTAACAAAATTATTACAGTTTATATGTCGTCGAGTTTTTTTACAAATCGGAGAAATTCAGTGTTCAAATACAGTTTGTACACGAACAAAATTTTATTCGACTATATTTTTTCAATCAGATTTTATTAAAATATTTTGAATAAATTCTCGTTGGTAGCTGCTTCGATGTTTGTTACAGCTTATTTAAAGAAACAGCATTGATAACGATTGCGGTGAAACGTGTTCCTTGTAAACTGTTCTCGTGCCGCGATATGCTAATTTGCTGTATTTCTTTCTCTTCTCTATGTATAAAAGATTAAGAAACTGCTTAGTATACATTGGAGGTTAGGCTGCACGAAAAAAAGAACTAAGGTAGTGACGCTTTTTATCGTTGAAATATCGATGTCGAATTCATTACGGAGTCGGTCACAATTATTACCATAATCACCTCGGTCGTTTATGCTTATTTAAACGAAAACATCCAGTCGCAATTATTCATATAACTGTAGGTTATTTGCTTTTTTCCATGTTTCGTTAATAAACTTTTAAAGGATGTTTGCTCTATTGTTACACGGAAATTATAAATAATGGTGATTGTGGGATAATGGGGATAAAATGAAACTGTTATTTGTTTATTATTTCGGAAACGTTATTAAAATGGACGTTAAAAGAAAAGTTTTACAAACAAATATCATTTCCATTTATTCATATTAAAACATAGATACAGATTTAATCAAATATACATATTATCGAATGTACAGATTTAATCAAATTCACATTCGAAAATGAATAAGCTGCAAATCGATAATGTATTTCCCATTCGAATACTTTCTGCCATTACTGTTCTGCTCGTGATCATGTAAATTGTTCTGATTCAATGAATGTGTGCAATTTGAAAATCGGATCGAGTAGTGTCAGAAACAAACAGACAGACCAGTTAAATTGCAGCCGCTGTTGAGAGTAACAGGGGTGGTTCTGCACGAGGGCTACCCCCTAATTATCCCGTGCAATGACGCATTCGAGGCTCACACAGGTATTTCGCCGTTATCGATCCGGCGAACCCAGAAGACACGTGTGCTGTTGAACTTTCCCTGTTTCGACGATCAAGGACACTTGCTCGCGTCAATTAAATTATTGCGAAATTAACTATCGGCCATTAACGCGTGCTTTCCTAAAAGTGTGAACAATTATTTGGTACGCTGAGAGGAAAAATAATAAGCGATAACGATTCCGGTGAATTCTCGGTGGTGGGGGTGCCGAAAAGTAATTCGTGGAAAAGTGTCGCGATAACCGAGTTCACGCGATCGAATGGACACGAGAAACCTAGTAACAAATGGTATTATTTAATGTGCCTGCGATATCATAGTTTGCCGGTGTGCGCAATTTTACGCTCGTTCGGTGGTTCTGCCGAGAGGATATTTCGAGTCGGCGATTTACAAAATGGTGAGTGCGCTTTGAAATTAGCGGATTGATTATTGAATACTCGTTACTTTCTAGGGATTAGTGCAATTCACTCATGTTGTTTCACAGACGAAACTCGTAAAAGTAATTGGGTTTGCAAAGAAAGTTCGTAGCGTTTTCAAATGAAGAATCGAAGAGAAAATTAAGGTATTTGTTCATATTTTTATTCAATAACACGAGAAGTTACCACGAAAATGGTGAAAACTAGTAGTACAGAATGGAAAATATGTTATTTAATAAATATCTGAATTTTAGCTTTCAATTTTAATTTACACACGCTACGAACTTTCGTTCCATACCAATACTATTTTCAAATTGTGTTACAAGATTGTCTATACTTTCTATCGTATATTGTTCTCTTAAACACAGAAACAGTATGATAGTTATGTATTAGGTCGTTGCGTAGTTATGTATTAAACAACCGTAACTATTTCTTAGGGTGGATTTATAGTGGAGCAGCGAGGTGAGCTGTGCGGTGAAAAAAAAAGAAAAACAAAGAAAATACATATGTATTTTTTCATTAGTATGTGTCGAAATGTTGTCACGAATGTGGTTGGTTTGTTTTCACCGCACCGCTATCATCGATGCTCGCAGCTCCACTATAAATCCACACTTATTGATCAAACAATCACACGTTTCTTCATAGCATTATGGTAGACATTGAATTTTTCGGTCACACTCACACATGCCTCATTTACAAGATTGTCGTCTCTATTTTGTAGTTCCTTCTACTATCAGCAAATAGTGCGTCGTCAATCGCAAATGGCTGGAGCCACATAAATAGTTTATTCTCACTTCGTCATAAATGCATAAAATCCGCTGTCGAATAATGAAGAAACGATAACAATAATCATAACAATTTATAAACTATCACCACCCTGCCGTTTGTTAAATGTCCACTAGCATTACAAATCTTCTAATTGCTTCGATTCTAAATTAAGCATTCGCTTGTATACTAAAAATAATGTAATTAAATACTTCCGGGCTAGATAAAAAGAATGTAAAAGGAGACAAAGGGATCTTACTTTGGGACAAGGTCTTTCTCGTCTTCCTAAACGTCTTTGATGCAGTTAAATCCGTTTTTAACATTATTCTTCGTGTATTCTGAGCGCCTGGAAGGCGCGCCCGAGCTGCGCTGGTAGGATAATATTTATTTAATTAAGGAAAAAAGAGTGTTTCCACGCCGGTATTTCGGATAATAAACCAGAAGGAGAAGAAAGAATGAAAGACGTAGCCGACACTGCGTACTCGGAAGGAGGGCCTCGTTTATTTAAATGTTCATGGTAGTGGTGTCGCTGAAAGCAAAGAAGTCGCCGAATGTTTGTTGTTCCTCGAGCGTTTCGCTCCTGCTCGCGTTAGGTTAGGGATTACTGACTAGGCGTCTCGATCGGCGTCAGCACACTTTTAAAGCGCAATGAGGAAAAAAGTCGAGCTTGACCCGCTGGGATCTTTTGTCTGGGTTATGGCCTTTTTACCGTACGTTTACGATCCAGTAAAACCATGAACGATCGCTCCTACCCCCATGAGTCACGTCGTGCGCGGTAACCTTGCGTGGTAAATGGTAACGGAATCCGCGAAATCGAGGGAGAGTCTGCTTTCTGGACCAAACGGTTTCTATTTTATCAAAATCGCACGTTTCTCTCAAAAGGAACCTTGTTTCAAGCTAATAGGCAAGGCCGCTACGTGTTCTATTGTCTATCGTACCCCAAGAACTGTGGGTGGATCACATAAATTAACTCGTGGATGGACAAAGAATTAAATGTATATTTAAATATTAAGAAGATATTGAATAAATGTAAGCTGTGAGTTATAATAATATAATATTGTCTCTCGCGACACGTGTCCTCGCAAAACGCACTGTCTGTCTATCTTTCACTCTCTTACTCTCACTGTTTATACTCTCGATTGTCGGACGTCTATACTCTCTCATATCTCACAATACACTCCTTCGTTCTCTCGACTCTTACTCGTTCCGCAGTCAAACATAAACATCATGACATATAGAACGACTTTCATATATTACGATTCTCATCTATGTTATGTCCAATCCTCAATCCGCTTCGCACCTAAAACCTAATCCACAAGAACAATGACACAACTCAAAAAATAACGATTTTGAAGTTGAAACAGTGATCGCGATGAGCTTTGTTGGCCTCTACATCAGCGGTTTCCAACCTGGAAAAGGTTTCTAACCTTTATTTAAAAAATATAAACTGAAAAGCACAAATTAAATTTTATTAAAAAAATAAAAACTACTAATAAAATTTTATTTAAAAAGTTTTTATTATTTAAAACGCGTCTATATTATTATATCTATTAAAATAAAAGGTAGGGAGGCGCAGTATTTATTATAATATTTATTATAATACAGTATTGAAAGAGGAGTAGAGTTTTATGTACGAACAGCCAGAACAGATTCTGTGCCCCTTCGAGTGGCCGCCAGCTTGGCGCGGCGTCTGTTTAGTGAGTCATACCATCAGGGGTTCTGACTTCTGTAAACGTCGTGTTCGAGAATCGATAATAGTGAAATCGAGCCCTTCGGAAATCCTTGACCCAGGTCGCATCTGTCAATTACAGCGACATCGCTTACGCAATTAGTACAATGTACAATTAGTACAATTAGTCCTACGAAAAATTTTGGTGAAACGGAATAAATGTAATCACTATTGCATTTTCCAGATCTTGGTCATTTATCTTTGCAATGTGATCTACAAAAAATACACTGAATCTGTTTTCAGCTTTTCATAACAATTTTAATATTTAATTTAAAACATCACAGATTTAAACAACATGATATTTGTTTCGACGAAACAACATTTCTTCTACCTTCTAACCTCTCCAAAAAGTTATTAACGCTTTATCTACCGGAAGCCTATTTTCAATAAAATTGTGCTGTACCAAATGTAAGCTTAAAAATCATCTTTTACATAATAATAAACGAAACTACATTACTGGGGGAGAGTCGTTGGTTTATAATTAAAGTTCCTGTTGCTGTTGGAGGATCTATGAAACAGTGCACAGCCATGGGTCATAGACCTCTAATATACTAGACCTAAACCTAATAGAAACTATAACCTAATAGACCGATAAATAATGTGTTAAAAAAAGCCATTGTCCTTTGAAAAGTGTCAGACTATTGCTGTGGGTCACTGCAATGTGTATTTTCATAATTTAGTAAAATGTTTGAACTCAATTCAATGTTGTTCTGTTTCTTTGTTATAAACAGAGGGTGCCGGGTGGTGGCGGCGTGATTGTGGGGGGTGGCAGTAGTTCGGCCACCCCCCAAGGTGCACAACAGGGCAGCAGCCTTGTGTACCGCGTCGTAAGTTCCAGACATCCCGGCGGCCATCATCCGCATGTAAAGAAATCGGACAGCTCTCAGCAGACTGACAACTCAGCATTCAAACACCAGCAGCAGCAGCAACAGCAGCAACAGCAGGTCTCGAACAGCTCGGCGAACAGTAGTTCGAACAGCCAACAATGGAAAAAATATATCGAAGCTGGAGCTGCCAGGGACCGGGAGAGAGACAAGGACGGCGCACCCCCGAGCCCTAGTCCCTCCAGGCGATCCCAAGTAAACATTTTCTGTATACATAGTTTTATCTCTTTGCGACTTGTCCCCATACTGGACGTTATTGATTTTCCAAATGGGAAATTCATCTTTCGAAACAGAAATTCTATGTACATTACAAGCCTTCAATATTTAATTGAAATTGTGTGTGTGTGTGTGTGAAATTGATTTTTATTCAAAATATAAAAGTTTGTACGTCAACTGTCGAAAACAAACGTTAAATGAAAATGTATTCCTTCGGTTAATAATTCGAATCCGTCGAAAATAATGTGACAACATTTTTCATTGTCTCTAATGTCATTCTTGGTTTGCATTTCATTTACTAATTTTTTGCCATGAGTCCATACAACACGCAATTTAATTATTAGACTGCGAATCTTTATGCAAAATAAAAAATGTTTGCATTGATTGCAAGACACAGGAGCCGAATATAAAAATTGTATTCTTCTTTTAATTATTCTATTAATCTGAAACTAATACATCGACGTCCTTAAATATTTTTAACATGTTCACTACTTTAAATTACAAATACCCATTTTTGTCATAAATAAATTAAATCCGCAGTCTGCTAATCAGGAATAGGCTGCGGATTTTATGCATTTATAGCACAAATGAGTAGATGCAATTGGACACAGTTGATAAATTAAAAGAATTTGAGAATATTAATTTATTAGTCGCATCTAATTAAAATTATAGAAAAAAGAATATAGCTTCTATTTGGCTCTTATTCTTTCTAATTGATGTAAACAGTTTTTATTTTGCATAAAAATCCGCAGTCTAATCATGTGTATTACCATAATCTATTGATGATTTAGACTTTTCGAAATTTTTTACAACGCTCGACACATTCCGGAAAGCACAGCTTTCTCTATTTTATGTTAGTTAAACTCAGTGTTCGTTAGTGAAAATATTCGTAGCACTATTCCATTGTTTAATAAAATAATATAACTCTAAAAATTATTTATAGTTATATCTGGGTAATAAACTGTTTGGATATTTTCTCAGGACAAACACCGGAAACAGGCCATGGCCGAATATGCGAACGGCGAAAAACCTCAGAAAGTTTCATCAGGGACGTCGACTAGCAGCAGCAATAAAGTTAGAGGAGTGCCGCAGAGTTTCGGATACGTTAAGAGACATAGCGCTGGCACCAGTCCCAGCCCTAACGGAGTCCAAAATGGCAGTAAAGATACTACGAGAACTGCTCAAGTTAGCGCCGTTCCGAGAACAAAGGTACAGTCTTTTTTATACGTCATCAATCAAGTAATTCCGTCCTTTTTGGGGATACAAAATAAAGTTTTATAATCACTATAACTGTAAAGTAAATGATGACAAGGGGCTAATTGATGCAGAGAATTTTGATTTTGCCTAAAGATCCGCTGTCTACTCCTTACCATTTATTAATTTCTACGTACTAATTACAGTTGGGCATAAGTTTTGAAGCACCTCGATTTGTCGTTTCAGGTTAAAGTATCCGGAGGAACGCAAACATGCACCACAGAACTGCAGGCAAATTCCTCCACTTCAAGTCAAGGACATCATTATAAGAGTTACAGCCTCACGGGTCCCAGTGCCAGTCAACTTTCCCAATCAGTACGGGACCGACTTATGCTTGGTTCACAAAGCCTGCCAAAGCCTGGTAGTCCAGAATTCACGGCGCTATTCGCATCTGCTCATCATCGGGAACGAGGATCCGGAGCCGGACCAACAAGTGCTTCCTTCTCGCCGCGAGTTCTAAAACCATCAGATGGGAGTCTCAGCGATACGTGCAGCAATTATGCGGCCCCTGATCTGCAGGGGTATTACACTCCTAATAGCCCATACACTACATCCTGGATGAGACACAGCAATACCTATACACCAAGTGGACGTTCCCAAGGTATCTTCTTTGCGCCCTGCTTATTAAAGCCAGTGGTGTCAAACACATGAAACAGTCGAGAATTTACTACACTGAACAACCTAATATGTACGTCGGTAGTCGATTAGATATATAAATCAAATGAGAGACGTCAGAGACACATAAGATTGTCAGAACAATATTCGATATGAATATTTTTTTATGCGAGTTTCACATCGCATCGATCTTCCACTCATCAGCGTCTATTACGATTATCATTATGTTAGTATTATGTTATTTCCGCTGTACAATTTTTATGTCAACAGATTAAGATTTTAGGCATTGCGTTATCAATTTTACTTAACATTTCCATTTTCATTATTTTTAATTATATCCTTATATCGATCGTATTTATTGTTAATATTGAATATCTAATGCTTTCGGCGCAAAGGTTCGATCAATTAATATTTTTACAAAGCAATTTTGCAAATTGAAAACATTAGATATTCGATATTTCATAGGATTTGTCATAGGATTAAGTAAAAGAAAATTTATCTAGGTAAATTGTGACCAATCTGTTTTTCATCTCTGATGTAGTCTCGCTAGTCTGTTGAAACTTTTTGGAACTAGTGTATCCATAATGTAACTTGCTAATTAGCAGATTATATATCGGATTTCAAATTCAGAATTTGTTTTTATCGATGTTGCATCTACGACATCTAAGCTGTTTCTAGAGTAATTTCAATATTGATATCGTATAATTTTCTACTAAATAAAACAGATAGATTGCTGAATAGGGTTTTTAGTATTATTATTATTAATCTGCTTTACGGTAAAGGTGCACGCTACTCAGTCTTTATGACACTCCTTTATCGCGAAGTATTCTCGCGTTCCCCGATAGGTATACTTAATTTCTGTAATTTCAGGAATGGGCCTGTGCGAAGCCGATAGCGTGGAATCATTGGGATCTCATCGAGCGAGCTTAACTCATGCCCGTTTATTAATGCATCAGAGGGACTCCACAGGCTCCCCGGCTCCACCGAGGCTGAACAGAAGCAATTCCATTAGGTATGCTCTTAATGATGCCTATTTTTTCTGTTAGTCTCCACGACCTTTTATGAAATCCTTAGAAGTCATTTGCATACGTCTGTATGTATAGATGCATGACTAGAGGATGCAAATGTCTCACCATATTGTTTAAATTGATCAGTTTACAGCTTTTTCTGATTCTTTATAATTATAACCACTCTACGACAATGATTAAGCTCGTTTACGGTGAAATAACGCAGTTCATTTGATACCGTTCTAGCCACCTGCGGGACAGGACATTCCCAAGGTAGTTGCAAAAATCTAGAATACACATTCGTCGTGCCTGCATATTCATGCATAAGTATTGAACGAAACGAATCTAGGGTAGTATGCCCTATATGTACACACGAGTGACCGTTATACGCACTTTAAACACACAGATGTCCATGTGTATTTATATTTGTATTTATGTGTATCGTCGAGTTTCTACACGTGTATCGTTTGACTCTATAGCGAATTTTGAATTATCATCAATTCAATCCGTTTTCAACTTTCTTCGTAGTATAAGCAGCATTGTACTTGTGACTCGTCCGAGCTTCTTTTGCTAACGCATGTCTTCTTACATCGTTCTTTCATGCAACGAAAGGAAGCATTTCGTCCTCGTTTCATATTTGACGCTTGTTTTCTTAGACATACATAATTAGTCACAAAAATCTTCATCTATTATTATAAAATCAAGCAGCATATTCAAAAGTCCACTCGAACATCTATGAGAGCTACTTACATAATTTTTCTAATATTTCACACAATTATTTATACTACCGTTTGTTATTTAACACCACTTGTTTCGATATTCTACTTTCTGCACTTCTTTCTCTAACTTCTAGCATCACCTTGCTGTAACAATTACTAGACTATATGTACCCAGATCAATTAGACCATATAAAATTCGATTTACTTCAGAAATAAATGTGAACTTTTTAAAACTAAAAGAATTACTGAATTCTAAAATGGTCTAGTGAGCTTTTAGCTGCCCTGCTTTTTTAATTCTGTAAATGTACTACTAGATTGCGGATGTTTATGCAACTTTCAATTTTTGTAGATGAACTTTAAGAAAGTGGAATGAAATAGAATCTTAATTTCCGTGATAGTAGACTTTGTAGATCTGAAATAAATTAAAATCGTACTAAATTCTCTGTCATATTTTATATCCTAGCATTTATTGAAAACTTTCAAAAGCCATAATTGCATAAAGATCCGCAACTGATCACTATTACACTTATTTTATCTATTATTTATTTTCTCTCGTGAAAGTGTAACATTGAACAGACTATTTTGACTTGTTTTTAAAACATGCCAAGTTTCTCTCATTAACTAAAACTAAATCCACAAGATCTTTAGTGCCTGTTGAACTGTTTATCTTTGTGACTGATTCTAGTTATTTTTAGTAATAACGAATACAATTATAAAGAATCATTTCTGCTTGCACGTGTCTTTCCTGATGGTGTTCTTTTTATTCGTTTAGTCGACTCGTTTTCTTTCGGTGTGCTCTTATACATAGAACTATACGAGTGTATATGGAACGGAGAAGTGGCCCTCGAGTTTCAGACAGAGTAGAAAATTTATCTTCTAATTAGAAGGCTCTTCCAGATCGACTAATTACGTATACACTCGTCATGTAGATAAACGCGTTCCCGTCGATGTCCTAAGCAAACTGAACACTCGGATGCGAAGAACACTTGTCTGGCTTAATCCGTCTGTCTAGAATGTTCATCGCAAAACGAATGTAACCAGTTTCGAACTCGTACGTGACACGCCAGTGTCTTCGCATCTCAAGATTCTCGTTTTGATCAAATCCACATGCACACGCATAATCCTATTCGAGGACGCTTGTTACCTAATCTTTCAATCAGTTGTCTTCCCGAATGCTATCGAGCGTGACAAGCTGCAATAGATATACGATAACTGAGCTTTCTATCATGTAAACACAAACATTTGAATAAGTTGCGCGCAGATACCTATCGACAATGTTGGCGAGGGTTTCGGGATTATTGAACAACCCTTTGACATTTGACAGGCCCATCATGTTTGTTACTGCAACGTTATGAATCCGTTTTCAAAATGAAATTGTTAAAACGCTTATTTTATTTTACGAAATGACCACCTTTTGCTCGCCGAGTAAGATTACAAACATTTCTCAAAATTTGTTCGAAGCGGTTTCGGCTGGCTGGGCGATACAATGGGCTAATATTTGTTTCCTTATCATTGTTTCGTAAATTTGTTCATAGTGCAGATGGGTGGCCGGTCAAATGTTAAACGCCGACGTTAGACATCTTCTATCGATGCACGTTACGCGCTTTTCTATCCTCCGAAGATACAAATAGCTTTACAAATTTAAAAAAAAAACAAATGGACTGTGAATCTTTATACATTTCTGAAAACTTTCGGAGAGAATATTTCTCACATCACATTTGACCTACTGTAACTGTTAATATCGGCAGAATTAGTTCGCATAAAAGACCGCAGTCTAATCACAACACATCGGCATGGTTATTAATGGTTTTAATTATGAAACTGTTTGTCGATCTTCGGAATAAATTCATGACAGACTATCCGAATGTTTTCTACCGACGATTTAGATGGCTATACGTCTGTTTTCGCAGATCCACGAAAAGCGAAAAAATGTATCCATCAATGTTAGCTAGAGGAAGTGGAGCATCATCCTCCGTCGGTGAGGAAGTCGGAGTTGGGATAGGAATGGGCGTGGGTGTTGAACCATATTACAGTGTCCCTGTGGGATCTACCGGGTGTACAGGGCAGCACTGGTCTCAGCCAACATCTCCGACACCCACGCACACTTCTCGTCAACCTCCTAATCTGTACCAACATGTGCATAAAGACGACGACAGTAAGTTTTCATTCAGAGATGTTTATAGCTATTACTTTTTCACTTAATCCCCATACGTCCCTCAGGATGAAAGGTGAAAATTCGCCCATTTACTATTTTCACTGTAAAATGATTGACCTCTCTCTTTCTATTGGTGTTGCGACACGTATTCCTTTAACCCATAAGTGGAGTCAAGGACCGAAATCAATTAAATTGTACTTAATATTCATCTCTATCGAAATGGTAAATAGGAACGTAGTGAGATAATTGACGAACAATGAGTGAGTTGTCACTCGGTGCATTGTCGTGGAACAAAAACCAACTGTCTCAAATATCAAGATCTAGTCAAATATTGTTTACGAAGAGCTGTCATACCTTTGTTATTTTCCCACGCCATGGCGCCAATTTTAAAAAATTACTGAAGCGTGTATGTATTGCAATATAATTTTTTGCAGATAGAAAGATTCATCAACTTCATCCTTCCTCGATTTATTTTTCATTGCGCGTGTCGCTAGGGTCGCATTTCCCACTTGAATTAGCTTCCCCGTAGATGTTAATAATATTTTGTGAAAGACGAGCTACTAAAAAGACAAGAACTCTTTTCCTGCTTTGCCCCCAGTCCATGGATCTTCTGTATCTTTGGTATCGACAGCGAGCAGTCTGTACAGTTCAGCGGAGGAAAAGCAGGCGCACGAGTTGAGGAAATTACGAAGGGAGCTGCTGGACGCTCAAGAGAAGGTACATTCGTTAACCAGCCAGCTATCGACCAATGTGAGTACACGTTCCATGTATTATATCGATTTCTGTTGCGATAAACCGTACTTGACGTGTATTAACAACCTGCTACCGTTCGCTCGAAGTTGCGCCTATTTCGTAATACATGTGTACACCGACCTATTAAACTGACGTCACGGTTCATACACAATTGCTCGAAGCGGATCTATTCTCTTTTAAACGAGACAGCTCGGCGCGTTGTCCGCGCAACGCCAGCCGAACTGGTGCAAATGATTAATCATAATTAATCGAACAGGACGACAATTAACGAAGTTACGAGCCGGTCATTGCACTAACGAGCTTGATCCGGCCAAACCTGTTAGAATAGTTTCCAACAGAACACCAATATATCATCCTCTATCATGCTAAATATCGCTCGCAACTTCCATTATGATTTCTTACTGGGTTATGGAAATCGAAGTACGGTAATATAATTTCGCCTTCCTGAGTTCATTCAGGCACTGCATCGAATTATCAGAGAGATAATAATTCATGTATACAGCGCGACTGTCTCGACGGAAAACCATAAATTCATTGTTAATCTACTTATGAACACCGGAACAGACAGTATCGGATACGGTCCATATTTATGGGCACTCCTTCAAATCTTGAGTGCAAGTTAGTATTTATTTAACGAGTTCGGACGATTCGAATTTGTCCTTCGGTATTGTGGGTCTGTAAACGATAATAAGCACTGTTCATGTATACATGCAGTGGGTGTAAAAAGTATTCGTACGCCCCTTAAAATAGATTAACTTTTTTTATCATTGTAACAAATGACCTGACTTTTTATAATCAATTAGAAGCACTGGCTGACGAAATGATATGCAAAGAGGATTTTCAAAAAATTATAATTTACGAGGTTACATGCAAATATAAAAAAGGTATTTTTTAAAACATTTTTATTTGGAACCTTAAAGAAAATGTAAAATATATGTTTTGTAGATCTATAGTAGTTACACGCATGCTGCAAAATTTCATCGAAATCGGTTGATGCAGGAAAAAAACGACACGCATCAGAAAGATGTACGATTCTGTGGATTTTAAGCAGAAACTGATCAAAAGTCGTGTAAAACTAGGATTTTCACAATTTTTAACCGCTTGTAGCTCGTGTGTATGTTAATCGATTTCGATGAAACTTTCAGCACGTGTATAACTAACATAGATCTACAAAACATATATTAGTTTGGGGAAAAAGAAATTATTTTTAGATTATCTCGAGCGGAGAAATGATGGATTTCTTTTTCCCCAACCTAATATTCGAAATTTTCATTGAGTGCATATAAAAAAGTTTTAAGAAATCCCTTTTTTATTTTTGCATATAACCTTGTAAATTATAATTGTTGCAAAACCTTTTTTCCATATCATTTCGTAAACCATTGCCTCTAATTGATTATAAAAAATCAGGTAGTTTGATACAATTATTAAAAAGTTATATGTTTCAAAAGGTGTAGAAATACTTTGTACACCCACTGTAAAAAAGTGGGGAAAAAGAAATCCATTATTTTTACATTATCTCGAGCGGAGAAATGATGGAGAGAGAGATTTCTTTTTCCCCAACCTAATATTCTAAATTTTCATTGAGTGCATATAAAAAAGTTTTAAAAATCCCTTTTTTATTTTTGCATATAACCTTGTAAATTATAATTGTTGCAAAACCTTTTTTCCATATCATTTCGTAAACCAATGCCTCTAATTGATTATAAAAAATCAGGTAGTTTGATACAATTATTAAAAAGTTATATGTTTCAAAAGGTGTAAAAATACTTTGTACACCCACTGTAAAAAAGTGGGGAAAAAGAAATCCATTATTTTTACATTATCTCGAGCGGAAAAATGATGGATTTCTTTTTCCCCAACCTAATATTCGAAATTTTCATTGAGTGCATATAAAAAAGTTTTAAAAAATCCCTTTTTTATTTTTGCATATAACCTTGTAAATTATAATTGTTGGAAAATCTTTTTCCATATCATTTCGTAAACCAATGCCTCTAATTGATTATAAAAAATCAGGTAGTTTGATACAATTATTAAAAAGTTATATGTTTCGAAAGGTGTAAAAATACTTTGTACACCCACTGTAAAAAGACTTTTATTTGCCAAAAGAACGGCAGAAACCGATTCGAGTAGCTAATAATTTCGAATGTCCCGCGCGGGACCGGTGCAGCGGAAGCGTCCGTGCACCGAGGAAGATCAACGAGCCAGCCAATCGGAGGCGGTCGCGGCCTCTCGGGCATCTTGGATCGCTGCGCGGTGGATCGGTAGTCGGTCCGCGTTTAGTATGTGCCGAGACGCGCTACTTTGAACGTCGTCGTGCGTTGTGTTGTTGTATCTTATCCAGTTACGTTACGACGCGTCTCGCGCGTGCAACAACAAACGCTCCGGCGAGATGTGTTTACCATCAGTGATGGACTGACGCGACAATCAAGCATCACTAATCAAACTCGAAAGTGTGAAAAAGTGCAACCGATTCGTTCCCGCAACAAGTTGATCCGTGATCTGTCAACTTGGCCCCGGTGTTCGGTCAGTGATCGGCCGCCAGTCGGATCGAACGCGGCCCGATCGATGAGCCCGGAACGTGATCCACGGACACAAGGCGCATCAGCCCGCTGAAAGAAAAGTAACTGAAATGGAGTCGTTTGTCTGGTTCGATTTTTAACGATCCGAACGAGCAACTCGATCGTTTTCCATCGATAGCTTATCGTCGTACAGCGACCTTTCTCTTTGTACGCGCTCGTTATCCTGGATACTATGCGTTACTCCCGTGATACTTCCTATGTAGGTTTGTTTACTATTTTCAGCATTTTATCTGAGCTTTATCAAGACAGAAGGTAGATAACCCGGACGATTTTGTTTTACGACCTAATGCAGTTTTATGATCGGATAACCTACTCTGGTCTAGGATTCATTCAACTGCGCAATCCGTAAATACAATTTTGTCAGCTTTCTTAGGGATGAGGGTTGTGTTCTTAGGAGTGGGGATTAACCAGCATTCTGTCTGATGGTAAGAGATAACTGAAGATTAATTTTCTCTGTTATCGATGATAGAGATTTTGAGTCATAATTTGTAGTCAGCGGATCTTTATGCAACATGAAATGTTACACATCATTTGCGTGGTAAATTAAGGTAAACAAAGATTTATTCCTCGTGTAAATAATTTTAATTGATTGAAAATAATGTCTCCGTATTTGTACATGTCTGAAATGTTTTTAATGCTTCAAGTTTCACCCATTGATTTTGGTCGTAAATTCTATTTGCAAAATAAAATTTGTCTACCTGAATGTTTACAACAAACTGGAGTGAAATAACACATTATTGTCTTTCTTAATATGCTCGATAGATTGAGTATAATAAAGCAGTATTTTCAAATTCTTTTAATGTTTTCACTGCTTTAAATTACATACATGTATTCATTTTTGTCATAAATACATACAATCCGCTATCTACTCATGATTGTTGAACTGCAGGTCGTTATGATAACTAGACAGCGGATGTTTATGCAAAATAGAAATTTTTTATCCGATTTTCAACAAGCGGTAGTAAAATAGTAATTTATTTTCTGTCTTAATATGTTTAATAGATTAAAAATAACATACCAGTATTTTTAAATTGTTTCAATATGTTTACTGTTTTAAATTACACCTACTCATTTTCGTGAAAAATGCATAAAATCCGCTGTCTAATGATGACCATACGAAACGGAAAAATTAAAAGAAACGTCTATATCGATGAAAATCAATAATACATAACATGTACTCTGAATATTAGATATAATTGAATTGAATCATTCCATTCTTGAAGTACATTTTGACGGTCCGCTGAAGAGTTTAAGACTTCCATTAATAAAGGATGTCTAGGAATTATTCGAGAAAAATGAAGTAAAAAATTACGGATAGCATAATTGCAACCGAAAATGAGGTCTTCATGGAATGTTAATCTTCTCACTATTAAGGACAGGGATCTCTGAACGAAATAAAGAAAGTCCGTCATTTTGGCCAGCAGTCGCATCCTTTAAGAAATTGCGGTGAAAATTTCGGTCGTTTCAGAATAATGATCAGCGCGAGATGATCGTAATACTGCCACTTATGTGTTTCGGTTACCATTTCGGTCTCGGCTTTCTTGAAACGGTGCCTGAAGTCGTCAAAACTTACATATTAATATCATTTAGGGCGTTACACAAAGTTTATTCGAATGATTATATAAAATCAGTTTACACGAATGAATTACTACGAAGTTAATCGAACATATTCTGTTCCTTTGAAACAGTATTTCAGATTGCCAATGTTTATTATACGGATTTCCCAAAATTTAGGTTAATCCATAATTGTATTCCACACAGTTTCATTGGACTTTTAGCGAGGTCACTTTTGAGAGGAATTAAATTTGATATGCTATTAGTTTTCTTAAATTTTGTAACAAACAAATATAATTCTTTTGTACGTGATTCAGGCAGAGTCGCCAGATTTATTTAGATAAGACTTGTGTCCCCCTTCTACGACGCTATTCCCCACGCTTCCGCCACGACGCAGTCACGTGACGCGTTCCGTCTCTGTCGCGCATGTGTCACAATGTCACGTGATTAATCCGGTACTGGGAGAGAGGATAACCTTTTCCCCACGATTCGTATTCCCTTCTCTCTTCCCTTGAATGAAGATTTTCTAAACCATTAACAATATTGTTCTTGGAGAACAAAATCCTACATCAAAGTCTCGTACTATAGTAGAACCTCGATTATCCAAACCGATGATGTCCGAACTCTCTATTGTCACAACAAACTTCAAGTAGCTTAATCTAAGGCGATCCATATATGCAACACTGTTCACTGTACAAATCAATACAAATTATTTATCACTACAATTCAAAGCTAGCAATTTAATTAAGATTCCATCGTACGAATACGAACTTTCAGGCATCCTTTTTTACTTCGGATAATCGAGGTTCTACTGTATGCCCCAAATCAAACTATGCACTAAATCTGTCGTATTTAACCCCTTGCCGTACCATTTTCTTTACAGTTACAGTGATTAAAACGTCTCCATCCCCAAAAATATCGCAGAAGAGAAACGAAAATTTACATTTTCTAAACGAATCAAATTTTTAAATCTTTTAAATCTTTTTTTTAAATCTTCATCACATGATAATCACATTATTTGTTTATAAGCTTACTGAGCAGGCGCGCGAGCCTAATGTCAATGCGTCGACGTGCCTCCCCGAACGATCGATATTTTTCGATCAAATTGAATTTTGTGAAATATTTATCCGACGAAAAATGCAGACAGTTATGTTAATCTCGCGCTGTCCGGCCGAATAGATTAAAGTTTTCACTTGAACGTCTTTGCTAATGGCTTGGCTGTCCGTAAAAACGGAGCAGAGGTGCGCGATAAAAACTCGTCGGGTCGCAACATTTCGAGCCGTTGAGTATAGGTCGAGAAAGAAGCCGAATCGGCTCGAGCTGAATCATGGATCTTCGATGAATAATGAGGCGGACACGTTGAGAGACAGATATTACGATTAAATCGACTCGCCTCAACCAGCTCCTCTCCTCGGGTCTTCCCTATCGAGCGCATGATCACGATACGATATCTGAATGTGCATCGTGAATCGATCAGGATGCGGTATACAGCTCGCGTCCCTACTAAGAAACGCGTGTTTTCTGCGAGATACGTACGCCTTTAATCAATCGTCCTAACAGCTAAATGTAGATTTCTAGATGGAACGTTTACGAAATTCCGAAAATCCCAACGAAATATTGTTTACGACATCGAAACAGATAGCAGTGATCGCGATGAAATCGACAAATATTTTGTGTGTCTCCATTAACAACTTCAAATATCAATTTTACCTTTTATTCTGATATGATCAGATTGCTGTTATTTCGCCGTTCACTTTACCTTTAACTGATTGTATGGTGTCTGTGCAGTCCATTTTATCGTAGTAGACTCCAGTAGAACGTGACCAAGAAATGTTTAAAATTGTACATATTGTAGTATAGAGAACCGCAACAGAAAAGTTGACTTTTTCCTTGTCTCATAGACTACCCGCTGTGGTGGTAGCGGGTAAAAATGACCTGGCATTCGTTGAACGAAGGTTAACCCGCATCCATCTCTTGTGTCAATTCGACACATCTTTTCTTCCACGCAGCACATTGTGATAAAAATCAGCATGACTTGTACTTTGTTGTACATACATAGATAATGAACGATACGAATCTTTTGCCTGAAGTGCAGGAATTTCGTTTTTCATCTTGCATCAAACAATACACATATGTAGAATTCACTATTTATTTTTCTATTCTATTAACTGCATTTTGCCAATCAAATTAACCTCAGGGGACAAATTAAGGGCGACTCTCGTGCAGCAACAGCAATGCTTTTATGTCACTAAATTTCTATCAGTAAGACTTTTATGTAAGAACAATATATGTACAGGGTGAGTCACCTAACGTTGCCACCTCAAATATCTTTGTTGTTTTTAAGGATACGTCAAATGTCTAAAAGACAATATTGAATGGCTCAGTGGGGTTCACATGATACCAAAAATATTTTTGTTGTTATGTGATTTTTTTTAGAGATATCAAGGTGTCACCTTCATCCTTTTTTTTTTTAAGGAAGCACCCTTTTTAAACAACTACAACGATAGTCCCTTTCATTCGGAATTCAGTAACTATAATTACCCACGCACGTATAAACTTTCTAAGTAGCTGCTAGTCCATATAACAGACATAGAACATTATTCTTTTGCATTAACCATTAATATACTCGTTAATCACTCACTAATTTAGTTTAAGTCTAAGTTCGTGCATGTACCACAATGTCACGTGACTAATCCGCTACTGTCAGAGAGAAGGTAGCTTATTCCCCTAGATTCGAGTCAATTCCTCTGATCTGTTGAGTCTGGTTCGAACTCGTTGAACTCGAATTCCCCTGCAAATTGGCACGAACGAGTATTAGATCGAGTCTCATTGTCCCGTGTGTCTTTATCAACACGTGTGAGCCTATCTGGAACTCGTCAAGGAGGTTGCTCACGTTTACGGTACGAGACGATACAGACAAACAATTTACACTACTCTCGTTGCTCGACACGCAACCACCCCGCAGCGATGGCCGTGTATCGAATACATTAGAACAGAAAAAAAGTAGCTCGTTAACCGTGCCACGATTCCACCACGATTCCGCTGTTGTCGCGTCATATAAGAGGAAGACGAGACTGTCACCGGATAAAACATTAGGACCTTGAATAAGTTCTCGCATGTTTCTTTTACAAAACATTTTATTCAAAGTATTGCCCATCACTAGCGACCACTTTCTCCCATCTTTCTGGCAGTATATGAATTCCGCGTCGGAAAAACGACATGTCTTTTGAGGCTATCCAAGAATCGATCCATTTTTCAGCTTCTTCGTAAGAATAGTGCAATAAAATTCACCGCAAATACGCTTTATTTGACACAAAAGTAGACATTTTCAGAACTAAGAAAAAATTACTTTGTTTACACTTAAAGTGAACTACCATACACGGAAATTTATGGTTAGATACACTACTGCCTTGCATGTGTGTTACCATTCGAAATTCCACGAACGGGGTACTGCTACTGTCATCTTCGAAGAAACAGCGAGAACTTATTCAAGGTCCTAATATAAAATTTTCAATATAGCACGCATCGCACCTGGTTCATCGGACTGCTCGGGGGCCACGTATATGGTAGGAAAGAAGCGCGACACGAGGATCGTTCCTAGAAAACGAGCGATCTACCCGAGACGCGATCATTTTTGCGCTACTATATGCGGCCAGCGCGCGGCATTCCCGACGCGTACACCTTCGTCCACTACCGTCCTACCTTATTTTCTCCACTTTGTCTTTTTCTCGCGTTTCCGTTTCTGTCATCGGCTTCTGCTGCTGCTGCTGCATCTGCGAGTCAGGTCGACCGTTCGTCACCGGCGCGACCGGTCGTCCGCAGAACCAACCCGCAGAACTCTCGAACACGGGAAAGAACTCCGCCGACTCGGAACTCGCGATCTTCCCTTCCAACCATGTCCATTTATAGTTATTGACGCCTTCTACGGCTCTCGTTATGTCGGTATCCTCGTATGCATGTCCAGCGTACTACCTCTGCCCGCTGAAATATGAATGTTAGTCCGTTGCGATGGGCATGATCCTTCTCAATTAGTATCGATTCCCAAGAACGAAGGATTGTGGTTAAGGTGCTTACGAATTAGAGATCATGGGTTCGAACGTGTTAATGGAGTACGTAGGTATTTCACTTACACGTATTCGTGTCATTTTAAGTGATCGGTCAGGGGGAAGGTCATCTTTTCAGAGATCTTCCGCATCATCTTCTAGCCTGGAACAGAACCCACATCATTTTTAGCACGAATCAGAATCCGTTTCATTTTGATTTAGCCTGTGGCGTAGATCCTGCTTTGGTTGCAGGTAGTTCTGATTCATGCCACAGGCTAAATAAAAATGAAACGGATTCTGATTCGTGTTAAAGATGATGCAGATTAAGATGGGACAGCAAAACCCCGGGCGTGAGCATCCTCATTTTCTCTCTGGTGACACATTTATTCCAAATCGAGAGGAAATTACTTCTTGGGCACTCACCATGTTGTGGGACATCAGTTCTTTCCCCCCTTTTTTTCCAAATTCAAGATTTTGTTACATTTTACATAATTGTAATAAAATCTTGTCTGGAGAGCCAATCTTACTGCCAATTCTTCTTGCTTCTGGGTCGGATTTTCGTTGAGCAATTCCTCTAACTCACCGGCATCAAACTTTCTCGGTGCACCCGAACGATCGTCGTCTTCCAAATGAAAATTTCCGGCTTTAAATCTTTCGTACCACTTTTTGCATGTTCTGTAAGATACAGCGTTCTCTTCCAGTGTGCCGCACAAATCATTTCAGTAGCTACAACAGCTGATTTCCTAAGCTGGAATGCAAACAGTAAGCAGTGACGCAAATGATGCTTCCCGCTCGTTGCTTGAAATTGTTGCATAGGACTGGAAACTGTTAGAACGCTCGTCATGCCCCTTCATAAAACTAGAAAGAACTAGAACGAACGCTCATTCAGATGGCGCCAAAATGGGACAGTAATTCGAATTCGGCTAGAAGTTATGATCGTAGAAAAAAGGGGAAGGAACTTATTTGCACATCTAATACAATGTTCATGACTAAACAGAAAATGTTTATTGTGCTTATAGATTCGATATCTATTCGTTACACGTAACCTCGTAAAGCAAACTTGAATGATGACACATTTTTCAGCCCGCATAAATTCAATGGAACTTTCCTTCTGTAGTGGAGCACCATACTTTCCAGTTTCCTTTTATCCGACATTCTTCTTTTCCCGTCACGTTTCAAGAATACAGTTGCGTGGAATATCCTGCGTATTATAAATACCATTAGACAAAATTAACAAACATAATTCCGTGAAAGTTGGGACGCCATCTCGTTACTTGGGAAGCCTTTTGCTCTGCTAAACCGCATGCATTTTTCAATATTGTTTCAGCTCTAAATTTTATTTCGGTTAGCTACTGAATAACCTAAAGGACTAGAAACGAGGAGACACGATAAAATCATTATCGCCTGTGATATTGATTTCCTGCACTTTCCAGATATTACCCGAAATATTTCGGACGTTATCAACGCCGGGGGAGTGGCCCGTGGTCTATTATCGAAATCTCTTTTTATCGGACCCGAAACACTCGACCATTTTCAGTTTTATCGCGATCCTTGCATCCTGGTGTTCAAGTATTAGGTTGGTCCGGAAATAATTACGGTTTTCATCAGTTTAAACTACAGCGATTTTTCTGTGATTTAATGAAGTACGTCAATCAGAGAATACTGCTACAGCTGACAGGTTTATTATACATCATGTATTTATTATACGTACATAATCTTTTACGTCCTATCTTCGGTCTCTATTTACATGTCCAACTTCAGATAAAGCTTATAACAATATCAGTCGTCGTGTATTCTCCTTATACGAGTGAGAAAATGAATATAAAGGGTTTTCCAATAAGGACATAACAACTTTTAGTTTAAATGCAACACAGAAAAATTGAAATATCGGGCTGAAATTTATTAGAGTTGTAGTACACATGTTGTAGTACATATTAATGTTACAATTATGTGTGGAATTCGATGTCGTTCTTCTTTGAAACCAATTTTCAACTACTCTCCCACACATATCAGCCGGAATGTTGGTAATTTCGTGTTCAATATTGTTCCTGGGATCGTCTAACGTCGTTGGATGGTTGGTGTAAACTTTCGACTTAAGGTAAACCCACAAGAAACAATCCAACGGCGTTAGACAATCTCAGGAACAATATTGAACAGGAAATTACTAACATTCCGGCTGATATGTATGGGAGAGTAGTTGAAAATTGGTTTCAAAGAAGAACGACATCGAATTCCACACACCATTGTAACATTAATATGTACTACAACATGTGTACTACAACTCTAATAAATTTCAGCCCGGTATTTCAATTTTTGCTGTGTTTTATTTAAACTTAAAGTTGTTATGCCCTTATTGAAAAACCCTTTATATGTGTTGGGTCGTCAAGAAAGTTGATCGTACAACAGTCACTCCATGTTCAGCTTCTATTTGCAATTTAAGCAAAATGTAGCTTCCAAATTCAAGAGGAAAAGTCACAATTATTTTTGCATTAGACTAAATACAACATTGCGAAAGCTTGAACACATTTCACTCGTCGCTGAGCCCGGACTTCTCTTCAATTCCTTGGATTTCATGTAACAGAAGTTTTCTTCACGCTCTCCTTCGAGTCAATTTTTTGTGAAACTTAATCACCCGCTTGTTGTCTCCTATATCAATGGGCACACGAGTGCGTATTCTCAGGGCAGCTGGCAGCTGAAGCTTTCTAAACAGATTTTTATGCAAAACCCTTGGAACAGTTTATTATAAGCATGCTCATCATTATATCATTACTGGGCTGCGGATCTTATACAATTATATGATAAAAGCAAGCAGGTCAAATATAAGAGAGTAAACCAATTGAGGAATCGAGAATACTGTTGTATTGCTTCCAACTCGCGATAAAATTATTAACAAAAGACACACGTGTCTATGTAGATCCTGCGTGGTTCAATTAATTAAATTAATGCTAGAAGCTTGCTTATTTGCATCAAATGTAACATTCGGATGGTTACAGCATAATTTACTACCTTGAATGATTTTGACCGACTTGAAATAACTCATAAATATACAACGTAGGAAAACATGTTTCAAAATTACATAGTTTCGTGGTGCACATGAAGAAGAGCTGTAATTATTTTGTTACTACTTCGCCTTTTTACGGATATGAAGGTCACCTTAATTCTTTTTAATGGAATGCCTAACATTTCTCGAAGCAATTAAAAAAGATTGAGACTAGAAATGCATCCATAAGGAATTATTTAATAAATTTATTTCTTCGGGCATATATCACTTAACAATTTGAATAGGCACAATCCTTGTTATTTTTATAAAGTAATGGAATATAGTCGTAATTGTAATTTTTCTGGTCACAATCTGCAGACAAGCTTATCATGACTTAATGAACTTGCAGAAAGCAGAGGAAAATATAATTGGCTGTTATGACAGGCGTTATTAAGAAACATTACCGCATCAGCTGTACGTACGTGGGAAAGTGACTAATTATATCGTTGGCGCGGTCGGTGTCCCACCATTGACAGCCCTTGATTCTTAATCAAAATTCCAGTAGTCGCGTTTAGCCGGAAGCTAGGCAACAGGTAGTATTATAGTAAGACTTTCCAACTCGCTCGAGTTCGTCGGAAGTGCGTCATTTACGACGTCGCGGCGTTGACAAACTTGTAATGTCTCCACAGAAATTCTTTGCAGAAACCTGCGCGGGTAGATCTGCTATTTTTAGACTTCGAATCTTTATGCAAAATAAAAGTTGTCCGAGCCTATTGCCAGAAGCTGAACTTAAGTGAAAATGCATTTCTCAACCATCTGAAATAAATTGAAAATACAAGGGCGGCTCAACATTTACTAGGTCAATAAAATTAAAATTTGTTTGTACTTTTACAAATTTTTTTCACTTTACGAACTTATAAAGCTTGTACTTTTATTCTTTGTTAAATTCTGGATGTTTATAAGATAAAAGGGTAATGTTTGTTGAATGATCTGGGTGAAACGAAACTAACTTTCCAATTTTTTTCTTAATTTATTCGCGAACAAAAATTTTCTATATAACAGGCGATTTAAAATTTCAACATTTTAAAATCTGTCCTATATTACACATTTTTTTATTAAATTTAAACTTACTTATACTTATTTCTTGCACAGAATGCTTGCGCGCCACTACAGTGCATAAATTTTTTTCAGATATAAAATTGCCCTCCGCTACTTTACAGGCATAATAGATAGAACAGAAAGTCAAGGCCTTTGTCAGCATCAGTAAATTTTATCGTTACAACTTCCGCGATAGTTAAAACTGCTCGAAGAAAAAGCCTGTATCAGCAGGTGGCAAAACGATCGCCATGAGTCACCGAACTGTAAAAATTTATGGAAGCCATTATCGAATTCTGTAATGCGTCATGACTAGACTGCAGTCTTTTGTGTTTGCAGTGCACAAAAATCTTCGAAAATTTACATTACATAATTAATATATATCAGATTCACTTTATTATTAACGCACTGAACACAAGCAAAATTTTAATACAGTTATTTATTTTCTTAGATTGAGATATGGTTTTATTGAGCAATTGTTATTATTAGACGGTGAATCTTTGCGCAAAAGAGAAATTGTCTCTATTAATTGCAAGATACAATAGCTGTTATTATATTGAGTTACAGGAGACATTAATTTCTTTTCATAATAATTTGATTGAGTTGAAAGTAATACGACAGTATTAATAAATTCTTTAAGAGTTTTTACAGTTTTCTACTAATTTGCCTAATAACTATATACAGGGTTGTTGCAAAAATGTACTTTATTGAAAGGAGTGATTCGTCAGGTCATTTCAAGTAATTTTTTCGTTAATAACTCCTGATCAAAGCCGCGGAGAACATTCTTGCACAGGAAGAAATTAGTCGAAATGACCTCAGAAATCACACCTTTCAATGACGTACAATATTTTTCAGACGCTCTAGATTTTTTGAGAACCTCAATTAATATTGATACGATTTTCTTAGATATACTATTAAATCATATTATTAATAAAGGATGTTATTAGATTAGGTTACTGAAAATGGGGAAAGAGTTCATTTAAATCAATGTTGAAGGGACTATTAAAAAATCGTCGGTCTATCTACAGTGTGTCACAGAAGACAAGTTCTTCTACATATATTAAAATTAATTAAAATAATCCGTGAAAGACAACGAAAGATAATTGATCCGAAACTACAAGAAAGAATAGAGAGATGAACAAAAAAACTGATGGTTGGATATATGAGTTGATAGAGTCACACAGACGGGATGCTGAAAGAGCGGTGTTGACCCCAGATGCATCTAACCTTACTTTTCGTTGCGACTGGAGCGAGGTTTCCTGAACGAAAAACTGTTTGTATTCAAGAGCGCATCGGATGCATCACCACGTGCATACCTCCTTTCCGCGAAGGGTCCTGCAGCTGAAGATTTACAGCATCGGCTGACCCCAATGCTTTACGAGAAAAACTTTCGGGCCGAACGGTCGATTTGTCGACCTTACGGACAAGCCTATCGTTCCCCCAAGGAAACTACTTTTACTATTCTTCCGAGAGCATTACCCTCTAGACCTCAACACTCGGATTTCTCATCGAGTCGCTCGTAAATCGAGAACCGTTCCCTAACGCGGAGCACTTTCCTAAAGTCCTAAAGTATTGCCGGAGACGTCGGACGACCGTGTTTGCGGTCTCCGAAACTTTCTGGACGTTGATTTACGGTACCCGGGGAAATGCTTTCTTCTCTCGCGGACAAAACACGAAAAAATAAACGCACGGAGAAACTTCACGTGCGACCACGCCAAATTCGCGATACCCCAAATTTTCGAGACAGTTTCGGAGGAGTAGTTTCGAAAATATTCTGTGTGTTCCGCAACTCTGTCAGACTGCCTTCGTTATTGGAAACAATACGCCAAAAAGGTTTCGAATAACAGTTACAGGATTCAAGACAATCAATGATATACCAATAGCACTTTTTTTTGTATATTTATTTTGTATGTTTTTTTGATTTTTTTGATTTTAAAGAAATATATGAAATTTGAACACAATCGTAGGGAACTATCAAATTTGACCGTATCTAAAATAAAAAATGGAGGAATTTTATCCCCACAGCATGTGAGAATTAGGCGAATTGCGCAGATAATTGTAAAAAGTAATTCAGAATCTATTAGTGATAAATAGTTTATAATCAACTGGGGCGAGATAAAAATTAATTTTCTTTCTTAATATGTTTAACCCTTTGCACTCGGAGCTATTTTAACTGCAAAATTAAACTTTCTTTCCGATCTAGAATATTTCCATTCCTTGTGATTTTTAACATTTTGTAGATATGAAATTGGTATAGTACCTCATACACACACACAATAACTAAATGTTTAATAATTGATTAGATACCGATATATTGAATAGTGTGAACAATATTTTGAATAATGGTACAGCAATTTTTAGTGGTGCCTCAGAGGGGACAACCGAGTGCAAAGGGTTATAATAGGTTGAAAATAATATAACAGTGTCTTTAAATTCTTTTAATGTTTTCACTGCGTCGAATTACACCTACCCATTTTTGTTATACTTACATAAAATCCGCTGTCTAGTAATAAAATTAGTTGATTTCACATCATCACTGTTTTCGTTCAGATCATTTTTTCAAAATCATGTAGATCGTTTATTATCATTGATACACGAATAAACAACAGGGATAAAATAATATAATAAAAAATAATGAGTTCCAAAATATGTGTACTGCCACGACAAACAAAACATTTTCTAAAACAAATATTGCATGGCTGGCATTCAATTTTTTTATACATATACGCATCTTACAATCAGGCCGTAACAATAAAAATATGGAGTGTTTGATACACAAATAGTAATGAAATTATAATTGTTTCGTAAGAAAGCGCAGTGAACGAACAGAAAAATAGCGAACGATAATAAAGAAGGGTAAAAGTTGTATGATGTTTGGGAGCTCTGAGCGTGATTAACGAGTGCATAATGCAAATGTTAGGTCATTACGAATGGAAGAAAGAACGCGGCAAGGGAATATGCTACGCGAGCAGTACCGTTTGCCATGGACAACACCCGTAATTGGATGGCTCTTGTTTTCCATGAATAGCTTTCGCAATTAAAACGATCTCGTTTCGAATGTTTACGATCAGCTCGAAACTATAGCGGCCACTTTGACCGGCCGTTCTTCTATCGTGATACCAATGGAAAATCTGTTATCTAGCCTCATTAATTACAAGAAGAGTTTCTAGATGAACGATAAGCGGCAACGCTGCACAACCACTGAATACATTGCTGGCCCAGATACAACCTCGTCCCCCGTTCTATTAGCAATTCTAGCATATGACGGAATTTTTCTTGCGATACTGTATACTCTGTACCGCATGATCATCCAACGCGCGAACTTGTAATTAATCGTCGACAGAACGCCGCGAGCCACTTACCTTTGCAGCTCACGTTAGCTTCCGGTTTGCACGATGCTGAATTCCTCGCGTTTGCGACCAATGAAGTAACATATTCATGTTACATAACCGAATCTTGCAAAAATTATCAAAGAGAAATTCAATTCTTTAACATATTGTTTAAACTAATGACTAGACTAGACAAAATTGAGCAGATGACATTCGAAATTGTAGGAAAATTTTTCGAACTGAAGATGTACACATCCATTATGGGTTAGTACTTTTCATTGATGTATATACAGTGGGTGTATACAAAGTATTCGTACACCTTTTAAAAACTAATAACGAATACAAAAAGGGAAGGGCCTACGAATACTGTTTACACCGATGATTATTAATCGTCAATCGGATAATTGATTAATGTTTAACCGCTGAAATTTCGGAATGAAATACGTAATCAGAACTGTATGAATTCTGAAAAAAATGTAAACCGAGTTTAGGTGTATTGTCATTTGGTCCATGATACAAATTCTATTTACGTGCTTTTATGTTTTTTTTTTTAATTTTTGATTTTGATTCCTTTTTTTAATCAACGATTGACGATTAAATCAATCGATTGAATCAATCGCCGATTTTTCGACAATTTCTTTTTTTAATCGATATACATTAATTACATGATTAAAATTTTAATATCGATTAATGCCCAACTCTGGTTTCTTGTGGATTTGTGCGACCGGCAAATAAGTAAAACGTATTGATTAAAGTAAGCTCCACTGTAACCATCATATTCTGTCACCAAATCACACCAGTTTTTCAATTATACTGCGGTAAAAATTCAATTTTCGATCGTTCTTTATCCATGGGACCGTCATCTTCATTTTTGAGCTGTTTCTATCGTTGCCTAATAGTGCGCTGATTTACTACCACGGTTAGACCAAACATAATATTGTTGTCGATATATTAATTGTCTCTCGTGTATAAAAAGAATACACGACGACTGATATTGAAATAAACTTTACAAATCATCCCCAACCAGGAAACTGAACGGTTAAATTGCTTCAATCTGCGCGAGAATGGGATTTTCGAGTGGTTAGGTCACTGTTATTCGAACCAATGCCATCATCCAGCGACGGCAGACGACTTCTACCGATATTCCCGCAACGAACGTCGCCGAATAGGTAATCCTAGTTACGTGTCCCGTGTTTTTCCTAACCGTGGTTTTTGCGTGCGTAATTGCGTGACGCATACATTTGCAGTTATTAACCACACCCGTCGCGCGATGCAGCATGGGACACGCACCACGACTGCTACATCGTGGAACATCTGTTCCCGTTGGCCCCGACGCGTCGTTGTTCCTTCTTTTCTTATGTTCCTCGCGGTGCCAGACGTGTTCTTTGTTATAATTAACATTTCATTCGGAACCACGCCGCGCCTCGGTGCACCGTTCAATTCTTTCCGTGTCCCCATCGGGACGAACGATTAATATTTATTACCGTTATTGCGGCTTATTAAAAATCATTAGTCTTCGTTAAAAACGAATAAGCCGTTTATCACGGTCCCGAGCGCACGTACAAGTCTAACCGCGAATTTTTATCTCGTACTGGGGTAAACATTTTTTATATTAGGTTGGCAACTAAATTCGCGGGCAAACTTTACCGGACTCAAAATTAATACCATTCTCCTACGAATTATGATGTATTTGGTACGTAATCCAGTAGATTTCTACCCGGCGCGGATGCAGATCAAAGTTTCGATCATCTAGGATCAATAGTTGGGGAGGTATGGTCGTTTAAAGTTGAGCATTTTCGACAGGTAAGGGCACCGCCATATTGGTTTGCGTGCGACCGTCACTACAAACCAATATGGCGGCGCCCTTACCCGTCAAGAAACTGGAAATATGCTCAACTTTAAGCGACCATAACTCCTCAACTATTGATCCTAGAGGTTGGAAACTTCGATCTGTATCCGCGTCGGGTACAAATCTACTGGATTATATAACAAATACAACATAATTCGTAGGAGAAAGGCACATATTTTGATAAAGTAAAGTAAAGTGCAACCAAATTCGCGACCTTTCGTTTTGTAATTCATTTATTGTATCATTATAACCTTATTCAGTGACCTTTCCTTTTGAACTATATATCATTGGAAAGTTCTGAATTTTGCGGTTAATTTGATATAAAATACTCGTGCTTAAAAAATATATATAAATGACTTTGTTTGAGAAAATGTGGAGCTCGCGAACTTAGTTGCCAACCTAATAATATGCAATATAAAACTGCCTGTTTCCCCCGAGTTTACCCGAATAGCGTTTCACCTCGAAGCGTGACGGATCAGACCATTCACTGCGCAGCAATTGTGTACGTGACGCGGCTAAAGATATTTTCACTTCAACAATTTTTACCCCGGACTGTTGCTCTGACAATGAGATAAAGTAAACGCTATCCCCACGCGCCGTCTGCTCGAATGGCATACGCAAACGCTTTATGAAACTTAATTTCTGCACTCGCCTGGCCTGTTTTACTGTCCCGTTTTACTGTCCCGTTTTACCGTCTCTCTTATTTAGATTCGGTGTAATCTTGCTACCACGGCGCCGCGTGTTTTCCTTATCCACGAAGCTCGTTCGAGACAGTTTTTCTGCTAACGCCTTGTAAATTTGTCCAACATTTCGTAACAATTCTTTGAACGCTATAACGTCGAATTCTTCCGGCAAAATTATGCAAGATATTGTTATACAACTTCGGCTTCTCGCAGTTCTCGAAAGCGATTTGTCTCTTGGTTATGTGCTACTTTGCGAATTAGAATACGTGTCAAAAATCGAAGTTGTGCAACGAAAGAGGTAGCCGATTGTAGCGATTCGTAATTTTGGTTTTCTTGTTTCTACATAAGTCCCAATACTTATCTCTAACTAGAGTTACCAATCGAGGTGAGAAAGTTACCTCTCTTTGCCAGTACAGCATTAGTCACGTGACATTGTGCCACGTGACTGAACAGTGGGGGAATTGCGTAGTGGAAGGGGAAGGTAGAGTGGGGAGAAAAGTTTTAATCTGGCGACTCTGCTTCTAACAATTCGTTGGTTCGTTCTGGCTAAAGAGATCTAATTTTTACCATGCTTATTTTTGTAACCTATTCGCCACTACGTTCATTTATTTAACAGTCGTTAATGTCGTTATGTCACTTGTGACATCTCACGTATTCAAAGCAAGTATTGTTGTCGTTTAACAAAATCGTAATCGATTAGCAATTTATATTTCGAAGTGGTTCATTGGTCCTATGATAAGTTTGTTCGGATAATTATCATTAGACTGCGGATCTTTATGCAAAATAAAAAAAAAACGTTAACATTGATTGAAAGACACAGGAGCCAAATAAAAATTTCATTCTTCTTTTGATTATCTTGTTAAGGTGAAACTAGTTCGCTAATGGCCTTAAATCTTTTTAATACCTCTACTCTTTTAAGTTGTACGTTCGCATTATCGTCATAAATGCATAAAATCCGCAGTCTAATTATCATTCATAAGGGTACTCCTGTTCATTAGTTAGAAATCCATTTATTGATAATTTGATAATTTTTCATCGAACCCCTTGCCATATAATTTTCTTTAAAGTTACAGCGATTCGAACGTCTTCATTCCCAAAAATGTCATAGAAGAAAACTTTACATTTCTTGTATGCCAATATTTATTTTGATGCTTACATATTGATTACTAGTACCGATAACATTCACGTTTGTTAGACTTTGTTAAAAATCTTCATAATGAGTCTGACTCGTTAAAATAGGGCAAGGGGTTAATCCCAGATTTTCAATGCAAGTTATATGACCATCAAATATCGTTAGAATTGTGTTGTGGAATGTTAAAATTGAAGAATGCCACACAGCCTCCTAGAAATAGCAGTGAGGAAATGAAATAACGATTTGCGAATACTAATTTCAGCAGCATGCCGCTTAAGCGTTCATTGGACTGGTCACCCTATGTAAATTGTTTCAAGGGACTTGAACGTGACCATTACTTATTTAAATCAAACAACAAATAAATGAACGAAAATCAATTTCAACCTGAATCATGACGTGAACATTACTTAATTAATTCTATATACTTTATGATAGAAGCGGCCAGATGTACAGCGGGCGAAGCCGAAAAAATATCGTAGCGCGGGATGATTGGCACGGCAATCATACGTTCGACAACGTCGAGATCCTCGTGTGTATTATTTATGAAACGTTCGATCGATTGTGTGTTATTTCAATCGTCGAGTAAAGTCGAACCGAGGAACTCGTCGGTCGTGTACCGCAAACGGCGCCACGCATAACGAGCGTTTCCATTCGGTTTATTGATATTCCATTGACAACCCATTGGCACCCAGGGGCGTGCAGCTCGTGAAGCCTCCGGCACGACTTCATGAACTTGCCTGGAAAGACGGTGAGCAAAGAGCTCTCGCGTGGGTGTTCCGTTAATCCGTACGAGCCGAGCGACTCTCCACTGGCGCAGGAAGTCATAAACATTAATTGTTACCATTGTTCTTTATCGGGCGAATCACTCTTAATCATTTTGCTTATTCCCAGCCGCCACACCTTCGAACGCCAAATTTCTGACATTGACGGTTTTTCGGATAATTATTTATAATTAAAATGATCAGATTGTCCGATTAGACTGCGAATTTGTATGCATTTATGAAGAAATAGACGGGGTAAAATGTAAAACAGTGAAAGATTAGACAAATCTAAGAGTGTTGTTATCTTGTTCTCAATGTGAAAAATCTATTAAGGGTTCAAGTGACTTTTTATTTAACTTCTGCTGCCTACAATTGTTGCAAAATATCTCTATTTCGTATAAAGATCCGCAGTCTACGTCCGACATTCTTCATTTCTTCGTAATCCATGACCCACCTAAGCCTTTCTAAAATTCTTACGTCTCCTATGTAACATATACATAATTTTAATATCGAAAAATTGAACTTTTCACTGCTTTAACTCGAAAATTAGACAGTTCTTCCTAGCTAGAATATTTTCATTCCCTATAATTTTTGAAATTTTCTGGATATGACTGATAGAATACCTTGTACAATACCTAAACGTTTAGTAATTTATTAGATACCGATATATTGAATAATGTAAATAATATTTTGGCGCCTCAGAGTCGCCATCCGAGTGCAAAGGGTTATATGATAGACTTTAGGAAGAAATCACTAGGAAATTATTGTATTTGCCCCCTCCTCCCTGACAAGGGAAGAACCCCAAGTATCCGATTTCGATTTTGATAATCTTTTGTGAGACGATGGTACATGGATCCCTAATTATGTCTGCAAAATATTAGGTGTAGTTACTCAATAGTTTTAAAGATATAAACAATTGAACTTCGAAACAATTGAGCTGCAAATCATGGTGTATCAACACGGTATTTAATTGTTTATATCTTTAAAACTATTGAGTAACTACACCTAATATTTTGCAGACGTCATTAGGGATCGAAGTCAAAATCGAAGTTGGACACTTGGGATCCCTCCCTTGTGAGTCAACGCGTTAGTTAAAACTTTACCACGAATTGGGTGCACGTAGCAATATGTGGCCAATAGTTATCTCCGTTTATAACACATGACACTATGACACACAAGTGTACACATCGATGTATTTAATCTTTAACGTTATTGCTTCTTTCCTCGATAGAAGTACCTCTAAGCAGATCCCTCACTTCCGTAAGATAACTGTCAAGAATGTTTCTCTTCATACAAAAGAATATCCTGTATTTAAGTATGCGTGCTATGCTCGAAAGGAATGACCAAAAAGAATTTCTAGAAGGAACAAGTTTGACGCCAATGATCCGAAGGATCTGGCCCATATACACTGAACCAGTTGAGCTCATGCTCTGATGTTTACAATTAGGCAGTTTTCTTTTCTCCTCCTCCATTACTCTCTGTATTTGCTCTCTTATATATAGTCACGGCACATTGCACTCTCCATTCGGGGATTGGGTACATCCAGGCAGGTCAAATAAAATTAATGTTTCAGAAACCTTTTCACTCTAATACTTTGCGAGATATTAATTACGAAATTTTCATTATTTACATTACAATTGTTTGTTGTTTGTCATAAGATTTTTTTATATTTGTCTTAGCTTCGTTATAAGTATGTGTAAACAGCAAATGTTTAGTTAAATCTTATTTTTCAGATAAAACGATCGATAGTGTTTCATATAAATAGCCTGTAACAACAAATAGCTTGTTTATTTAGAAGGGTCGCATCAATAGCTAGGTCGTTAACATATCACAGCTTCATGCACAATCTAATTACAATATTTTACGTCTATACACATGGGTGAATTCGACTACTTTAAACAAATTTTGTTTCTTCTTTTTTTAAAAAATTCTTGTTTTAAAAGATCTACATATAAATCGCTACGTCTCTATTCTTTCTTGAAATTATTATATCAAGCGTTTATAAATAGACAGCGGATCTTTGTGCAAAATAAAAATTTTCCACTCGAATTGCAACAGCCTGGAGTGAAATAGAAATTTATTTTGAGAGATAGAAATTTGTTGTATATGTATATAATACATAACAGTATACTTAAATTCTTCTAATTTCTTTTACAATTCTAAATTACACCCACTTATTTCTGTTAGAAATGCATAAAACCCGCTGTCTATTTATAAATCAGTGTTAAAACTACTTACTTTTAAATATTATGCTTTTATATTGTTTATACAATTTTATCAAATTTCCACTGTGAAACAAAAGTTTACTCAAGTCCACGAGTTACGTTGGGAATCGTAAAGTAAAAATTATTTTCGAGCCCGGCGTATTGGTTCGGTTGGTTTGGGACTACACCCGGTTATAAATTACGCCACGGAGCTAATGTCCATGAGTTGTTCCTGCAGACGTCAATTTTCGTGAACCGTATGGGTGGATACGTTTCGACTTTTAGAAGAGTGTCCCTGTAGCGCAACCTTCGCTTGTCAACGAAATGCCAGGCATAAGGCCCACTTGCCTTTCTTCGTCACGCTTGTGTTTACCATTTCGCTTTCCTCCCACAGATGTTCGTTTCTTTACCATACGACAAAAGTAGGCTATCGACCAAGGCAAAGTGGGATATTTTTTTACGACTGTTTTTTATTTACAGATTAATTACGATAACCTCGCTTTCCATCATCTTTTCGCAGTAATACTGTTAATTAATATATTCGTTATCAACGTCACAGAATCTATGAAATTTTACAACAAAATTGATTTCAATTATTTATAACGTAGCTTGATAGATCATTGTACAATGATTTCGATCGCTTATGACGTATCTCTCAATGACGTAATTCAAAAGTTTTACCATGTCAACAACATATTGCATCAACAAATACAAAAATAATATTAGGACCGAATATCAATGTAATTATTAGATTGTGAATTTCACCTATTTATGACAAGAAGGACTGGATCTAACGCAAAACAGTAAAAACATATTAAAAAAATTGAAAAGTACTGTTGTGTTGTTGTCTACTCTATAAAATTATTAAGAAAATAAATAAATGTCCAAATGTTGCTACTGTTGCAATAAATACAGACAATTTCTATAATATTTTACATGAAAATCCGCAGTCTAGTAATGTTAGTGGACTGTGAACTTCCATGCAAAATAAAAATTTATATCACTTTTTATCTACGTTATCAACTGCAAGAGGCAGATGTGAAATATCTTATTCTTTCTTTCTTTTTAACTAGTCGAATTCAGTTAACCATTTTAAATAATTCTTTAATTACATTCTTCAAATGTTTTTAATTTTCCTAGTGTTTCAAACGGTGCCTATTCATTTCGGTCATGAATGCATCAAATCCACGGTCTAATTATTAGTCATGCAACGGCCTTATCTAAGCATGACTAAATCGCAAAAGTATTTCAATTTTAGGATAAGATAATATGAGTTAAAATCGGATGAGGTTCGTCAGCATGACGCGAACGAAGTTTGCTAAAAAGAAAAGGAAAGGGGGATAGGACAACAAAGTTTAACCCTTTACCCCTGAAATTCCCAAACTGACCGATCTGTTTGCGAACGAGTGTTAGTGTGTGTGGTCCACACAGACGAAATACAGTTAGGAGGGCGGGTCAGCAGTGCATAGGAGCCTCACCCGTGGATAATATCGCTCGAGGCTCTTCTCACAAGAATGTCTGGACTTTCATCGATGTTTTCCTTCCATCAGAACAGTAGAACTCCGTATTTTCTGTTTGAAACTGCAGAACAGCTATCTTCCGATCTCAATGATTTTTGGATATGTTATAAATCTCAACATTTTGAACAACTTCTTCCTTTAGATAGTTTTGCTTGAATTCCGAGATATTCACTGGTTCTAACAAGGGAAGGACCCCAAGTGTCCGACTTCGATTTTGATAATCTTGTGTGAGTCGATGGTAGACGGATCCCTAATTATGTATGCAAAATATTAGGTATAGTTACTCAATAGTTGTAAAGATACAAGCAATTAAAGCTTCATACCTTGTTGATATACCATGATTTGCAGCTCAATTGTTTCGAAGTTCAATTGTTTATATCTTTAAACCTATTGAGTAGCTACACCTGATATTTTGCATACATAATTAGGGATCCATATACCATCATCTCACAAGAAATTATCGAAATCGAAGTTGAACACGGTGGGAATACAATGTTGACAGTTACGGTATAGACTTTCGCGACAGTTACGGAGATACTACAGTACAGTCACTTTTAATTGAGTTATAATCAGACACAGCGGATCAATAAAATGTTTCTGTATGATTTACAGGGGAATGGAGCTAAAGACAAATCTGTGTGTTATGTAAATAATTTTAATTATTTGAAAATAATGTCTGCATATTTTTATATTTCTCTGATGTTTTTACTGTTTTAAGTTTCACTGAATCATTTTTATTATGAATGCATCAAATGTCTTGCATACGCAGTTATGCAAGGGACCTTCATCCATTTGCACTAGTAGTTATTTTATCTCGAAAATTAAACATTCCTTTCGATCTAGAATAATTTCGTTCTATATGATTTTTTCATTTTATGGATATTTAGTAATTGGTTAGATCCCAATATATATATATATATATATATATATATATATATATTTAACAATGTAAACAATATTTTGAGTAATGATTAGACTGCAGATTTTATGCATTTATGACAAAAATGAATAGGCGTAATTCGAAACCGTTTCGAAACAGTTAAATGAGTTTAAAAGTGTCGATACACTATTTTTAACATATGAAAAGTATTAATGAGAAAAATAAATTGTTACTTGGCTTCTATAGATCGTAATTGATGTGTAAAAATTTTATTTTGCATAAAGATCCGCAGTCTAGTAATGATACAGTGATTTTAGTAGTGACTCTCTGAGTCACCACTCGAGTGCTCTCCAATACTAATACGTTAGTATGCAGTGCCAGAGACGCACAAGTATAGGCAGAATTCACTGTAGTGTGGTGCTGACAGTATATTTCGCGAATATCTCGGAAACCGAGCGAGACCGCCGCTAATATGCAAAGGAAAAAGTTGTTGAAAATGTTGAGATTTACAACATCTCGAAAAACCATCGGAATCGGAAGGTAGACGGCGAGTTATCTCGGTACACTTGGTCCCGTGGCATCCTCCAAAGCGCATTTTGCACTCGAGAACCGCCAACAGCCAATTACACGGGGCCCTCTCAGAGGATTCTTTCGTTTTTCACCTGATAATTCCTCGTGCGATCGCGGAAGCGACGAAGAAACGTGGAGGACATTCCGCGAACACGATCAAAGACGAACACGAATGGGATGATAATCGCTGGTGAAAACGTTTTATAGATTTATACTGTCATTCGGATCGTGAAGAAACCTGGAACGTACTGGGCGAGTCATTTAACTGTACCACCTAAATTCTCTTGAAAGCCGTTCGATCTATAAAAGAATGTTTCACACATAAGTTGTGGTTGGTACCAAGTAAAATGTACGATGTTCTTTTTTATCGAGATATAAAGGTGATTTTGAGTTTTCGCATTTCAATATATGATGTTTGACATTGTCATTTAAAAGAGCGGGTAAATGGGTGTTCCAGTAAGAGGTGCAATTTTTATTTGTGAAGATTAGAGTTGTCACTCCCTCCGACACGTGGTTAGGAAAATTGTAAAAAAGAACAACGTTTTTTATCATTTAAAATAACACTTCTTAATGGAAGACCTTGTATTTACTATGTGCCGAGTAAAAAATTAGTGAAGGACATTATTATTATTACTGTTTTAAATGACACCTACTCATTTTTGTCATAAATGCATAAAATCCACTGTCTATTAATTACAAAATAACGGAACCAAATAGAAACTTGCTTAATTGAATAATTTGAATAAGACGATGACAATATATCGGCACCCTTAAGTCTCTTCCATCTTTCTACTACTTCAAGTTTTACCTACGCATTTTTGTCATAAATGCATAAAATCCGTGATCCAATAATTACAACAGGACAACGACAAGTAACACAATTACGATTGACTAATGAAAGACAAGGAAAGAAAGTTTGCGAACGATATTGATTCGACTTTGAATTCGTATTTATGACACACAGTTTTATTGAATTCTAATAAAAATATTGTTTGAAACTAGAATTCGAAATTCATTCGATGCGAATGCAGAATAGGAAAGAAAGTATGTATTGCTTTCAAAGTAATGATCTTGTGTCAGCAGAAGATATTCGATGCTGCGTGTTTTCATTCCATTACGTTATGTTATGACTGCATTACAGCATGTAGCGATTGTATTACATCGTGTAACGATTGTGTTACACCGTGTGGTATGTTGAACGATGCTTTCTCGTATTGTAAAATCTTCGGCAGACATTATTGTTGAGAGGTTGTGACATTTATAGTGTGCGTATCAGATCTGAAATTTGTTTGGGAAAATAAAATTATTCTAAAGATCGCGGATTTTTTTATTGCTAATGATTGACACGATCTATTCGGTTGCGAGTATAAATGCTCACTTTCTTCAGATTATTACTGATTACTAGTTATTGCGGATTTTATAATAGATTTTATAATAATAGAAAACAGTGAAAACATCAAAAGAATTAATTGTCATGTTACATTCATCTAATTAAAATCGTTAGGAGAAATATAATTGATACAATTTTTTACAAGAATTTACAAATATATTTATTATATTAAATATTATTATTAGACTGAGGATCTTTATGCGAAATAAAAATTGTCTGCACCGCTTGCACAAGAAATAGAAACCAAACGGAATGTTATTTCTTCCCTTAATGATTTTAATGGAGGAGAAATCATACATTGACATCTTCAATCTTGAAAATTTTCCAACAATTTTGAATTTCTAAAAATTTCTAGAAAGTCTAATTATTATATGTGAACAATTAAATATTGAATAAATTGTATACATCATATGTATATGAATACACATTTACATATATCTTGGATTAAATTGCACATAAATTGCACGTGGTATTCATCTTGTTCAGATTTGACTGGATCGATATTTCAAACACCAGATTGGCTATCGACGTTTGCATGTACCTGTAAAACATAAGCATACGATTGAAACGTTACGTAGGGCTTTCCTGGACGTTCGATTCCAGAATGAAAAACTTGGCAATAGGTCTGACGCGTCATACGCAATTCACAAGAGAAGCTTCGTAACCTTCGCGAACGCGCATTGTCCTCGATCGTACACGAGCCATGCAATAAATCGTCGCGAAAAGAAAATGTTCCGGGGACAGGAGGATCCTCTGGCATCAAACAAACGATGATAAACGAGGAGCCGTGATTCGTGACGTGTCGTGAACGAGAGGCAGTCCAACCAGCGCCAACTTCACCCCGGTCGGAGGTACAGTGGGTCCGAAAAGTATTTGAACACCAAATTTGTGAAAAATTGGAATTGTACTCTACCACTTGTACTGTAATAACTTCTCTAAAAAAAATTGTTTCTCATTCCAAAACTTAACACTTCCACTTTTATAAATTATCATTCATTTTTACCTAAGACCAGAGTTGGGCAAAAATTTTATTTAAATAAAAATGTCGAATAAAGTGGGTTTAAAACACACTTGGAAGAAACCCACACTATTCGAAATTTTTATTTAAATAAAATTTTTGCCTAACTCTGCCCGAGACAATTGTGTACTACGTGACGGAAACTGAAAAGATTATCTTTCGAAAATACTGCCAATAGAAACGTCTGTAAAAGCAATAAAAAACTTTTTCGGGAATGAACCGAAGATAAATTTAAAGATTAAATCCGTCCCTTTGCAACAACATCGATAAACTTCATGTACGATTTTTTGAGACGTTTTATTCAATTTTGAATGCAAGGTATACTGTCTTTACAGTAATCTTTAGGTACACTATGAGGGCTTTACACGACAGAACTTGTTTCTCAGTTTTGTTCTGCAGAACAGTGAAAAAAATCATCAAATTTCTAGAGGTCGTTGGAAAGCCTTCAATCTTCAAATCTGTGTTGGATTGAGCCATGAAATAAATTTTCTAATGTTTTTACACAGGTTATAATGTTAATAATTATTTAGGGAAAATGAGGGTTCAGTTTCTCAGCCGCTGTATTATTCGAAAGGAGGAACATAGAGTTTTTAAATGTGTTCAAATTTATTTTTTTACTATTGTTTTTTTACGAAATCACCACAGGTTAAATGTCGACAATGTTTCCAGAACCAATATTAATCAGTGTTCAGATACTTGTTGGATCAACTGTAGACAGTCGAGATAGTAGACGTGGAGGAGGGGACAGGATTTATTCGAACAATAATCAGCAGTGAACATAGATAAGGTGCTGGTTGAATGATTGCAATTGAATCTTGATACCCGCGAATTACTGGCCAATGGCAGAAACATTGGGATTCGCGTTATCCATTTGGAATCGTTCGCTGAATCGTAAAGTACGTCGCCATAGCGTTCGCTCGTTAAACAGGACCATAAAAGTATCTATTTAATAGTACTTTAATTTGGGTTTATGATTCCGAGAAACCGGGCGTTCGAGACGAACGATCGAATTGATAGGTTAATAAATGCAAGGCAGCTATAAATAAATCGTTAATATCGAACCGATGATACTGTCTCCCGATGGTCTGGGCAACTTGCGGCTCGCGAGCCAGAGACAACTCCTCTCCCTACTCCTGAGTCATCCCCACCAAACTAGGTATGTAGTATCCTCACTGCTATGAAGTGTAGGAGGAGCTTGGGGAGATTAGGAGTGTATATTAGAGCTGTTACTTTTCCGAAGATTCGAAATCTTCAACCTTCGAAGGAAAGTAACAGCCCTAGTGTATATACAGGAGACAAAGCATGGAGGGTACACTGTTAGTGGGGGAACCCTACACTGGTAGTGGGAGTCCGAAAGCAACAGCGAGGAAGAAGTTGCCCTGACCTGCTCTAATATTTGTAAATATCATGTAATAAAATAAGGTAATATCTTTGCAAAATTGTGCAAATGGTAAAGCATTATTTATTGTATTTAAATGTACATTCTCTTACCAAGAATCCTAAAATTATTAACAACAAAATACTTTTTAACAAATCGCGAAAACAATATTTTTAAATTTAAGTGGAGCAATTATTTATATAAAAGAAACGAGCGTATCTGTGAATTTTACTATGCATAATATGATTATTTATAGTTCAGGTTAATATGATAATATAGACGAATTGTTAACGGCCACTACAGTGAGGTAATGAATGCCCATTGTTCATAAAGGAGAGCTAATTTCTCTTTTATCATAAATTAGCTGACCCATTTGCGAGAATTTAACTAGAACGGCTACAATGATTACTTAACTGTTCATTCCACAGAGGAATTTGTTTACTAAATTTCTCGATCTTGCTGGTAGAAAGGAGGGAACAATTTTCCAGTTCGGATAGTGAAATCGGAAGGATGATAAACGAACGGGTCGTGATTCGGGCAGGGCTGTTCTGATAGAGGACGACTGTCCAATTCTGGCACTCCCTCATCGGGATTCAAATAGAGGTCAACGTCGACGACGACGTCGACGACGGCAGCGGTAACAATAAGTGTGACAATAACAATAATATCTCATCGTCCCCGTCGTCCGTGGGTTTAATTCATCAAGTTGCGCGTGCACTCCCTAGGAATGGGCAAAGGTTCCGTGGAGACGCAGGGAAGAAGACCCCAGGACTTGATTGAAGCCAACTGCCCAGCCAATCCCGTACTCTGCCTTATTAAAACTTGTGCCGTTGTTTTGTCTTTTGTCTCTTCTTTTAATGCCCGGCATTAACTAGCCGCCTCGGGCATGCTCGTCCGCTTCATAATCTTGCCGAACGCAGGAAAATGTTTTATTCAGCCAAGACGTTGTCCTTGATGGGCGAATTTCGGAAATTTCGGATTTTCATTCAACCTGTCTACAGAGTGCGCTTTGTAGGAACACGTCTAAATATGATTGCCGAACAGGTTACAGTCAAATTAGAAACGCTTGAAGATTTTAACAGAAAATCTCTTCAAGGTCATAGAACAATTTTACCCCACATATTTTACGTTTATGGATACGTAACGGACAAATGTTTGTGTTCACATTAACGAGCATCACCCTGTATAACGAAACTAAAAATTGTATTTCCCGAAAAATTAAATATTATACTTGTTTGATGTATCTTGGAATATTGTCTTTAAAGATAGACATGACGAAGTACATAAGAGTCTGTTGATTATGTAAATACATGTTGTATTTAAATTTGTGATGAATGCTTATACATATAATGAAACTGTTTTATTGATCGTCATAAATATTATTTTTAATTTAAGAATACAGGAAGTGTTGTCCTGCTTCCGTATAACATTACAGCTCCGAATATATCGTACAGAAAACAATAAGTATAAATAAAATTTACTAGCATTCGATCTAAATTGGCAAATAATCTAATTTCTATAATTTTATATATAATTTATATTTTTAATCTAATATTTTCATTTAATCTTCAGGTAATTGATTTATTAGTTTAATTTCTAATTTTACAATTGTATTCCATTTTTCATTTGAGACTCTAATATACCATTATTTGTATCATCTTTCTACCATACGTGTCAACGTAATTGTCTAGCATTCTAATATTTATTTCGAATTCATAATAATTAGTATTCTAATATTTAGTAATTTCCCAAAAATTATTTAACTGAAACGAGCAGATGCGTGGAAATGACATCACGCTTAGAACAAAATTGGAAAGTTAGTGTTATCATGTTGGTCATGATAATTGCGTTACAGAAAAACACGAGATGTTTCGTGAAATATCACGCTGGAAGAATATTAAATACGCTGCGCTCTGTATGGAGCGTAATAAAGACAATCGTAACGCTATCGAATCTGCATAATAATTCGTATGCATTATGTAAATGCACGCACATTATTCAATGCATTGAAAACATGCGGGAGGAATAACTATTAGGCTGAAACTGCGGAAATATTTTCTATGTCACATACTTTTTTCGACGATGATGCAGTTAAGTGTATAGTTTGTGCAATGCCGAAGCGGTACAGCGCGCGAAACCTAGTGATTTGATTGCGCAGAGATTCACGTGCCACGGGGCACTAATTTTCGTGTAGAAACCACACCTGTAGCTGTAGCTACTCATTAAATCATCGATCACTCAGAATTCCTTGGAAATGGATCAGTGTGCAATCACCAGAACTGTGCGAACACTGAAAATGTTTTATGCAGCAGAATCACGCGTGCACGAATAGTGAATATTTTATTCAGTTACTTTGTGCTAAATTATTATAAAACTTTCAGTCTGCGCTGAGCTAGAAACGAATGTTCTGCTATCATGCCGATAAATTAAAAAATTCGCCATCTACAATGCTGTTAATATTGTAAAACATTTTACTCGATACAAGACAACAATGATTTGTATAAAATTTAATGTTTCTATATTCAACAAAATTAAAATTGAAATATCTCTTAAATTAATAATTTTTCAACATACAACATACAAGACAATAATGATTTGTATAAAATTTAATGTTTCTATATTCAACAAAATTAAAATTGAAATATCTCTTCAATTAATCATTTTTCAACATACAACATACAAGACAATAATGATTTGTATAAAATTTGATGTTTCTATATTCAACAAAATTAAAATTGAAATATCTCTTAAATTAATAATTTTTCAACATACAACATACAAGACAATATTGATTTGTATAAAATTTAATGTTTCTATATTCAACAAAATTAGCTGTATCGAGCTGTATCGAATACTGCATAGAAAAATATATGTTTCTATCTAAAGAATTGAAGGTGTCCATATGAAATTCTCCAAACCTCTTTCACCAACGGAAAAAACTGTTACTCCAAGATTGTAGTGCTCTCAATACTGAAAAGCGTTGGTTAGTAAAGTTTTTTCGTATCTTCAAAAAACAGCGGAGATGTGCTAACAAGTACTAGACCACCCTGTATATTCGTTGGCGACAGAATAGATAGCGAAAGACGATTACACTAACATCCTTCCATCGTTCGTTCCTCGTTACCGTAAGCAGTTTAATGAAATCGTGAACGATTACAGCAGGGGTCTCTTGACCCTCTGGCAATTAATAAAAGAATTGCTCGTCTGGATCGATGGGGAATACCGTGAATACGAGAGCGGTTCCCTCCTCTAGCATAAGCTCGCACATGGTAGCATTCTCCGACGAAGAGAGATATAGTCGAGGCAGCCGCGCGCGGCTGTTCTTGACTGGAGATAGCTATCATGTTGGGAAAAAGTGGTAGGCAACGAGGATGGAAAGAACAGGACAGCCGAGAACAGAGACGGGATGTCGAGTCTTTGCTCGGATTTTGTTTCACGTGGATTCCACGCGCCTTCTCTGTCGCGGATCGATGATATCTGACTTTGTAGGGATCTGTATCGCGGAGATTCATGACAATCGACGAAATATTCTTCAATGCGTTTCGTAACTTCATCCCTTGCCCTACAACAGAGAACAGAGTCTAACAAATATGTATATAGGACGTACCAAAAATGTTGTATTTCCCTGAAGGGGGTGATACCTCAGGTCATTTAAAGTAACTTTTCCCTTTGCGAAAATGTTTTCTGCGGTTTCGTTACGGAGTTACCAATACAAAACACGGACCAGAGCAGCGACGTAAACGCTGGCATTGGCCGAGCCGGAATCCATCGGTTGTAGCTGCGCTGTCATTGGTGAGAAAATTGCAGCTACTTCTTACAAGGGAAGGACCCCAAGTGTCCGACTTCGATTTTGATAATCTTTTGTGAGACGATGGTATATGGATTCCTAATGATGTCTGCAAAATATTAGGTGTAGTTACTCAATAGTTGTAAAGATACAAACAATTAAAGCTTCATACCTCGTTGATATACCATGATTTGCAGCTCAATTGTTTCGAAGTTCAATTGTTTATATCTTTAAACCTATTGAGTAGCTACACCTAATATTTTGCAGACATCATTCGGGATCCATATAACATCGTCTCACAAAAAATGATCAAAATCGAAGTCGCACACTTGGGGCCCTTCCCTTGTTAGTACATATGAACCAAGTAGTTACGAAAACAAACATTCCAGCGTGCATCTATGGCTTCACCTTTTTAAAAGTCTCTGATCTAAATATTTAATTATTGTATATCGTGCAGTGGAGAATCTGCGCCCTCAGTTTTGTGGAAATTCATGTAAGAAAGCTGTCGCAAAATTAATTTTATTGCGTCTTATTCTGCTCGTCACAAGCATAAAAAGTGCAAGTAAAAAAACAACTATTCTCTTAAAACATTATCATACAACATCCGACTGAGAAATTGAAAATAGATGAATAAAACCGGTTTGATAATGAAAAAACTTTACTACAATTTTTTAGGAGAACGATTCAGTTTGATGATCCTCATTGCACTTTTTATCCTTGCGATGAATAGAATATTTGTCCTCGAAGTACAAGATCAGATTTTACATCAATTTTTACAAAACCGAAGATGTAGAATCTTGTACATTGCATTGACAATGAGTGCTATAATAAAAAAACACCCTGGTTTGGTTCAGTTTCGAATGAATGTTAATGAAACATTGAACAAAGTGTCCATCACCTTCCTGACATGAAATCCTAGTTGTGGAAATTTGCTAAGACACGTATATTTTTATTTATATTCTCACCAGCCTGCCCCTCTTCATATCTTTGACAGCAGTTCTCTAAACAGTACAGCCTTACATCGTACGTTCGTTATCAAAACGCTATAAAAGAGCATATTTTATGAATAATAACCACTATCCAAACACTCGTGGTCTCGACGTCGTTATTTACCTTGGTGTCAACGGATACCAGAGGTGTTCGCTTGAGGTTCACGTTCTTATGTCACCTGCGTTTAATCTCAAAATCTCCCCAATAAAGTGTAACAGTTCCGGCTTGTCCTCGCGTAGAGCAGAAGACCAGGCTGCTTTTACTTTCAGTTTTCACACGCGCTACATACTGGCTGCGCAGCGCTTCCGGCTCCGTGATTTTAATTACAATCAGCTAGGTGTGTCTTCTTACGCTGTAATCGTGATTCTTTCGTGTATCACGTTGCGCCTACCCTTGCTCATCACTGATAAGATAATTCGTCGTGTGTACACGCACGATCTGTTCTTGTCTCTGCTCCTCTGGAAATTCGCCGTCAACTCGGGAGAAGTTGCTGCTGTCTGCGAGATGCAGAGATGCGTAAAAATGTACATCCACTACTATTAACCCTTTGCACTCGGTTGTACCCTCTGAGGCATCACTAAAAATTGCTGTACCATTATTCAAAATATTGTTCACATTATTAAATATATCAGTATTTAATCAACTAAACAGTTAGGTATTGTATGTGGTATTATACCAATTTCATATCCATAAAATTTCAAAAATTGTAGGCAATGGAAATATTCTATATCGGAAGAAATATTTAATTTTCCAGTTAAAATAGCTCCGAGTGCAAAGGGTTAACTCTTTGCACTCCAATGGTGTACGTGTGACTCTGAGGCGCCACTAAAAATTGCTGTACCATTATTCAAAATATTGTACACATTATTAAATATATCAGTATTTAATCAACTAAACAGTTAGGTATTGTATGTGGTATTATACCAATTTCATATCCATAAAATTTCAAAAATTATAGGCAATGGAAATATTCTATATCGGAAGAAATATTTAATTTTCCAGTTAAAATAGCTCCGAGTGCAAGGGTTAACACTTTGCACTCCAATGGTGTGTGTGTGACTCTGAGGCGCCACTAAAAATCGCTGTACCATTATTCAAAATATTGTTTACATTATTAAGTATTTTGTTATCTAAACAATTACTACACATTTAAGGGGGTAGACTCGTTTCCAGGATTACAAGGGCGCGGGATGCGGCTTCTCATTTCTCGACAATGCAAAGGTAGGGTTTTTCAGTAGTCGAAAGCGCTAGATAAAACTTGTTTGGAATGATGTGTTCGTAAATTATAAAGGAATGTAGAGCAAGGATTTTTAATAAGCTAACAAAGCTTTAATTACTGGATAACAATCATTTTTAACTTTTATTCAGAAAAAGTCATGTAGATGTTGTCGTAATAAAAACAGAACAGAAACAGAATGAATCAAAGAACAGAACAACAGAAAAACAGGATAACACAATTATAAAAAAGAACGTTATAGCATGGCAACGCCAAACATATGAAATAAGGGTGGAGACTCGAGCAGTGCGCGGGAGAAGCAGCTCGCCGAGACGCCACACATGAATCTAGGCCGAATAATACAGATAAAAAAGTGACAGGCACAAGGGATAGAAGTTTAATATAACCATGGAGTGCGTTGAAAGTTTAATACTAGTGGATGTACATTCTTACGCATTTCTGCTTCTCGCCGGCTGCAGCAGCTTCTCCCGAGCTATTAGCATTCCAGTTAAAATATTAAAGATCGTCTTTGTGCCCCCCCACCAAAAAAAAACAAAAAACTTTTTTCTAATGCGAGAAAAACGTTAGTGTTAGCGTGAACACCCCGTACATACTATAACTTTCCGCATGAGATGAGGAGTCAGTTGAAGCACGTTTCATAACATTCATAACGGATGTAATAGGTCAATAAACGGACGAGTGCGTTCAGAATTTAAAATCCGAATTCCGGGGAGAATTTTTCCGGAGAATATCAGACGGCTCCGAGCAATTACGCAACTCAATTTATGGGAGAAAATATTTGCGGGGCCCGGCGTCAATTAATCCTCATCGGGAAGACGTTCCGTCAAGGTCCCGGCGTTCGCCACGCGCTGGCGAGGTTCTTCGAAAATTACGAAGAACGCGGCTGCGCCGAGTCTGCAGCAGCATCGGCGCGCAGCTGGCGACAAGAAGTTCGAACGTGATCGGGTAAAAGACGAAGAAAAGACAATTCGAACGGTTGGAAAACGCGAGGGGCCAGCACCCCGAGAAGAAAACTCTCCCTAACGATACACGAGCGTTGCGTACGTTGCGCGCGCGTGACGTATTGACGTCTTCGAAATATTAATATTTATGAGCCTCTTCCTGCAAAGAGAATGCACCTGCGTCGTATGCGTGTACACGCTCCCCGCGACAAAGCCGCGGCGCAAACGAACACGCGTGCACTTTTTCTTTTTCCAGGCACAAGCAACGTTTGTTTATCCCTCCGTTCTTGCCTATTATCCCTTCGGCTCCGAATGTCCACGGGGAAGTTCGTCAAAGGAGAAAAGTGTGTTTGGATTATAGATAATCACATGGAAATTGCCTTGAAGCCTGTCAGCTATCTCACGACGCAATGCTAACTATGTGTCGCTAGGTCTCCGCCGGGAACAACACTAATCCAGCGGTAAAAATTCTGGGTTCTTATTTATTTTTTTTTATGAAATGTATGTCAATTTACTTGTGACGTTTTCCTCGTAAAAATGAATCCAAGCACGGCACAGTTTGGATAACATTTGCTTGTTTTATTCGTGATACGACTTACTAAGTTAATTATTGATAACTAGAAATTTTATAAACAAGGAAAATAGTGACAAGTTTGTTTGTTTCTTGAAAGAAAGGATTAAGGATTAAGAAGTAATGGTTAAATAATTATTCGTACAATGTAACATGTACAGTTAAATTAAATAAAAATTCGCAATCTATAAGTTACTGTTCCATTTATGAAATATTGGGATGGCAAGAAAGTAATTTCGGTATTTTAAGGTGAAATAAAAATTCCTTTAAGCAATGAACTTTAATCGATCAAATATTTTCCATTTTGTTCGATGTTCTTTCGCCATCTCTCTGGTAGCTTAATAAAGTTATTGGCTATTTTCATAAAGCTGCGACAGCTGCATATTGAATAACAAAATTGGGTTTCGTTTCACGGTTGGGAGCTAGTTTTTTCAAGAATTTTCTGAATATTATTATTCATTTAAGAGACAGCAATGAAATCCTGGGAAAAACGGAAAAATTATAATAAAGTATGAAAAAGTTTATATGTTTCGTTACGTATATTTCGCGGGAGAGATAACAATGGTATGACGAATTTCTTTTCATCGACTTCGCCACTACTGCCAAGCCTTCCGGAAGTTACGTCCACAGTGCGTTCGAACTCGAAGTGTTAGCGCAATAGTCAAGCGTAGCTCAGAGAATCATTAATTTCAAAGAGAAGGAATGAGCACACACGCGGTGAGGCCACCTAAATAATATCTGCGTTTTCTTGTCTGAAAGAGAATCGTTCCACGGAACAATTACCACTAATGACGCCATTTTTCAAGCACACTTGTGATACAATACCCGTCTTCATCGTCTGTTTTTACGATTTGGAAAAACGCAAGAGGAATTCTTTATGACAAACGTAGTTCGAGGAATGCAAAGAAAAACATCTCGTTGCATCAGAATATGATTCTCTTCGAGTGGCTGAATTGTTAAACGGTTCTTACGTAATCGCGGAAGCTGCTTTATTCTTTGAACACTTCGAGATTTTTGTGTACATAGCGTAAAGAAATGATATGTTGCGACTAGACCGCGGATATTTATGCAATTTTTAATTTTTTTAATATTGTCAGTGGCAATGCTCGTTGCAGATACAAAATTAATAAATTATTTTCAACTCGATAAAATTACTGAAGAAATAAATAAACGTAGCTGCAACTTGCGACTAATACAAACAAAAATCGTTGCATCTCCTATGCAAATCTTCTATGCAATAATCCTTTCAGTAGTAAAATGGAACCAGTCAAGCAATAACAAGTCAACATCATACGACGCAAAAATTGTAATTAACAATGAATCATCCTTTTTCGAGGATGTCGCAATGAACATCTTATCGACATCTTTTGCAATTCTGCACACATCTTCTCCTTGACTTGAACGTCTCCGTTGTTTTTTTTAATCCATTTTCACATTTTATGCAACCGTGACTCTTCGCCTGGCTAAAGCCGAAGAATAAAAATTACATTTACCGTATCGTGCAAAACAGCAGTCTTCGTTTCCATATCGCGACGATGTGTGACGCACACACGGATAGATAGCAGCGCATTATGCTAATCGGTGCCATTCCAAAAGGCGAAGTATCGCAACGTGGAGACGCGGCGCGCCGTGGTCTCATAGCATATAATGTAAATCGCTTAGGGTATGTGTCTGTAGGTTTGATAGGTCGAGCCGATGAGCCGTGATGTAATGGGAAGAATTTAGGATGGGCCATGGAACGTTCTGACGATTGCAGAGGTCGTTATGAAATTTCTGCCTAATATAAGAACTGGTTTATCCTACGCACTCAGGAGAGACATTTATCTGCGTATTTATAGTAAACGGAATTTAAATGTTTCTAGCTCGTAAAAACCAATTATATACATATATTTGTCTTGAAATAATGATAACTATCATCTATCATCTCTAAAACCGATTCCGAGCCGCGTGGCTGAATAAATAAATATTAGACAATAAAATTCGAGCGGTTATATTTAAAAATAACAGTTTTATTAATCAATTATACAGTCACCACTATTTTCTACAATTGTCTCCGAACATTTTTTACCACCTGATTTCCTTTTTCGTAGAAGTTACATGTTTATTTTCAAAAATGTGTGAAGAGAATGACCTGTTTTCCATATAAATAATATTTATTATAATTGAAAAACGAAACAAAAATTATTCGTAATAATTTCTTTTTGTAAGCGGGTATTCTCCTTTCCAACGATCCAAATATCAATTTTCATTCATTCTCTTCCAGCCCACCAGCAATTAACGAAACTATGTAATAAATTTTGTTAAAGCAATCGTCCTTAATTACTGGCGATTAACAATATACAACGATATTTTCTTTAATTTTTCGAATCTTCTGGCAACAGTCAGCTCTCGAAGCCATTACTTTGTAATATAATTGCTTGGTGTGTTATTCAGTGTGAAAACGGCTGCCTTAATTGGCCATTTAAAACCAACTATTTCAGATAACGTTAATTAGAGAAAATAGTTCGAAACTCTCGTGGTACAATATTACACAGCGATGACCATAGACCACGCTTTGAATCTTCTAAACCGATCTAAAAATTTGTTATTCCGAACCGAATACATAAATCTGAAACGTTGAAATGCATAAAACAGTCTTGTTCGCCATTCAAGTGCTTTTTGTCCATTACACTTGTGTTTCTAAGCGGCAAGTAGTCCATTGGTACATATATGATGAATACCAGTGTACTATTATCACACGAATCATCGCAATCGGATGCGATTTAGATTCAAATTCGCACGCGTCAAGAATTAATTTCCGACCACTTAAGCATTTAACTGCCGACGGTTTTGCTCCACGCAGCAGATAATTGCATTGCATTACAAAAAGGATACCGCAGCGAAAAATGGCAACAATCCGATCGGATGTCTCTACGTTTAAACTGTGTTTCCAACTGTGAGCCTAACTCGAGTCAAATCGGAAAGCAGGTGCATGAGCGATTCGTCGAGAGCGGCAGTTTTAATTCCTGCACAGCTGTTCGAATGTTCCAGTAAATTCGTCATCTTGTTGGTTATTCAATCTGCATTTGAAAAATTCGAATTAGTAAAATTAGCTGAACTTCGTTAGCCGGAGAATACCGCAATTTACTTCAGCACAGTTTAACAAAAAGAAATTCAACTAAATGTATTTCAACATATCGCGGTGTTGCGAATTCGTGATCTTGATGTTTATTAGCGCTTCAACCTGAATTCTGGAAATTAAAATTAATAGGATTAGGTGAACTTAGTTAGCCTGAGAATATCGCCATTTTACTTCAGCACAGTTTAATAAAATGGCATCAATTTGTCAAAGAAATTCAACTAAATTTATTTGAAACTAGAGCACTAACAAAATGTTGCTACCAATATCGATCAGTGATCATTTATTTTCAACGAAACCACAAAATATTCTGCAAAGAATTTTGGTCATTATTCACTATTTTTGTTAAATAATTTGATGGGTACAATACAAATAAATGTTTAATGCTCAAAGAGACGATGATCTTCATGTACTTCATTTCTTAAGAATATTAAATATAACTGAAAGAGTTGGGGACATCGAGGAATTGAGAAGTCTGTAATAGTATGATAAAAAGTGAACTAATACACTGCGCTATATGATTTTTCCGTAGCCGATGTTATCGGAGACTAAATTATAAAAAAGTTGCAGTACTGGATTGATGGAATTTTCTGCTGTGACAATCCATAACTGGTTTACGGATAGCGTATTAAGCATGCAGCAAACTCGTTAACGTCTCCTTCAAAATAGTCGCACGTTGTTAGATCAACGTGTACCGCGAAGAACGAAAGTTATTTCACAATTCGCAGATCGGACAGCTGTAATTGTGCTCTCGTTACAAACACAAAGTTCACGAGGCAGCTGGCCGTCCGGTGGTCACAAAAACGTGGCCAAGACATGAAGAACGCCTTACTGGGAAGGAAAAAGCAAAAGGATTCGTTTACGTTGCAATGTTAATTCGCGCCACTTGTCTACGAACGAAATCCTTGCAATTAATAGTTTTCTACTCCTGACGTTCCGAGGTTGTTATTTTTCTTCGGTTATTTATTTTTATCGAGTTCTCGTTTTCATGTGCAGGAACAATGACTTTGTAGCAATTTAGCTAAATCTTTCGTACGATTTCTTTCTAACGAATTTAAGTCACCGTAAGGAAATTCATTTTTACATTTGTGTTGAGTTTGTCGTGATTCGTAAAATTACTTTAATAAATCCATGCAGTCTTGATGTATATGAGAGAGATGTTTCTAAAAATTTTCTTGGTTTGCATTCAATTTTTACGAAACTTTTACATTCGTTACAATTTTCTGATTCAAACGAGTCCAAACATGATATACTTCTGAGCATGTTTGTTGTTTTACTGATTAGTACGGATAATAGAGGTTCTACTGCATCGTGAATAAAACAAGTAAATGTTATGCAAATCGTGTCGTGTTTGGAGTCATACTAATCAGAAAAATGTAACGAATATGTTGGTACGAGTTTCGTTAAAAAATTGTTATATATCACAACCGTTTTATCATGGTGTGAATATTTTTTTCATCGATATGCTGATGTGAATGTTTCGATGCAAGGATATTTTAAATTGACTATTAAATTCTTTGAATACAACCTAATTAATATTTCGGAGTTTTCACATTGTCGATATTACTGTATCTGCTTTGTAGAACAACATTTCAATAAATATTTAGGTTACAATTTCTGATAACCTACTTCCATCCATGGTAACAGATATTTTTAATTAGTCGCATTAGTTAGAAATATACTTGGACCGTCGTATCAGATATTGCACTCCTATAATGTTAGATAAACGATAAGTTAGTGACTTACGACCTCCAGTTGGTTGATCTGGGTCAGTGGCTATCGTCGTGTTCATGCTGTCTGTAACTCGAGCGTGTAGTTCATGAACTTTCTTGCGGTGTCGTTATAAATACGCGTGTGTAATAATCAATGACCATATCTTAGGTAAAACAAACTTAAAAATTTTAATTTGCTGATACGAAACTGGTATTACTATGAAAGTAAAGGAAATGATGACGAAGGCAAAATAAGAGATGATGAACTGAAAAATGTTTTTTTCACATTGCACACTTTCTTAGATTCACTATAAATACTTACTTATATGATCAGGTACTGAGAAAATTTCAACGATTTTTATTAGTTATAATTAGAGTCCGGATCTTTATACGAAATACACAGTTTGTGTAATTTTAACTTTTGTAGAAGCCCAAGATTTAATTTCAATACAATATTCTTCACTAAATTTCATTAATATAGAAACTTTTATTGAAACTTGAAGCATTTATGAAGAAATTGGTTAGGCGAATGTATAAAACAGTAAAAGATTTAAAAATTTCAAGAACGTTGTAATGTTGCTTTTAATGTAACAAATAAATTTTGTATGTTATTCCTGCTTCTCGCAATCAATACGAAACATTTTTATTTTGCATAATGATCCGCAGTCTAGTAATCATAATAACTGTAATCATTAATTAGTCAATCACCGTTGAAATAAATCAGTAATCATGATTACCTTCTGTAATTTTTAATCATTAATCAGTAATCTTTAAAAATGTCGATTAATTAGGGTTAATTTGATATAGGGTTAAGTTGAAGCAAATGTGATGGATGATAACCAAGGTGAAATACCAAGATTATTTATTTCTAATCCATTCCCATTGGCAGATTATAAAACCGTTTCTATTATCGCAATGGAGGCTACGTATTTCCTACGCCCACGCAAGCAACCTTATCCTTCTCCGAGTTAAGCGGAACGACAATGAAGGAATAAATCTGTCCGTTTCTCGAAATAAATTCAGATAAGTCAGCCCTCTTTCGTTCAATTATCGTCATGCTTAAACAATTACACTTACTATAAGAATGACGGTTAAATCATCCCATTCACATCGATTTATTTCACGCTGAATCGACCGCACAATTTCCTGGATCGTTCGTATGCCGGAGTACATACAAACCAGAAGCGGCACACTTGTTTCGTTACGACATCTCGCACGAGACCTAATTTTGTTATCAATGATACTGTTACGACAGCCACTTCTAAACACGACCTGTAATCTTGCTTAAACCATACGTCTGCGACTTCCATATGCCGCGCTCGATGATTACTATGTCGTGGCTGTGCTACCATTACTCTACAGCCTCGCGATGCAATTCGTTACATAAAACTACTCACGCGACACGTTTTCGTTTGTTCATTAATCGACGAATAAAGATCGCGGCAGGCTATACCATACCAACGTTTCCTCAATTCAATTGGCGAGTCTAGTTGACGCAAATCGAGTGCAGAGAATTCTGCTAAACCACAAAGAATTGTTCTTTTATCTTTCAAAAATATTGTGGTACTTGTATGTGGTTTTTTTTTTAATTTATATAGACATAATTTTTCTTATTGCTGAGTTGGGAAAAAATTTAATCAACGATTGACGAATAAATCTTCTACTTGAATCGTTAATCACAATTAACAATTAATGTCCTAGTTCAGTCGTTAATTGCGGTTAACGATTAAATACTTATTAATCGTTAATTGGGAATAACGGTTAAATTTCTACTTTAGTCGATAATTGCGATTAACGATTACATTGCTTTCTTTTATTAATAGATTAATAGATTAATGATTAACTGCTGAAATCTCGAAATGAAATACGGAATCAAAACTGTATGAATACTGAAAAAAAATGTAAACTGAGTTTAGGTGTATTGTCATTTAGTCTATGTATATGTATAATACAAACTCTGTTTACGTGCTTTTTCGTTTTTTTTTTTTCGATGATTTCTTCTTTTAATCAACGGTTGACGATTAACTTCATCAATCGATTGAATCAATCGTACATTGTTCAATGATTAACTTTTTTAATCGTACACATCAATCAATCGATCTTGATTAAAATTTCAATCGATTAATACCCAACTCTGTATTATTGTATTATGTTATAGTCAACATTATTACGCATTCGTTCACCTGAACGAATAGCATGACCTTGTAATAACATTGGATTGTTCTGAATATTTTTTAATTATTATGGACCTTACTTTAGCGTGATTCCGAAATTCTGTAGCAATAAAGGCACATTTATCGCGTAGTAAAGTAGTACAGTAGTCAGAAGTTTTAATCTAATCAAAGATTGCCTGTAAACTTCCCTATCAGAACATTCTGAAGAGTTAGAAGTTACAGTGGATACTCTATGTATGAATGGTCCACTCATCGATGGATCTAGATCATAGACGTTTGGACTCAGTTTGTATACTGAACGAGAGATAAGAAGAAGTGTGCAGTACATTGCAACGATAACTCCATTTTATAGAGCAAATGCATTGAATCAAACAATCTCATTTTCGTTTCAATCCAGCAAGAAACAATAAAACGTGTGCTGAAGTATCCACTCTTCTTTGAGTTCATTTTTAACCCTCGAACAGCGGACCATTCTTGTCAGATAAAATTGATAACGTTTAGAACTATCCATTACTTTGTTTATTAATTTTTTTTCAACATTTTTACATACTTGTAGATACGTTAATTTGTCTATCGTTTCTAGAAACGATACAGCTGTTCAATTATATAATTCGCCAGAAACTGAATAATTGAAGGACAATCTTAATTCCCTACGTCGGCGAACAGGGCAAAAATAAAAAGATGACTATTATTATACCCTGTACCATTATTCAAAATATCGTTTACATTATTACATGTGTTGGTATCTATCAATTACTAAACATTTAGGTGTTGACTTTATGCATTTATTCCTTCATTTATTCCTGCATTTAGGATCTTTATGCATTTATTCCTTCCAAAAATTTTCAAAAAATGCTCGGACATAAAATACGACAGAATCTAGTACAAATAAACAATTTAATGATTTCGGCGTCACAGGTTCGATCAAATGTTAATCGCTAAGCAATTTTGCAATTTAAATTGTTCTCGACGTTTCGAAAATGAGGAAATCTCTTGAAAACAGCCCACATTTGGATCGAAACAATTGAGAACAATTTAAATTGCAAAATTGCTTAGTGAGTAACATTTGACCGAACCTGTGGCCGTCGAAGTCATTAAATTGTTTATTTGCACTATCTACGATCGACATGAAGAAAAATTCATCAAGAATCTAGTACGATGTTAACTGATTTCAGACCTAGAAAGGCTGCTACCACAGACAATAAAATTTCATTTGATTCGAGCTTCTTAAAATTCGTCTAGAAAAATTGCGAATTGCATAAAGATCCGCAATCTATTCATTTGGTAGACACGATTCCTATAAAAAGTATCACGAGAGTAACGCCAGTGACCGCGCGATTCCATGAAAGGAACCAAACAAGCGATCCCGAACAGTGAAGCTAACAGTGAACTATTTCCACAGAGTTATCCCATCAGCGGCGAGTGATCGAACAGAGATGTATTCAAGGACATGTGCTAAAACTCTAACGAACAGTGAGTGTTGGTTGACGACAGGCTGAGAATGCTGCAGGTTCCATCGGATGCATTCTGAGCCATCGGTGATGGATCTGAACGTGTGTTCCCGTCGAATTCACGACGGCTACGCGACCATAAGGTCGAGGGGTCGGAATCGACCCCGAGCCGTGTACAGATCTGACTCGGAAGAGCTGTTGAAGGAGGCCGGTGGTCCTTACGCTCTGCCCCGGCTATCGAATTTCCCTATAGCGTCGAGCGATCTGCCCCAGGTGCCTAGGTGGTCCGATTTCAGCAACGACTGCCTCCTGATCGAGAACTACGGGACGTTGCGGGGCTCGAAGAAAACGAGTATGCTGGATCAACGGAAGCCGGTGACGCTGAACACATTCAGCAAGGTTGAGCAAGGTCGAGGCGGCGCACAGAACGGATGCGTCCTGCAAACCGTTGACCCGCTGGCGAACGGTCAAGGACAGTTGAATACGTTCTCAGCTGGGGAAACGAACGAACGAAAAGAAGAGTTTTGTGCGCAGAACGGTACCGTTCAAGACAGCGTCTACGATGCGGGATCTGTCAACAACGAGTGCCAGCAGAACGATCAGACCGCTCTACAGTCTTTCCGGACGAAAGGCAAGCATAGCGACTCCTCGAAATTGATCGATCCCTTCGGAGCAACGATTGCGGCCGACGCGAGTTCGCAGAGAATCAAAGAGATCGAGACCTTCCTTAAGAACTCCGAGCACGTGAGGAGGAACGACAAAGGGAGCTTCACCGTCGAAAATAAAAGAGTTAACGGTACCAAAGAGAGACAACCGATTTACGCGGTCCCGAACATTTTGTCGAAGTCGAGGCGCGACCGTCGAATAGTAATCGTTGATGGGAACTACGTTCCGAGCGGCGATCTGTACCGCACCACGGCCAAGTACATCGAAGACATCAACCGGAACATCGCGGAGATCGACAAGAACTACGAGGAGCTGAAGTCTTCCTCGAACTCGAAGAACTCCGCCTACGGTGTGATCAACAAGATCGCCAAAGGCGAGCTCCTAGACAGGTCGTGCAATTTCTCCAGCTATGTCAGGAAGAGAGACATGGCGCCGATGCCGCCTATATCCTCGGATTTCTGCGACAACCTCGTCGAGAGGACCGAGAAACAGCTGGACATCGACGACAAGATCGAAACCGCGAAGAGTTTCACGATCTCGAGGAACAAATTCGGTAAGATACCGCCGAAGCCGCTCCCTAGATCGTCCTCGATCGAGAGCACGTCCAGGCATTCCACAGGATCCACGACAACCTCTTCGACAAAGTCGACGGAGTCTTTGTACGCGATCAGCGAGTCGCTGTCGAGCGAGGTTCAACGAACCGACGACTCGAAGACGAGTCTGCTGAGCAACCTTTCGAAGAACTCGCTGAACTTGAAGCAGGATCTGATCAGCGCGGAAGGTTCCGACGATCTCGAGTTCAAAGATGAGATGTCGTCGACCGACGACGACAGACCGTCCACGGTTCGGTCGGTGGATCGGTTACCGGTCACCAGTACGATTCGGAAGAATCGTATCCGAGTGGACCCGACGAGCAAATGCTACTTGAAGAAGGAGAGAGTCCTGTCGACCTCGAGATATGACGCGCATCAGCAGAACGGTTCGCACGACGCGAACAACGCGAACAGCTCGCCGCTGGAGGGCAAATCTTCGGACAATTATCTGAAACGAAGATACGACACTTTGCCCTCGAGAAGGTCGAGAGTCTCCTCGAGACCTCTTCACAAATCTAGCGAAGACGTGCTCGATGGTGAACGACCTGTGCGCGCGCGGTCCTCGTCGATGAACAGATCTTGCACCAGCGACATCGACATTAGCGCCGGAAACGACGAGTACTCCTCTAATCGCGGCAATTCGAAGAGCTTACTCGCCGGCGGCAAGGTCCTTCCCCTTTACTTGATGGACGCGACGGACATTATACTCCACGGCCGGCTGGATAGATCCGGCAGCAGTCGGGGCTTCCACAGGCAGCAGGAGCGTTTCGCGAGTTCCTCCTGCTACGGCCGAACCAGGCACAATTCCCTGGAATCGGAGCCGGAGGACAAACCCAGCGATGATAACTGTCGATACAACGAGTTCGCCACTTTGCCCAGGAGGGGAAATCTCGCGAAGGATCAGACTGCTAATGATCCTGTTAGGAGGCTCTCCGGCAACGTGCCGGTCCTAGAGCCCCTATACGAACACGCAGTCAGCGATCCAGTTAAACCGAGGTGTACAGGGAACAACGTCATTCCTTGGTGGGAATTAGCGACTAGGAAGTACAGACACCGCAGTTGTCCGTCATTGCAGGTAACACAAAGGACAATTTTTCTTTGCAAACGAAAAACTCTACGAAAACAAAACTCTTTTCGTAGTCGAGCATGGTTCATTTTGCAAAATATTTCATAAATCATCGTTACTTTCGCGAAAGCTATGTCAGTGATTTAGAGGTTAATTATTTCATTCGGGAGAACGTTTACGCCACTGACTCATCGCCAGCGAATGTAAGTTGAGCGGATTCAGCATGTATTGTGATAATGAAGCGTGGGTTGCATTAAAATTAGTGTTCGTCTCGTTGTTCTTTCGTATATTTTATAATAAATTGCAAGATCATCTTTCGGTAATTGTCGGGGATCATTACGATAGGATCTAGTATAACATGTTTACAATGATTTACAATTTCTGTGGTTTTTCATATACATAATTACATCTGTCTTATGATGTCTCTAAATTCTTGTTTGTGCTATTTCCGAATTAGAGAAGTACTTCGTTTAATCGATTAGCTATTTTCTTCAACAGTCTAATTGAAATGAGTTTTTTGCATTTTGATACCAAATTTCAGGTATCATTAGTTGCATTACTAGACTGCGGATCTTTATGCAAAATAAAAATGTTCTACGTCAATTTTAAGAAACAGGAGCCAAGGGATAGGTTCTTTTCTTCTTTAATATTCTAATTTTAGTGGATTGAAAAGTAATACATTGTGTGGCGTTTCTAAATTCTCTTAATTTGTAAACTATTTTAAATTGAGCTTACTCATTTTCTTTAAGTAGGTAACTTATTAGTGTATTTACACTTTTGCCTCAATAGAAACAGTAGATCAAAAGGAAAATGCTGAAAAACAATTATCGGAATTAATAAAGTCACTGAAGAGTAAATTATTATATAATTGTAGAGTATGAACAATGTATATATTCTAAATATTCATTTTAGGTATAAATATTTGTCTAACAGGTTCTATATAAATATCCTTGAATATAATGTAGTATTGAAGAAGCTATCAATTATTTAGTGTAGAACTTCTTTAAATCAAAAACATAGATACATGTATCTGATTACTTAACGAGTGAACTACTTTTTACAAACAATTATGACGCAATGCTGTCCATAATAAGAATGAAGGTCTTCGTTAAAAATTCACACATAATTACGTCAGTACAAGGCTCTAGTTGAAGAGATACATGCGTTGAAGAAATCTTTTCTTGGAATTTCTTGAAAAGCCTCTTTCATTCGGTGCATCGATGGAGCACCGGCTAAAGTAGTCGAGATTTTATTGCTCGAATTACAGCTAGAAGCACATTGGTGCAATGATTCTGGTCTCTCATAACGGGACAGCTTCAGCCTCGAACAGTAAGAATCATTGAGACATCGTAAACATACACGTAAATCTGTTGATCCGTTGTTTGATCTGTTTAAATGCCTACTTTTTATGGAAACTAAGCTGCTAATCAGGTCAATTCGAATACAGGCTGTTTTTGTAACGTGAGCATGTACTTTTAAACAAATATGCGTTTATATATGATTATTAGACTGCGGATCTTTATGCATTTATAGCAAAATTGAGCAGATGAAATTCAAAATCGTTGGAAAATGTTAAAAATTGAAAATGTCATTATATGATTTCTCCTCTATTAAAATCATTAAGGGAAGAAATAATGGCTCTTTACTTTATCGGACTCAAAATTTCTGCCTTTCTCCTATAAATTATGATGTATTTGGTATGTAATCCAGTAGATTTGCTCGGGGCGGCTGCAGATCGAAGTTTCGATCCTGTAGGATCAATGGTTCAAGAGTTATGCTTGCTTAAAGTTGAGCAATCTGCAGTGTTTTTAACAAGTAAGGGCACCGCCATATTGGTCTGTAGAGCCGGTCGTGCGCCGCTTACCGAGCAGAATAATTAATGAGTTGATTGGTGATCTGCTCGGTAAGCGGCTCGCGGTCGTCACTACAAACCAATATGGCGGCGCCCTTACCTGTCAAAAACACGCAGATTGCTCAATTTTAAGCATGCATAACTCCTGAACCATTGATCCTACAGAATCGGAGCTTCAGGATTTACAGGATCGTAAAATTGATTAGATGAAATTCGAAATTGTTGGAAAATTTAAAAAAAACGAAGATGTCCATACATTTATGACTTCTCCTCTATTAAAATCATTAAGGGAAGAAATGACATTCAATTCGATTTCGATTTCTTGCAATCAATCCAGACAATTTTTATTTTGCATGAAAATCAGCAATCTAATGATTATATTATGAAGGGAAATAAATGTTCAAAAATAAAACATTTATTTTGGAAAATAATGTACAGTTTAATTATTTCCTCGGGTCTCGATGATCCATCGGGCCTTAAGGTTGTTCTGGAGGTACAATGGAAGACAAAAGTACAACAAAATTCGAAATCCATCAATATATTGGCAATGAAAGCCATTCATGAGTATATTTTGCATTAAACTTTTGCGGATATTGTACCCTCTGTAGCTATATTCAGTGGTCTACACTTGTCGCGTTTCTAGTTGCGTTTCTTCAAGGTTTAAATAGGCTTTGAAGTGGAATTTTATGAATTCTCCATAAGAAGACGTGTTAAAACGTGCAAACTTCGAGTTGCTATAATTCTTAAACGGTGCAGTGAATCGAACCCAAACTTTGGTAATTACATGAATTTAGTAAGAATTATATCTTGTCAAATTTTCAAAAATTTTGTTGCGTTTTTATATACCTCCAGAACATCCTTAATTTATCCGGGCTGTTTGTCTCCCGATCAAGCCGTTAAATCGAGATCCTAAGCCGAGAAGTACTTTTGTATTTAATTAAAGTGATATTTCCTGTGCGTTTCAGCCGATTTACCACACAACTTATTCTCATTCGATCAGGTTCATCGATCTACCTTAGCGCCTTTCACGTGTCGGTATACATCTTCAGCGCCTCTAATTATAGGAACGTGTTTGATGAATTATGAGGATAGCGAGTCTAAGAACTATCGTTGCGTGATTGTAGCTTCCCGTCCGAACTGTATATCTACTATTATCTCCGCGCAAGTGATCGCCGCAAATTAATCCATTCGCGGATTCGCGAAAGTAACCCGATTCGCAATGTACCATTTACAACATCATTCAACATCAACATCCGTACAAAGAGAACTGTATGCATGAGATTTTATACATACTTTTTATATAATGTTTTTTTTTTTAACATATTTTTCGTTAAATTTTTGGAAAGAGTGTATAGTTCTATTTTTTAAAAAAAGTCAAAGTCGGTCTTCACAAGTTCTTGACACGTCCACGTACTATTTAAACGTACAATGAACCACGAAAGTATTCGTACACCTTTTAAAAACTAATAACTTTTTTATAATTGTACCAAACGACCTGATTTTTTATAATCAATTAGAAGCAATGCTTTATGAAATGGCATGCAAAAAAGATTTCCCAAAAATTATAATAAAATAAATAATAGAAAACTTTTTTTTACTTAAGGGCCCAAATAAAAAAATTTTTTTAAATACTTTTAAAAATTATAATTTTTGGAATATCTTATTTGCATATCATTTCACAAACCAATGCTTCTAATTGATTATACAAAATCAGGGCGTTTGGTACAATTATAGAAAAGTTATTCTGTTTTGAAGAGCATTCGAATACTTTGGTGGCTCGCTGTATTTTGCTATAGTCATTCCCCATTTGTTTGTTAGAATTTTGTGAACAATTTCGTCGGAGAAAAGTATCTTCCACTTAAATAGAAAAATCGCATGTCGTCAGCGAACGATGAAAAGAAAAACAGCTGATGAATAAATTCGAACGCGGCTACTCTCGGTCGTCAAGACGATTTACGTGATTTATTTCACCTTATGTCAGTGCTTAAAGTGCTGCGGGTAGGTGGAGGCAGTTGAACAATAAATTCGATAATAAGACGTCACGGGTGGAGCCGTCAAACGAAATTAAACCGAGCGCATACCATTGAACCATTAGAAAGACGATATGTAATAAAGCGTAGGTCGACAATGCCACTCGTGGTCCCGATTGAATAATTATGTGCTCGTACTCTCCGAATCTCTTCAGTACACTCTTTAAACACAATCCTCTTCTAAACCCTCGTGCCCTTTTTTCTTCGTTCAAAACCTGTTCCTCAACAATTCAAACTTCAACCTCGTACTTCCTTCGAATCGATTTGACCCAAAAGCAACTCTTTTACCTTTTATTATGCTCATTGTTACACTAATGTAACAATTAGCATAATCACTTCTACACAATAGCATTTATTATTATCATTTGAATGATACAAATTTCAGGCTTTATTCTTACCGTAAACAATGGTTCTTATTGCGATTGTGGAGGTATGCATTAAGTCTAATTGTTAATTAAATGTTTATGGCATATGTGTTTGAATCATGTACAATCTATATATGTGTAAATGTACATGTAAAATACGTCAAGTTAATATAAAAATACAAAATGATGTATCAGTGGCAATAAGGCCTTTAAAGCAACAATAGTGGAAAATTATAAACATATTGGTAAACGCCGTTTATAAATGTAATATTTTATACTTTGAATGTTTCAAGTCTGCATACACTTCGAAATTTCAAGTAGACATTTATAATTTTACACTGTGACATTATAATTATTATAGAAGGTGTCTCAAAATTCCTTCAACATCCAGAAATGGGAGGTTCCTGACGTCAGTTATTAATAACTCCTTAACGAAGCCACGGAGGCCATTTTGATCTTGAATGATCTCAGGGACCTCCCATTTCCGGATGTTGAAGGAATTTTGAGACACCCTGTATAGAAAATTATATATCAACAATGCAGTTGGAGATTTGGTTCAATATTTTCTCCTTCGAGCCTTTGCAAAAGATAAGGTTACTAAATTTAGGACGTTATTGTTGTTGTTTAACGTTCAAATTATTATTTGATCAATAATTATACAAACGTGACAAAATGTAAAAATAAAACTCTGTTATTAAGATTTAATATCCAGTTATAAAAATACCTAAATACTGAAATGTATTCAAGATGTCACATATTTGTTCACATATTTGACATAGATGTCCTATTTGCTCTCGAACACAATAAAATAATACAGTTTTTCAATCTAACAAACGCGATTAAAGGTGTTGCAATCGTTTCTGATAAGAATTTTCTTAGTACAACAGCGATTAGAGTCGCGACCAGCTGCTGCGTAGCTACGCGAGTTATTTAAACTTCTAATCTGTGTTTTCTTAGACATTTTATCACTTCCGTAATTGTCATGAGCAGCTGTTGTGTAACTAATTTCCTAAACGCAAGCGATTGACCTATAATTCTAGACGGCAACATTCTGAGAAAAGAGAAAACCGAGTACCCTAAATATCATAGTAAAGGGACACTGTAAATCACGCCTGTGGAACTGGTACTTAGTGATGGCGTGCAAAATCACTGACCGTGATCTATCACAGTGATCGCAGAATCACGATCACGGTCATAGTTCTTTTTTTAAATACATCAATTTGCTTGCATAAAAATAGCTGCATACATAATGTAAATTTACTTTATTTAATGATGAAAATAAAAACTATTGAATTTTCTTTTCCGTACCTTATTTCAGTATTTAATAAAGGAATAAATGAATTCTTCATCTCGAGTTCGAAATCGTATTATCTATTTACCTCTTGCCGTATCATTTTCTTTGCAGTTAACGTCTTCATCTCCAAAAATGTCGTAGAAGAGAAAAGAAAATTTATATTTTTCGTATGGCTACATTCACCTTAATGCTTAAACATTGATTACAAATCAATCAAATTTTATCTCATTTAAAAAGAAAAGCGTAACATTCGCATTTGTTAGACTTTGTTTAAAACCTTCATCACGAGTCTGACTTGTTGTCGACATGCAAGTGCAGATAATTTCTTTTATGTTTATGTATGTACATGTTATGTATAAAGTTTTTACAAAATACCAATGTATTACTTAATAATTATAGGAAACGCAAATAATAGTTTCAGAAACGTCTTACAAATGGAATAAATTTGATCGAAATCCAATGTAACTTTTGTTTTGATGTTGTTCATATAAACCATACAGGTTATGGCTGTAAAACCAGCGCGAAGAACAGTTTTGTTCTTCGCCAATCAGAAGCGATCACGAAAATCACGAATCACTATGAAAAATCACCATAGTTGGGAACGAACGTGATCGAATCACGAATGATACAAAAGTAGCAGTTCACGCGCCCCTACTTCATAATCGACTCTCGGAGCATCAGTTGGCCAGGTCTGCTCTAAATGTTACAACGAGTTTGAACATCTGCAGACTATTACGGAAACGTGAATACAGTAATTAAAATTCACGTCATAATGTTTTCTTTGAAACGTGACATTCGTTTTGAAAATCGTGTCTCTAGGATCATTATTTATTCGGTAGGATGTTAGTATCCTTTTAGGCGGAGCTAGGCTAGTAAATCAACGCCTACACATACATACAACGTTGTCCCGCCCGGTAGCTGACCGTTCTCAAATTTTCCCTACGACAGAAAATTCCATTATATCTTCAGCAGCAGGTAGCCGTCCTAACAAAACATCGAGTTCTATTTCATCTGAACGATAATCGAATCTACGACGGCGATACGATCGCGCTTGAACGTGTTTCTATTTTTTCTCTAATCTGTACAAATATTTTTGTTCCCCGGTGCACCGGTTGACCAGATTTCCTTTCCCACATTATCAGCGCCGAATCAACCAGTGGACAAATAAGACAAATGCCTAGAGCCCGGCTTCTGTAAAGATAATGATACACCAAATTTAAATGATAATCGATTTAAAAAGATTAACATATTTTTTCCATAAATCTTTAATGAAACATTCCTTCCGATCTAGAATAATTCTATTCTATAAGCTTTTTTCATTTCATGAATATAAAATTGATATGATACCATACCTCATACAATACTTAAACATTTAGTAATTGATTAGATAGCAACAGTTTTTTCCATAAATCTTTAATGAAACATTTCTTCCGATCTAGAATAATTCTATTCTATAAGCTTTTTTCATTTTATGAATATAAAATTGATATGATACCATACTTCATACAATACTTAAACTTTTAGTAATTGATTAGATAGCAACAGTTTTTTCCATAAATCTTTAATGAATCATTCCTTCCGATCTAGAATAATTCTATTCTATAAGCTTTTTTCATTTTATGAATATAAAATTGATATGATACCATACCTCATACAATACTTAAACATTTAGTAATTGATTAGATAGCAACAGTTTTTTCCATAAATCTTTAATGAAACATTTCTTCCGATCTAGAATAATTCTATTCTATAAGCTTTTTTTCATTTTATGAATATAAAATTGATATGATACCATACCTCATACAATACTTAAACATTTAGTAATTGATTAGATAGCAACAGTTTTTTCCATAAATCTTTAATGAAACATTCCTTCCGATCTAGAATAATTCTATTCTATAAGCTTTTTTCATTTTATGAATATAAAATTGATATGATACCATACCTCATACAATACTTAAACATTTAGTAATTGATTAGATAGCAACATATTTAATAATGTAAACAATATTTTGAATAATGATAGAGCAATTTTTAGTGGTGACTCTGAGTGGTCACTCGAGTGGTAAGGGTTAATATAAAAATTTCAAGTGACATTTATGATTTCTTTAGAAGCAACTTATATAAATTGGGCCCCAATTTAAATTTTGTTTAGGACCAAATAGAGGCTTCATCCGGCACTGCACATTATGTTCAACATCGCAATTGGCATACGTTCCCTCATACTAATGAGAAAATTGCATTTATTTAGATTTCGTGCCAGTTTTGTTTAATATGTACTTCAATAAAAAAGTTGACTAAAAATATTTCTCAGAAAAACATATTTGCAATTTTAATGTTTCCAAAAGAACAAATCAGGAGCAAGTCATTTTGACTCATCCGGTAGTTGTAGTATCAACCCTTTGCACTCGAAACAATTTTAATTCGAAAATCAAGACATTTCTTTCACAACCCAGATCATTTTTATTCTATGTAATCTTCTTTGCATTGTGCTCACCGAATTGAACCTGTTTTCTCATATAACTGTTGAGCATTTTACAATTTATAGAATACAGACGAGTTTAATAATATTAAAATTGTTTTGTATAATATTATGGCAATTTTTACTGGCGCCTCAAAGTGCAAAGAGTTGAAGGGGTGATTACCAAGATCATTTGAAGTAACTTTTTCCACACGAACATGTTCTCCGCGGTCTTATTGCGGAGTTATTAACCAAAAACATGGCGAGTTATTAATCAGATACGAGCCGCTAGTAGTCGCGCTCTGATTGGCTCGTGTTTATTCGTGAATAACTCTTTAACAAAGCCGCGCAGAACATTTCTGCAAATAAAAAAGTGAAATAATCTGGAAATAATCTTGGGAATCTCTCCTTTCAAGAAAGAAAAAAAAATTTATTTTATATCTTAGTCCTGCATGCAAGGATGTTTGAAAATATTTATTTATTCTGTCCGTAGCGAATATACAGTGGATGTAAAAATATCAGAAAATTAAAGTATTCGTTTTAACATGATGTAGCAGATGGGAAACTATTTGAAAATCTTCAATAAATGGTAGGATATAAAAGATGACAGAATTTAGTATGATTTTAATTTATTTCAGCTCCAAAAACGGCTAGCACGGAAATGAAGATTCTATTTTATTCCACTGTCTCAAAGTTCGTCTACAAAAATTGAAAATTGGCGAGCAACATTTCCGCAAGCAAATAAAGTTGATTTGCTTAAAGATGATTTTTTCCAGTAATTTAGGTGCTTCACCTATCGTCAAATGCTTGCGGAAAAGTCCTGAAATGAAATCAAGGTTACATCGTTACATCTTAAACAAGTTAAATGCGCTCGACAGAATTGATTACACGGCAGCAAGCCGTTTCTTGTACCCGCGAAGTGAACTTACCACCGCGGCAAAAGTTAACAGCAATTAATTGCAGCTGGTCGTAGGTTGTATAAATAAATCTTTTAGTAGGCAGTCGAGCCACCACGTCGAGAGTGGTCTCGAGCAAGGAGCTCCTATTAAAACAACCCATTCAATTATCCACGTACACTCGAAACCTCTTTACTTCCACTTGTAACTCCACCACGGAGTGCGTTTTCTCGGGCACTTCAGCTTCTTCCTCTTCTTCGGGAAACAACCTTTCGTCCACTTTTTCAATTTGCTATTCCTTTTGTTTATTTTCGTCTTGTCCACTTCGACGGAGATCACGGAAAGAAGCTCGACCGTGCTCGACGCCAGTACTGGATAATATTTCAATTAAAAAGTAAAAAATATACTACATATAATACATTGAGTCGTTTAAATAATTATCTACTGTCGTATTAATGAAAATAATATTTGAAATATTTATTTGTTTCTTCATTTTTATTTGGAAACAATGTACATATAGTCATTTCTTTTTCTTTTTAACGTACAAACATGTTTATAACATTTCAACGATAGACCTGAAAGAAATTACAATTTTATCCCAATGAGATTGTAACATTTTACGAAATGAAATATTGTATATTTGGGTGACGTCATAAATATGCGCAAAATAATGTGCAAAATAAAAAATGTTTGCATTGATTGCAAGACGCGCAGGAGCCGAATAAAAATTGCATTCTTCTTTTAATTATCCTATTACGCTGTAACTAAAACATTGATGTCCTTAAATATTTTAAACATGTCCATTGCTTTAAATTGTACGTACCCATTTTGTGTCAGAAAAGCATCAAATCCGCAATCTACTAATGGACACTAAAACGGAAATTATGTAAAACACGAGCTAATAGACAAATTACCAAATAGTTCTTATTTCTCTGAAGTTTTCAAAGTCTCGTTTTCAGTGGTCACATCTTTGACGGCTTTCTTTTGGTAGAAATGAAAGAAACGTTGCATGAATAATCCATCGTCCCGCAGGTAGTTGGAACCAGTCCACCCTTCAGGGTCAAAACCATGTTTACCCATCTTCCTGCAGGTCGAATAGGTCTCCAACACATGGCATAAGGGAAAGTCGGAAACGGTTAAAACTGTCGCTGGGATTTGTGGTATACCATAAGCAGTTCCATTCGTTTAGGGCACGTTGGACACCGGGTACCGTCGTAAATGTCCTCAACTCCCCCGCGGAACGAAGATTTATCGTTTCATGGGTCAATTAGACGTTTTCGTTTAGGGATTGTACGTGAGCATGCACGCAACCCGAGAGATATTATTTTGGATTCCAACCGCGATGTTCGACTTTCAAACGGACATCTAATCAGAATTGTTCGACTGAAGAATCAGGGTAATATAGGGGGAGTTACCCTAACACCTAGCACCCAGAGATGGGCAAAAATTTTATTTAAATACAACTTCCGAATGAAGTGTTTTATTCGTAAAATTATTCGAATTGGACTAAATTCTATCGAGTTTAGTGTGATTTTAATCGGAAGAACGCTACCAACTATCTGGCGCCACTTTCATGAAAAAATTCTGAAAAATAAACAAGTTTTGCAATTTAATTACGATATACATGACTGAAGAAAATTATTCGAACATTTTATTCGAAGACTTTGTACGAATAATTTTACCAATACACCCACTTTATTCGAAATTTTTATTTAAATACCTAGCACCTAATGCCAGAAACTAGCTACAATGGCTTTTTTTGACAGTTCTGTAAAAAAAAAAGAGAACCATACAACAATAAAACTGGACTCGTATTAAAGTCTCATTCACACGACCCGTCGTGTATTTTTTTCAAGATGTTTCTGTAGGATATAACGGGTGGGAATCTCAAGACCACCATAGATTTGAAGATTGGAACTTCCTCTTTATAACGACCCTCTATTACTTGAAGAACGAGTCCAGATTTATTCTCATACGGACATTCAATCGGACATTCAATGTTTAAATATTCTTGGGGCTACTGCGCAAAGATTTCTTGGAATTTGTTTTTATTTCGTTTGGTTATTTACATCAAATTCTTACAATGAATGATTTATTGATTTATTCAGAATTAGTGAAAAAAGTTGTAACTATTATACGTAAAGTATTTCGAACGAAACAACACTATAGCCACAATATTATTGAGTATTACGGTGCCGGAGACAGTAATCAGATAATTGTTTAATTTGATGTAAATAACATAGTATTGTTCCAAATCAAATTTTTGCTGAACCGTCCCAAGCGTTCGACTGGATAGACTTCTAGACAAATGTGAGTGGCGGTTGGACTTTCCCATCATACGACTAGAACACACTGTTGGTTGTAATTTAGTTATTTCTGAAATAGATCACATACATTATGTCACATCCTGTATATTAAGTAAGACATATAGCCACGGATCAAGATTGAAGGTACGAGACATACCAGATGTAGCTTCTTTTATAGGTTCTAATGGATATAGTTTGCGATGGCTTCAAGTGTAACTACTTGAGTCTGGCCTTTAAATAACTACGAAACTACGTTAATATATTGCCACGATCGTGCACGGAGGTTAGTTTGTGAAAAGAACATTGCAAATTGTACAACAAATCGCTACGGTTATCATAAACAAATTACCGATGCCTATTACTGTTTCCGAAAATATTTTTTCTGTTGGAATTTGTGGTTATGTTGTCTTATTATTAGAAAAACACATTATATATATTTGAAAGAACACATAGATTCTCAAAGAACAGAAAGTAATTTTGTCGTCAAAGAGACGCACCTCAATATAACAAATGGTTGGTACTTTTACATTTTCAACAATCATGCGTTATTTTATCACACGCTTCTACGCAACTCTTTATACATCTCAATTTCCGAGAGTAAGTAATCTCTACTCACTGGATGGCGCCACGAGAGTTGGAAATCGGTAATATAGGAAATTCCAGATATATATATATATTTACTTCTCGCATTCAACATTTTCAAATAGCTATTTGAACTTGAAACGATTGAAAGCGAGAAAGGGGAGAATAATGGCTCTTCAAAATGCAAATTAAAAACGATGTCTATGATTATACGCGCTGACGGTTCCAGCGATAAGTTAGTCTGTAATTATAGCCAGGAGAAAGAAGGTATAATCAATGAACGTTAGAAAATAATTGCTCATCTAATCTTTCATCTACGTTTCGAAAGCGAGAGCGATTATACTGCTGAATTTTAGACGTAAAGAATTGCATCTTACCCTATATGTAGATTTTCTGTACTAAATGTTTAGACAAATTTAATTAATCTATAATGTGATGGTAATAAAAATAAAAATTAAGATATTTATTCATTTGGAAATTAAGGTATTTATTCATGTTTATTCAATAACACGAGAAGTTACCTCGAAAATATAGCAGAATGGAAAGTATGTTACTGTATAAATCTATGAATAAATATCTGAATTTTAGCTTTCAAGTTTAATTTACAAACGCTACGAACTTTCGTTCCAATTATGTCGTGTTTGGTGTGATTTTAATCAGAAAAACAAGACGAGTACGGCGGTAAAAGCTTCATAAAAAAATCAATAACTGTACAAATTGCAATCTTTTCAAGGGAAATCCCCCCGCGATGGGGATACAATTTTAACAGTTACGGTAGAGATCTTCAACGACAGTTACGGAGATAATAGGTAATGTGATCCGGTCATTTTCCCAGCCGATAGACCACGCTCGCATTTGTAATCGTGTTTGTACTACGTACAAAGGCCGGTAGGAAAGGTCACGCGTGCAAGGAAAAATTCATGGTGTCGGTGAATATGCATCGCACGCGTGTGATCGCATTAAACCTCGGCACAGTTGAATAAGAAGCTTCGTCGAAGATCACGCCGCTCCGATCCGCGTAATGTTCAACACGGGGAAGGAGGCCCCGTGCACGTTTTGCCCTGTGGGGCACTTTTAGGAGCCGATGAAACGCTTTGACGAAAATGTGTTATTACCCCAGCTCTATGGAAATTACAGACACCTACGGTGGAAAATAAACGGAAAAGGTGTTTGGCTTTCCTCAGTCCGTGCGGAACGTGAATTGCATGGTGCAGTGCTTAGGCACAGCCTTCCCAAGTACATACGCTCGATTTTGTGATCATTTCTCAACACAGCGTGGTTTATAATTCCAACATTGCTACTTATATACGGGGTGTCTCAGTTGAGTGCAACGTAAGTCGTAGGACAGCGATCATTAAACTCCGGATTTAATGCATTTATGACATAAAAAGATTTTATGAAAAATTAGGCCGACTTCGAAGAAACGCACTAAAAAGTATGAAATAATTTCCATTTAATTTATGTGAACACACACGAACTTCGAATACAATACAATCTTTTCGGAGGCGGCGCAAAATTGAAAATTTTCCAAATGACAGATGTTGCTGACTATGATTTCATTGGAATATGGTGAACTTGGAAATCAATAGGTGGGAAGAGAAGATACATTAATATGTGAAAGCATTGTAGAAGAATTTAAGGGTTTTCGTAATTCCCAGTGCCGAAAATTTCCAATTTTCAAGTTCGTGTGTATTCACATACATTGAATGGAAATGATTTCATACTTTTTAGTGCGTCTTGTCGAAGTCGGTTTAATTTTCTTACATAAAATTTTTTTATTTCACACTTTTTAGTGGACCGAGCAGAATTCGTAGAACACCGTGGGATGGGTTTTCGGTCTTATTATGGTTATTTGCAATAAAAACCGCGAAGAATGATAAAATGCAAAATTTGTTTTCGAGGGACCAATCGGGAGACGTGCCCTACAAAATGCAGAAGGTTTCGTCCTGATTGGTCCATCCATCTCGGAGTAATCGGTGAAACAATTCATTTTTCGCAAATAAAATCGTAAGGAATAAAAAATGCCAACGTACACGTTCCCTTATAAAAATCACAAGACTGGTTTTGATGTGCTCTACTAAAGATATCTATACAATCATTGCTTATGAAATCACTTTTTTTTTATTTCAATAATTGTAAATTTTTTTTCACATCTGAGGGGAGGATCCTAATCGACAAGTCACCGCATGTTCTTTTGGACAATTTTGCTACGTTCTAAACAGTTTCTTCGAGTTCGCACAAATGCCAGATACATTTGCGCGGCTTGCCTTGCACAGAGATGCATATCGTAGATTCACAATGCGAATATTCATATGCAAAACGGGAATTCTAAGTACACCGTGTTTATACCAGAAAAAAATCTAACCTCTCGTTATCGAGGTCCATTTCACATTCGACCTACTTGTCGATTCATGTACGAACGTATTTCGCTAATATGCATTGACTTGCACTAAGGAAAGGTACTTTGCTCTGTCATTGTGTATTTTTCCTCGTGATTTAATGGTCGGATCGTTAAAGAAAACACTACATAAATATTCAGAAACGAAAAGAAAACAGAAACACGACGTCCAAGGGGTATGCAATAATGCAACATAATGAGCTCGAAGAACCCCTACTTTCTAATAATAAAGTTTTGATCTTTAACTAGGGCAAGTGTCTCGATATGCTTCAACTGATACTATTATATAATATAATGTTTAATGTTTTAAATAAGAATTATTTTTCATTTTAATATGGAAAAATGTACTATTACTATGTATTCTTGAGGCATAGAGTTATATGTATTTAGCTTAGAGTATATTTTCGTAAAATCGTAGATCATCCAATCTAATTTTATTAGATGATTGTAAAAGTTCGTGTCTGATGTGAAAATAAAACCCAGGCGATTACATGTTAAAAGAACAGTTTTATTAAACAATTATTTAATCAATAGACTGATTGTGGAATAAAATGAAAATTGATTTCATGCATAAACGACTTTGTCACGTTAAAACCAACATTACAATATTCTTGAATTTTCCGAATCTATTACCGTTTTATATTTCACCCAACGAATGTCTTCATAAATGCATAAAGATCCGCAGTCTATTAATCGTCATAACTTCGTACAAATGTTGCCTAGCATTTTATAAGTTCCATCCAATCATCCAATATTTTTTTAAATTGAAAATAAAAGCATTCAATGCTGACAATAAATATTTAAAATCACTCAATATTTAAGCATTAACCCTTTGCACACGAATGATGAGTCTGAGGCGCCAGTCAAAATTGCTATATGATTATTTATAACAGTTTTGTAAATGATTGAATTCTTTTGTATTCTAGACATTGCTAGAAATTCAAATGTCGTATGAGAAAACAGGTTCAATTTCATATGAATAGTGCAAAGAAGATTATATGGCGTAAAAATTTTCTAATATTCTATCCCACGAGAGAACGGAGTTGTCTAACGACCAGTTTTCGTTCTTCGCTGCGTATCTTCGCCCTAATTGGTTCAAGAAAATGGGGAGTGGGTAGTGGAGTGAGAGATGATAGGCTCGCTGCGCCCCCACCGTCTAGATCAGCTCAGAAGGCTGCGCAGAACGAGTCCGTTCCCTTGTGGGACAGAGAATAGGTTGAAAGATATATCCCCTGATTTCGAAATTAAAATTGCTTCGAGTCCAAAGGGTTAAAATGAATGTAGCCATACAAAAAATAGAAATTTTCTTTTCTCTTCTACGACATTTTTCGGGACAAAAACGTTTTAATCACTGTAACTGTAAAGAAAATGATGCGGCAAGGAGTTAATATGAAATACCAAAACATTGCCGGTTCTTTATAAGAACATTATGAACGATGTCATAGAGTTTCACGACAGTATGTATACGATGAAAACTCGGTGAGCGCGTAATTGTCATCCGTCGGCTTTCACGCCGATAAATATCGAAAATAACATCACGCCTTAAAACTTCTCAGCGGCTCGGACGAGCGAATCATTTAATTGTAGCTTGGACGGTCGGAGAAGCAATCTCGCGGACTCGCTAGAAGCTAAACGCGTTAGCGCAGCTGGGAGAAAGTCGCAATGGAATCGCGAAAAGCTTGTAAGAGGATTATAATGCCTGGAGGTTAATAGAACATATAGGCAAGCGTTTAATACGTGCCATTGGATAAATTCTGAAACTATCTTGTTTCTTCTATCAGGAAAGGAAGTGAAAATCCTAGTACGCCACGGAATAAAAAAATCGGACATGAGCGGCTTTCTAAACGGCGAAGAATTTTTTGTGGCCCCGTTATAATTGAAATTTAAAACACCTATCGGAGCCTATTGATAACAGATTAACAAAACAAAAGATATGCAGCGTTACCGTGTTGTCTGCACAGATACGCGACTGTCACAGCGAGGTTTTACACCCCCGGTTTTGTAAAAATTGAGGTAAAATTTGATCTCGCATCGTATTCTATCCATCGCAATTGATTAAAAGTGCAACGAGAACCATCGATAAAAATTAAATCGTTCTCCTAAAAAAATATAGCAAAGTTTTTTTTTCATTGTGAAACTGGCTCTTTTTATATTATACTTCCATTCCTCGGTCAGATGGAGTTTATATGAATAGCATGCTATTGGTGAAGCCATTGGAAATTATTCCTTTGCGTGCGAAATATATCGAGAATATAATATAAATGAAACCAGTTCGATAATGGAAAAACTTTACCATAATTTTTCAAGAGTTCGGTTGACTACTGACCCATAATTTATTTTGCACTTTTAACGTTGAAATTCATTTTACGGCAGTATATTTATTACGATAGGAAATTGAAAGGTGAGATAAGGAAATAATTTTTATCTTTATTATTTTTGATAGTTTAACGCGAAGACAGAGTTGTGCAGAATTACAATTGAATTACCCCAGAAATTATAATTACAATATAACTGAATTACAATGTAATTCAGATCTTCATTCAATTAAATTACAATGTAATTCGTAATTGCAATCGGAGTACAATTACAAAATACATTGTAATACATTCTGCTCTAGTATGATATCTAGTTTTATTCAGTGTACCTAGTACGTGTACCTACTTCCGACTTTTAAAAACGGGGTTCTTGTAAAAAAATTTGGCTCTCGAAAGAAATCTAAATCGTTGCAGCATTCGCTGGCTGGTGTTCGCAAACGGAAGACCAGATTAAATACTAATAATCGCGTAGGAATCCCGATGGAGTCGTTCAGAGGTGCGTCCTTATCCGCGAGGTGCTCTCTTCGGCTGAGCGGGCGCGGTTATTCAAATTACGACTCTTATCGCAAATCCTCAGCAAAAGTAAAGGTACGCAGAGGCTACCCTCGGAATATCCGCCCAGGAGCTTCCGTGCGTTCGGTATGAAACAAATGAAAGAAAGAGACGAAAAAGGTCGCGGGGATCATACTTTCCTTTCCGTACGAGTGGCTCTCCGGGTAATACGAGACCAGATAACACACGATGTGAACGTAGCATAATCTTCCAAGCGTTACGACCCGAGCAAACTGGGCTAACAGTTCCCAGGCCGCAAAGAAGCGATTCTCCGTCACGAAACAGTATACCTCAGTACATAAGTGCATACGGGAGCATGTATCGGCACATGTGTAAGCCTCGGCTAAAGAAACGCTCGACTCCTTCATCGAGCTCGTTCCTCGAATCTGTCGAACATGCCTTCCTAAGAGGAGAACCTTTACCTTTATCTTCTCCTACCTTGTTCTCTCCTAAACAGCTGCCGGGCAAAAACCAGGCGAAATTTAGAACCCCTGCACGTACAATATCGACCCGTGATCAAGATTTCAAACGAAATCTGTTATGCATCAACGCTGTTCCTTATTTGCTTGCTTTTCTGCGTTTTTCGACTTTCTCGCTGTTCAGCCTTACGTGTCGACGATTTATTCTAGTCTTCACACAGAGTTGTGCTAATTCAATCACACTGTAATTCAATTACGCAATTGAATTACATTGTATTTCAATTATATCGTAACTCAATTACGTTGTAACTGACTGTTGGAAATATGTATAACTGCAAGTTATCATATATATATATATATATATATATATATGTGTGTGTGTGTGTGTGTGTGTGTGTGTGTGTGTGTGTGTGTGTCGATAATATAGAAATCACTTATTGTAATGTAACTAAGCGACATCTGTACAATTACCTTATTAATGACACGCGTCTATGTAGATTGTATCTCAGACGTAAAACCACGCTCTAACTGTGAACACGTATTATAACACGTATTATCAGAAATATATTCATCGCTCTTTCCACAAAGTAAAATCTCATTGTTTTAATCCATTCAAATATTCCACTAATCAACACTGACTTTCATAAACCTTTCAATTACTTCAATTATACCAAGTATTTTAATCAGACTTCTAAGTGAAATACAATATAATTAAAACACAGCTCTCCAAATTATAGACCAGAACTTTGAAGAAGTGCAATATATATTTTTACGTTTTCCTTTCATATACTCGATTACTTTTTATACACCCTATACAATTGTAAATAAGGGAATTTAGTTACAAATCGTAGGAAGCGTGACGATACCAATATCCTGTACTATTAGTTTCTGGTTTCATAGATATCGCAGTAATAACACTGCTGGCACTTTAATTCACAGTTCCGCGATCGTTCCGATCCGTCCGTTTAATAAGTGTCCCACAGCCGATCGTCGATTTCGCTGCCAGTAATTTACGAGCTTACGTTGAAAAGCTACGCGACGCCCACGCGTCTCGACGCATCTACGACCGATAAATACCGTGGGTGGGCTTGCATCTCGATCGATTTGGAACGTGTGACGTTGTCACGGCTGTCTACGTGAACTACTAATGCATTTCATCTATCCCCACATTCTCCCCGGGTTAAAAACCGTTTGAGAAGCTGTTCAACTCCTCGAGAAAATTGGTCGTACCTTCCAATGAGCTAACGCCAGATATTTTGGTTTCTCATTTTCAAAACATTGGCTTTTACATTTTCTCTGGGTATAAAGTGTTGGAGGACAGATGCCCTGTGCAAAAGAATTCGTTTGGATTCGGAAAATTAATCTAGTTAATGGCGTTCGAAAAATGCAACTCGAACGAAACTACTTCCTCGTAACTGTTGCCACGATATCTCTGTTATTGCACGAAGTAAAATTGTTTAAATTCGTCAATGTTTCTTATTTCTTATCAAAATTCCGCTATTTTGTAAACAATCGAGATTTTAAATTTATTTTGGTTTACATCATAGTAGATTAATATCTTACCACTACAGTTTTTTGTTTTCAAACAGCAGAAGGACCGGAACCATGGCAACAGACGACAGCTTCTCAAAATATCGGGTTGGCAAGAAAGTAATTTCGATATTTTAAGGTGAAATGATGTTTTTGCCGATTAGGACTAGAAGTTTTATGAGCGGAGAATTGTGAAGCTACCAGAAAGATGGGAGAAGATCGTCGAACAAAATGGAAAATACAAAAAATATTAAAGTTCGTTGCTCGAATAAAAAAAATTGGGTTTCCTATTTCACCTTAAACTAACGAAATTACTTTCTTGCTCATTGATCATAACTCATCAACTGATCAATAACTCATGTGATCTTGACTACTTTTACTTAACAAAATTAACTCATGTTCTTGAAATACTCGTAAATATGATTGTAAAATCTGAATATCAAAATCTTTTATGTATGCAACTATTTCGGAGGATTATTAACAAAATTATGATTTTCTATAAAAGAAATGGATCTTCTTTTCAGTGTGATCTTCTATATAGATATAGAGGGTATAATGCCACGCTGGATACTTATGACCGGTAGTGTAGATAGTGTTTTAAAAATTTGTACGTTCGACTTACTTGCTGTCCACCTACAAGGAGCAAGAATTTATTAAAGCATTACTGCGAGTACTGTCGTTCATAAGCGGATTAGGAACGATTATGCAAATTCCAGGTTGACAAATACTATTCCAGAAAGAAACAGTTGCAGTAAACTTGCTATTTCTTCAATTAAAAGGTCCGCCGTGTTAACTGAAAAGTTAGTAAGTTAGTAAGCTCATCCTCATTTACACGCTGTCAAGTCTTAGAAACATTGAAAAGTGGCAGCCTAATAGAAAATGTTAATAACAATTATTTTTATTAATATATTTTTATTAATGACACATATGTATTATTACCGACTTTCTTACTTCGTCATCAATGAATTCGTTTTGTTTAGGAAGTCAGGTGAAGATCAACATATCGCACGTCATTGAATTTGTTTCTCATGAGCTATAGGACTGTTACGAAAGTATGTAGTTCCATTTAAAAACAACTTTGTGACAACTCGAGACAATTTCTTTAAAATACATATTCATTTGAAATATCCTCTGTATCATACGACAGTAATCTAAAAGGTAATCTAGAAGGTTTTTATTTAGTTCAGTTTTTATTTAAATAATTGTCCAGTATTCTTTCTATATGAGTGGAAAAATAACATATATAGCATTATGTTTGCCCAACTCTGGTCAAAATGTATGTAATTTGGTCGATATAAAGAAGACTACAAAATGGAGATGGCAGTTTTGTAAAATGAATGCTTTACTTTGATCCATCAGTTTAATTAGAAGAAGCCTACATATGGTTGTTTATCGTTACTGTGAAAAATTTCATATGTGACAACATTGTCTTTTTTCTAATAACAGACCGCCGGATTACGTCGGAAGAATTTGAATTCCTTAGAAAGCAACGATCACTCGTATGCTTCCTTCGAACGAATGTATGAATTAAATGTCATTCACCGTGCGTGCATCCTGGTGCATCCTCGTCGTGCATCCTCGTGCAGGTATAGGGGCACTTCTCGCAATTTTCTGCTATTTGCAAGCGAATTACATGGTATTGCAGCGAACACGTTGTAATCTCTATTTACAGGGACGGAAAAATGCAGTGCACAGTTAACTCTTAATTTTAAATAGTTACCGAAGTTATAAATTACAAGACAGCCGTAATTGTCGACTAATTTTGTTAAAAGCGCGAATTTATACGGGATACGAAAATAAAGATTTTCTGCACTTTCGTATTCAATGCTCACCAAAGCGATACGAATAGACGGTTTCATTAGACTATATTTAAAGAATATAATCTCAATGAACACATCTTAACGAGCATCTTCCACTGAAATTGAAGAAAATGAAAGTGTAGGACTATTAAGATATACAAGAAACGTAATGGATGTACATATTATATATTGCGACATTATTTTGTTCGTTCATTAGTTTGCAATGTGTAATCAAAACAAATGTTTTAACTAGAAACATAAAATTCAATAATTCGCTTACAGTGAAATATTTACGCAGAGTTTATAAAGCGTAGTGTTTCGGGAAATTTTTTTCCCGAGGAATCTCGCTGGACGATTTGGATAACTTTCACTGATCACTCTTAGAAAGGCAACTTATTTACCTCGTTGTGCATCAGCCTTAACACGAAGTCCAGCGAGTCGAGACAAAGGTAGTATCTAAAAACTGGGCCGGAAGAGACTGCGGCAAAAACGTACTGTTTTACACAATGATGCGCCTTGTATTCTCTGAAAGGGTTGCGCTCTGGTGTTGCACCAAGGGTTTTCGCAATCTGAATATTGCTTTTACAAGCGTGAATACTAAAAGCCTCGTTCCAACAAATGCTCAACGAGACATTTTAAGGATGTTCTGGAGGTATATAAAAACGCAACAAAATTTTTGAAAATTTGACAAGATATAATCCTTACTAAATTAATGCAATTACCAAAGTTAAGGTTCGATTCACTGCAACGTTTAAGAATTATAGCAACTTAAAGTTTGCACATTTTAACACGTCTTCTTATGGAGAATTCATAAAATTCCACTTCAAATCCTATTTAAACCTTGAAAAAACGCAACTAGAAACTCCAGCTTTTTTTTATATGTAGTATAAATTATGTAATTAATTATGTTCAAAATTTATTAGGATTCACTAAACAGTTACAGAGCAAAAAAATTATAAACTGTTACAAAACGTTAAATTTATCGTGTTGTCTCTCACTAGCACGGAAACGCGACAAGTGTAGACCACTGAATATAGCTACAGAGGGTACAGTATTCGCAAAAGTTTAATGCAAAATATACTCATGAATGGCTTTCATTGCCATGTATTGATGGATTTCGAATTTCTTGTACTTTTGTCTCCCATTGTATCTCCAGAACATCCTTAACTCTAACGAAAACATCTTTTCTTATTTTTGTTGCTTTGAACGACTTCAGAGTGTTTAATGCCTGGCGTTTATAAGTTTGTATGAAGAATTGCGGACAGGGTTGCTATTTTATTTATTCAACCGGTTGCCGTATTTTAACGAGTCAGACTCATCATGAAGATTTTAACAAAATCGAACAAATATGAATGTTATGTGTTCCTTTTTAGATGAAATAAAATTATTTATTTCGTTCAAGCATTGAAATAAATGTAGCCATACAAAAAAATATCTTTTCCCTTCTAAATTTTTCGGGATAGAGACGTTTTAATCACTGGAACTGTGAATTGTTGATCGAACTGTTGTAGCGCGTATTAAATATGACAAAAATAGAACGGTGTATACATAATACATATACCAGGCAATCATGGTATATGAAAAATTAGACGTTAGAAAAATATTAACACTAACCGTACCACGACACATTCTTTATTTTTTAATTATTTAAATTATAAAGATGCTTCCATTAGAAATTATTCAATAAATTCATTTATTCTATTGCAATCTTTATTCGAGAACGTAATATTATAAAAATTCTGAAGGATCGAATAAATAAATTCAGTCTTGTAATTTTTATAAAACAATTTTCTACCCGATACGGTTAGTGTTAAGGATGTTTTGGAGGTATATAAAAACGCAACAAAATTTTTGAAAATTTGACAAGATATAATCCTTACTAAATTAATGCAATTACCAAAGTTTGGGTTCGATGCACTGCACCGTTTAAGAATTATAGCAACTTAAAGTTTGCACATTTTAACACGTCTTCTTATGGAGAATTCATAAAATTCCACTTCAAACCCTATTTAAACCTTGAAAAAACGCAACTAGAAACTCCAGTTTTTTTTATATGTAGTAAAAATTATGTAATTAATTATGTTCAAAATATATAAGGATTCACTAAACAGTTACAGAGCAAAAAAATTATAAACTGTTACAAAACGTCAAATTTATCGTGTTGTCTCTCAGTAGCATGGAAACGCGACAAGTGTAGACCACTGAATATAGCTACAGAGGGTACAGTATTCGCAAAAGTTTAATGCAAAATATACTCATGAATGGCTTTCATTGCCATGTATTGATGGATTTCAAATTTCTTGTACTTTTGTCTCCCATAGTACCTCCAGAACATCCTTAATAAAACGATGTATCCTTCTGTCAAATTGTGGTACACAGCAATGTTGGCACAGATATCAAAATTCGTTTCACGATGACGTGATCGTTCCGTTCCCGTGATCCAAGATGAAGTGTTGAACAGAAAAACAGCGATGTAATATGAAGTGGCATGTTTATCCAGCTACAGGTCAAAACGGGCCGTCCAAAAACTGGACGGTGTTACATGAAGAACCTATAAAATCGGTATGTGTAGAAGTGGGCCGCATTTACGAGCATATCGTGCACGTCCGGCTCAATAAAGAAACGTATTCCCTCGGGCAACAATCGACACATTCAGCGGTAGGTGAAACAATACATATAGAAATCACATTAGAATCACGCGTGGGAGCGCATCTCATATTTACGATCGACCGAGATCTTTTAAAGGATTTACCGGTCCCAACGATCGCACGTAACTGTTCGAGATGGCCGTCCGGTCGCTCCTCTAGGGAAAATGTCCATACATAGTACTTAATGCTTAGAATTATTTTAAAGGATCACAAGATAGAAGTAGACTCCTTTTTCCAGGATTGCAAGGGCGCGGGAATCGCGTTCTCATTTCTCTATAATATTAGGACCTTGAATAAGTTCTCGCTGTTTCTTTTACAAAATAAAAGCTTTATTTAAATTAAAAGGAACAAAAACATTTTATTCAAAGTATTGCCCATCACTAGCGACCACTTTCTCCCATCTTTCTGGCAGTATATGTTTAATTTATTAAATTAAAATTTAAATTTATTAAATTAAAAAACGTTTAATTTTCCAGTTAAAGTAGTTCCGAGTGCAACGGATGAAAGGTTTGTTGCGAAAACGTTCGCCTGTGTGTTTCCTCGGAACAGCGAAACCGCAAATTGCACAGCTTCGGGCTCCTCGATTCGATAGCCTCTCGATAGGGGTTCGATAGGGCTAGTAAATTTGGATAGCTACTGGAACGAGAAACCCATTCTGCATCGAAAATACACGATGTAGTACTTGTGGTCGAGAAGGTCGTTGTACCAAGAGCGCAGAACCTATCGCAGACCTGGCCCTTTCTATTTTCGTCGAAATCGCTGCTGAAATCGCCGTTCTGGTTGCCCACTACCCATAGCCACTCGACGAAAAAGAGGACTGAATTATCGTCCGCCATTAAGCGCGGGAACGAAAATTAGGTACACTCGACGTTATCCGGTTTCCGTGCTCCGTTTCGAAAATGCCTTTTATCGCTCAACTCCAGTATACAGGGTGTCCCATTTTAATTCTTTGCACTCGGTGGTATTTTAACTTGAACATATTGAACATTTCGTTCGACGATGTCTCTTCCACGAGAACACTTTTTAAAGTATTAGGACCTTGAATAAGTTCTCGCTGTTTCTTCAAAGATGGTAGTAACAGTACGTTCGTGGAATTTCGAATGGTAACACACATGCAAGGCAGTAGTGTATCTAACCTTAAATTTCAGTGTATGCTAGTTCACTTTAGTGTAAACAAAGTAATTTTTTCTTAGTTCTGAAAATGTCTACTTTTGTGCCGAATAAAGTGTATTTACGGGGAATTTTATTGCACTAGTTTATTCAAAAGAAATCTGCAGCTGAAGCACGTAGAATTCTTGTTGAGACTTATGGTGACAATGCTTTGTCGGATACGACATGCAGAGACTGGTTTCGACGCTTCAAAAATAATGATTTTGAACTTGAAGATAGAGAACGTTCTGGCGCACCGAAAAAAATTGAAGACGAAAAGTTGGAGGAATTACTCGAATATATTATACTATATATATATATATATATATATATATATATATATATATATATATATATTATACTTTGAATGAAATGTTTTTGTTCCTTATAATTTAAATAAATCTTTTATTTTGTAAAAGAAACAGCGAGAACTTATTCAAGGTCCTAATAATTTTTTTTAGGAACAAAAGATAACCGTTTGTGAGAGGTTTTCTACGTGCCCGGATCGTTGAACCGACGAAGAGCGATTATCTCGCGACTCGTATAACAGTGGTTCACTGTAATTGCGTGATCGGGAACGAAACGATATGATCGAGGGATGCAAAAATACCGCATCATTCAATTTTTTGTTCACTTCGATCACTCTTGTTATGTAAATCGAGCAGCTGCCCCTATAATATTCGCCCGTGACTCCAACACTATCCGCGCTGACGTCTGCCAGTTTCTTCTTTATTAACTCCTCTTCGCTGAAAGCCTGCAGAAACATTTTTTTGGTAAACATTAAAGTCTAACATTATACTCAATAAATGTTTCGAGTTAAACGTCAACTCGTCGCAACTAGCTATAAGGTCTAGAACGTTGCGGTCTATTAATGCTGCGAGTTAAGAATGAAATAATAATCGTATCGATGGATTTTTATTGGTTAAATATTATATTAGTAATACAAGAAATTAGGTGTTCCAAAAATTTCGGAAAACCTTGATAGGGGCGGTTCCTTAGGTCATTTAAAGTAATTTTTACCTTTACGAAAATATTCTCCGCGGATTTGTTAAGGAGTTATCACCGACAAACATGGACCAATCAGAGCGTGGCTATGGCAGACGGATTCTGGTTCGGCCAATAGCAACGCTACGCTCAGCGGGACCTTTCGCCGAGCCGGAATCCGTCTGCTATAGCCACCCTCTGATTGGTCCATGTTTTTGGAAAAAGTTACTTCAAATGACCTCAGGCACCACCCCTTTTAAGGTTTTCCGACATTTTTGGGACACCCCGTATTTGAAATTCAAACCATTTACTATTTAAATGAAACCTATGAATTCATTCGAACTATTTTAATTAATTTAAAATATTTATATTCTGTATTGAAAAGATCGAAAACATGAATTGTGACAGCTTTAATCCGTTAAAATTGAGTAAATCGATATTAAAGTTATTGAAAAATTTACCAAACTTATTAAAACTTGGTATAATTATTATCAATGTTATCTGTTGAAGTTCCACACGTTCTAAATTTCTGCAATTCCGTTTTCTGTTGTAGGCTCACGTGGTGTCGGCTTTTGAGCAGTCCTTATCCAACATGACACAACGGCTGCAACAACTTACCGCCACAGCTGAGAAGAAAGTGAGTATCTTCTTTTTTCTCGTCACTATTTGATTTAATATTTGCCATCTTCTTATATCTAATATCTTCTTATTTTATATACTGTTAACGCGAAAGCGTATCTTTATGTAATTTGTATTTCGCGCTGTACTTGTTTTGTTTTATCGTCACCTGTGCTCGCTCTAATTTAAATGTATATGTCGATCTATCTTGTATATTCTCGCTATGTGTGTATTGTCCTTACTCGGTCAGTATAGTTCGCACCGTCAAAATAAACGGATCTGTCCGCAAACTCTCTTAGTAGATTCTCTTGTCTGTTCACCTCGTATAAACGTCTAACGTAAATTCTCTATCTCCTATCACTACCGGGCTTCAAGATTAAATATTATAACGAACCGCTCTCTACATATACATATAATACTGTTTATCTGGCATCGTGTCCTACGTACTTACGTGTATCGAATAGGTACCTAATCTAAAACGTTAGGCTGAAGTAAACCTCATTTCTCATCGTACTTTTGCAATTTAGACCGCAAAATTAAATTAAATAATAAATAATATAATATAAATTATATATTATTATATATTATTATATTATATATTATTATATATTATTATATTATATATTATTATATATTATTATATTATTATATTATATATTATTATATATTATTATATATTATTATATATTATTATATATTATTATATGTTATTATATATTAATATTATATATATTATATATTATTATATATTATAATATAAATAATATTATTAATAATATAAAAAAGATATATATATAATAAATATATATATATTTAGATATATATAAGATGTATATTTAATATATTAATAATATTATTTATTTGATTAAATTTCATAATCAAATGATGGAGTTTTTCAGTTGTCAAAAGCGCTAGATAAAAGATCCATCTAGGCTACGATCGTCTCCGAAAGTCCTATTTTCACGTTTGCGGGTGTGCATTATTTGGCAGCATGTAGCTGCGCAGCTCTATGAAAATAGCTGCATGCGCAACCGTATGCTTTCGAATAATGCAAATTACGAAAAACCTCATCTTTGCAATATCGAGAAATGGGAAGGCGCATCGCACGCCCTTGCAATCTTGGAAAAATGAGTCTACCCCCCTAATTTCGACAATCTCGAACATTTCCGGGAGTCCTGACATAATCGAGAACTTGTCCTGATCACGGAAAAAATTCTCGGACCTTACCGTCCGAATATTAACCCTCTATTAACCTATAAAGAATAGGATAAAAAGTAAACAAACAGATTTATTATAATTTTATTCAAATAAAAATTCTTTTCAAAAATCTGAAGCAGGGGTTCTGAGACTCCATAATTAAAAAACTATTTAAATTTTGAAATTTTTAATTAATTAAAATGAATACCTTTAATTGAAATAAATTATTTCAATTTTAAAATTTATATAAAATTTACCCTTAATTAATACCCACACTTAATTACTATATAAATTATTTCAATTTCTAAATTTATATAAAATTTATTATTGATATTATCATTCAACAGAAAACAATAACAAATCAGAACTAATCGAATGAAGTTGACGAGAACTAACAGCAGTTTACGACTGAAATATGACATCTCGAGAAGCACTATGACAGCGACAAACCTTTCGACGTGATGCCGGCAAAATCAAATCATTGAACAGCGACGTTTCAAAATGGCGAATATCGTGCAAGTTTCGCACACCGCAAACATGTAAACGGAAACATTCGCGGAATGGAAAAGCAAGCTTCCTACGATTATAACCTCGCATGTATAACCTTCCTGGCAAGCTCTGGGCGTTTTGAAAAATGCCCAGCGTATCAAAATGCAGAATAAACGGAACGTCAACAAGCCCACAAAGCAACAGCTGCTTCCGAGGATGTCTCGAAATCGAAGACTATGTCGACCAGCTGATCTGCAAGCTGCGCAAGTAATGTCTATCCTGTCCGACAACAATGCTCAATTAGTGAACGACACGATAATGATTCCAATCCCTCCAGAAGACGCGAAAACACTTGGTCTGCGAATACCGAAATCTGGAAACTCGTCGATCAGATCGAATTCATCCTCCTCCAGAAATGCCAGTCTTTCATCCGGTGCCAAGATCGCTGGGGAAAGATCGGACGATAGTTATCGATCAAACAAGATCCTCAGAAACCCCCGAAACGTGGAAGTCGTCAAGCCAACGCAGAAGCTTCAGGGTTTAAAAGAGAACGAAAGCAGCGAACGAGAACAAGTAACGAAAAAACTGAGCAGTTTCCAGGCGAGATTGAAGAAAGGCTTGAAGAAAATATCGTACAAAAAGGGACATCAGATAGACGACTTGGAGGTCACGCCCGAATGCTCACAGAAAAGAGATCTCCCATCTGTATTGAAGGGTAGCGATCGGTCATCGATTGGTAGTAGCAAGTTGAAGAAAAATCTGTCGAACTGTCAGGAAGACAAGGCGGACAAGGTGAAGAAAGAATCGGGCTCGATGTCCATGAGACAATTGTTCAACATCGCTGACTCGTGGAGCACCGATTCTATATTCAGTCACTCGGATAGCTGTCCTTGCTGTCATAATCGAGAAATTCGCCGTCCTCGCGCCACTGACTTCGCTGCTGACACATGAAGACGTCGCGACTTCTCCGCTAAACTTGAGACTGAGGGACTTGTGCAGGGCCGCCGCGTGCGGTTGTGCAGGTTGTGCGCCGCAGACGGGCGCTTCGTCGAAGGGGCGCCAAAACATGAACGGGAAGGGCGCCCGTCGTTGTCAATGCGGCACGAAGCCTAACAGCAGAAGTAACAAATATTACAGTGCAACGAGATTCTAGATTCTAGACGCTAGCAACCCGGTTGTTGATTAAAAAAAAAGGTCATTCATTGTATTTTATTATCATGCCTGCAAAAGGGCGCTAAATTTCTTTCGCACACGGGCGCCTCTCACCCACGCGGCGGCCCTGGACTTGTGAACGTTGTATTCTTCGCACAACCGATTTTCATGATAATAATATTAATGAAACCAGTATCTAGAAAAAGGACGCACGTTAGAAATCTTTAAAAATAATTTTTGTATTTTGCGATTAATAAATTACTCGTTGATCATTGCATTATTATTTACCGTCTTTCTCCTAAAAGTTTCGACGAAACTTTCCACAGTGTGTTTCTGACATTTTCAATATAGGCCCACATAAAACAGTTGTAGAATGCAACTTTTAGTATTTTCTCTACTAATTCAATCTGTAGTAAACAACTTGCTCCAGCTTCCCAACAAAGTTCAAATCGTATAGTACAATGTTAAAAAAGTTATCGTCTTCCTTAGAGCGTCCCGAACATTAATTCGAGTCGCTGTACATACATGCGTAGCTAAGCTTCCGAATAATGCGAATTGCGCCTCGTAAACGCAAAAGTAGGCCACTTTGGAAAGCGTGCGCGCTATGATTGATCTTTTATCTAGCGCTTTTGACTACTGAGAAAGTCCATCTTTGCGTTATCGAGAAATGAGAACCCTCGCAAACCCTGGAAACGCGAGTTTCCCTTTAAAAATTATACGATTAATTGTTGCGTTCAGAGGAAACGAAACGATTCTAAAATACGTTTGATTTCCAGGATTCCGAGCTGCAGGAATTGAGAGAGACCATCGAGAGGCTTCGGAAGCAAAGCGCAGAGGCTGGTCTGAATAACGGGCCGACCGCAAACAACGGTCGCCGGCATACTCTCGGCGATTCTGATTCCGGAACGACCGGGTGCACCGGCAACAGCAATCACCAAGGTGCTTCGATGGCGAGACAATTGTCCGCGGACAGCGTCACGTCGTTGAATTCGTTGAGCAGCGCCTGTTCAGCCAGCAGCCATCACAAGAAGAAGGGTTGGCTTCGCAGCTCCTTCTCGAAGGCTTTCTCCAGGTCCCGGAAGAATAGACACGGGTCCGTTTCGGATGCTGAGGACTGCAAGGAAACCGCCGGTGGAGATCTCAGCGCACCGAACAGTCCCAGACTGCCAACGGCCGCGAAACACGACTCCACCAGAAGCCAAGGCACCCGAAGCAATGGACAAAAATCGCCAGAAGTCGAAAATCCGTTGACCGGAAGCAAGAGCAGCTCCGCTTTGTACAAGAAGGAGGACGAAGACGTGGTCGAGCTGAAGAAACAACTCAGGGAGAAGGATCTTGTGTTGACCGACATCAGGCTGGAAGCTTTATCCTCGGCGCATCAGTTGGAGTCTTTGAAGGACACTGTCATAAAGATGAGGGTAAATAAATTGAGCTCCCTTTGTGCTTCGCACAATGGTTCTCCGTAGGTTTTTCTTCGAACAGAATTCTTATTAGACCGTCCATTCGTTTGATATAAGTCAAACGGAATTTTAACACTCTAGCTACCAAAAGCCTATTAACCCTCCGAAGAAGTTGATATGCGGGACGGCTCAGAGGCAAGAGTAGTCTTTTCGCTGTGTGCGTTGCGTGAATTATGGTGGGGAGCTCGAACGATGTAAATGTATTTGTGAATATACTGTCCAGAGCAAGAGTTTTAACTAGCGGGACGGGACCGGGCCTAGAGGGACGCAAAGAACACCTGAGTGTTTAGCCACGTAGCATAGATTTTTCAAAATTATTGCAATGATCACCGGTCGGTAATCTTCTATCTATATAAATAAAAATCAAATGCTGTTCGTTGGTAAGCGCATCACTTGAGAACGGCTGGACCGATTTGGCTAATTCTTTTTTTTTAATGTTCGTATTAGTCCGAACTAGGTTACAGGATAAGAAAAATTGAAAAAGTATCACGGAAAAATGAAAAATTCGGGAAAAACTAAGAGTGCTTTTAGAATCATATTTCAATACTACAAACAAACGAACGTCGCAGCTTTTAATCAATATTTCAATAGAAATTTACATTATCGACGTCTGTTTGCATTATCGACATTATAAACATTCGCCAGTTAGTTAATTTCACCACTAACCCTCTCGCGAGCTCGCAAAGTGAGCGAGCTACAACAACCCTACTCGCGAAGCGAGCGAGAAACAACTCACCTCTAGTGTGTTAATATTAATAACGGCATTAATCCCTTTTCCAGAACGAGATGCTCAATTTGAAGCAAAATAATGAGCGCCTCCAGAGATTGGTAACATCGAAGTCGTTGACATCGTCGCAGTCGTCTCTGCCTAGCGACCCAGACAGACGTTTCAGCATGACGGAAGTGGCTTCCACCGTTGCTGCATTGTCGAATGGCGACGCTACTTCGGCGGCAGATCAACTAGAAAACCTGAACGTACCGGAACACCCAGTGGTACCGTCGACCACCTCCACAACGGGAGAACCAGCTTTAGAGCAAGACACAGACGGGAAACGAATTAACGTAGCTATCTACCTTGGCAGTGAGAAAAATTTCAATTATAATCTGGTAACTGGAAGCACATCCGATGGGAGCATAGGCGAACCCCCTCATTGTGTTATCGCGAGTGTCTGCATCAGCAACAAAACCACTTGGGATTCTCTTGATTCTACTGTGAGACGTTGCTTCAAGGAATACGTCACAAGAGTCGACCCGGTGACGAATCTTGGTCTAGGTGTAGAATGCGTCGCCGCTTATCATCTTGGCGAGGCTTCGAGGTACGTTTTTTTTATCATTAGATATTTCGCATTTACTACACAAATTTTTCCCAACATATTATGTTGAATAATATGTATGAATATTATATACAGGTTTTGCACTCCAAGTCCACCCTTTTCCAAATCAATTTCGCCCTTTCGCAAATCAAGTTCAACCTTTTGCAAATCAATTTCACCCGTTGAGAATATTTAAGTTCAGTTATTTGAGTTCAGAAGAAGTCACCATGGACAGGAGGGCATAGCAAAGTGCTGTGCGACGTTAGACACGCATGAACAGTGTCATTACTGCGATGGAAACAATATAAGACTCGAAAAATGGAGAGAAATTGACTACAATGAATATATTAAGTTGTCCCAAAAGTTTCTTTCGCAATGTGTTCCTTTAATGTTGCTAAATACATACAAACAATGCTATAATCTTTCTGTTAATGTTTTAGTACTTCCTAACATGAATTTGCATTATGTGCATGATTCGAAAACCAACTTTTGGGACATATATATATGTGTGCTTAATTAATTTCCTTTAAACCGAAATAAAATTCGCTTTGTGATATTGTTAGTGTACTATTGGAGAATATAATAGGCATACAATAGATATGAATTTTCTCCTCTTTGAAGAAATTACGAGCTACAAAATTTTCTAATCACTAAAACTGTAAAATAAATCGTAGGGCATGGAGTTAATCCATTTGGGGCACGTTTTCATATTATATGTAGGCACTGAAACTCTGCACGGATTTTTTTTTTATTATTTGGGACAACTGTGGGGTAATATCAAAATAAGAGCCACCCTAATGTAGATAATATGTTCGAGTTCTTCTTAAAAGTTTAAAAATGATAAATAAACTAAAGTACCACTGTTTTCACGTAGGTGCACTACAGACTCCCAGCATCCGGAACTGCTTCCCTGCGGCTATCTGATTGGCCACGTGAAAACAATTTACCTAGTGCTCTCCGGTTACTCGTGGCTTGCAGTGGACACTCTGATACCACGATCCATTGTGCAACGATTGATATCGCTGCTGACCGAGCATCGCAGGGTGATTCTTTGTGGACCCAGCGGTACCGGGAAGAGCTATTTGGCTGGAAAATTGGCTCATGCCCTAGTAGATATCGATAACGATACAAAGGACGCGGCAGCGGTAGCCACGTTCAACGTTGACCACAAGTCCAGTAAAGAACTCAGGCAGTATCTCGCACACATCGCCGAAAGATGCGACTCGAACGCAGCCGACGAATTGCCGAGAGTAATCATACTCGAGAATTTGCAACACGCTGCATCCTTGGGGGAATTGTTCAGTGGCCTCCTTGGTACCAGGCACTCGTCTTGCCCAGCTATTATCGGTACAATGAGTCAAGCAACTTGTAGCACAACAAATCTTCAGTTACATCACAACTTCAGGTATACTTTACGTTTTCTTTCGATAAACGTTTAATACTGTTCATCCATTATATCATACTACTTACAAGGGGATTGTAACGTCCTTGAATTTTCTGTGTGCTTCTGGTTGTATCTCTAAGCGACAAAATCTATCTTCTGTCCTCTATCCTCAATCCTCAATCCTCTATCCTCTATCCTCTATCTTCTATCCTCTATTTTCTACTATCTTCTATCTTGTACTATCTTGTACTATCTTCTATCTTCTACATCTTCTACTATCTTCTACATCTTCTACTATCTTCTACATCTTCTACATCTTCTACTATCTTCTACTATCTTGTACTATCTTCTACTATCTTCTTCTATCTTGTACTATCTTGTACTATCTTCTATCTTCTACATCTTCTACTATCTTCTACATCTTCTACATCTTCTACTATCTTCTACTATCTTCTACTATCGTCTACTATCTTCTACTATCTTCTACTATCTTGTACTATCTTCTACTATCTTGTACTATCTTGTACTATCTTCTACTATCTTGTACTATCTTCTATTTATCTATGCATATATAAAATAGAAAAGTATGTGTGTATGTATGTATGATCCCATCGATCTGATTCGGCGAGTCCGTCGCAAATGTTGTCCATTTGTCAGGGTTGAAGTTGTCGGAGCGCGGTGGTGGTAAATAATCGACCGGTTCGGAGCTGATCCGTGCGCGTTTTTTGTCTGCTATAACAACCTTTTCAGGCATGTCGACAGTGTTCGGGCGTAACCCGCCTGGAAACTCTACCTGCGGAGGGCAGCTAGTTTATTGTATTTATAAATCTACCTTTCTTCCTGTAATCGTGAAAATAAATAAAAAATATGGCTACGTGAATGCGTAAAGTTTCATTTATAAAGTTTCATTGTAATTACTTTAGACATCGTTACCGAATGCTTCAATATAAATATCAGAGTAATAATATTTTGTATTGCTTCTAAATTTTCAACAGTCACCGAAGGAATGAATGGCAACGCTTTGTTGCTTTGTGTCACACACAATCAGCTCTCTTTAGTCTGTTGTTATACTTCTTGTAGATTAACGACCAGCAAACTTTTCCCTTCGCAGGTGGGTGCTTTGCGCTAACCACATGGAACCAGTTAAAGGGTTTTTAGGCCGTTATCTCAGGCGGAAACTACTGGAGCACGAGCTTCGCGAGTGTGCTGGGACCAGGAATGCAGAAATGGCGGCAGTTGTCGAGTGGTTGCCCCGTGTTTGGCTACACCTCAACAAGTTCCTAGAAACTCATAGCAGCTCCGACGTGACTATAGGTGAGACGGATCGAACTCAACGATTACCCGTACCTTCAATAACTGTTGCGCGTCCGCAAACCGCTTAATAACGAATGTTTAACTTCCAGGGCCACGACTATTTCTGTCCTGTCCGATGGAAGTAACAGGTTCTCAAGTATGGTTCACGGACCTGTGGAACTACTCCGTGATACCGTACTTGGTCGAAGCGGTCAGAGAGGGATTAACACTTTACGGCAGACGCGTCAGTGGAAATGGAAATGGCGACACTTCCTGGGAAGATCCAGCTCAATTTATCACTTCTAGTTATCCGTGGATTTCTACGCACGCAGTGCACGGTGGCAGCGATGCTCTTCTTCGATTGCGTCCCGAGGACGTTGGCTACGATGTCGTCACTTCTGGACACACTTCCGGAGTCGGAGGATCAAGCGTTAAAAGCCTCGGCAGCACGCACAGCGACACCGAAGGCGATCCACTAGTTAGTATACCTCCTTAAGAGGTTAGACTTGATCTAGGATTACAAGGCTGCGGAATGCGCCTTCTCATTTCTTGATAATACAAAGATGGGGGTTTTCAGTAATCAAAAGCGCTAGATAAGAGATCAACCTAGGCCCCAATCGCCCTAAAAAGTCCTATTTTTATTAGGTTGGCAAGAAAGTAATTTTTCGGTGTTTTAAGGTGAAATAGAACCCAATTTTTTTATTCAAGCAATGAACTTTTTTTTTTTTTTTTTTTTTGTTCGATGATCTTTTGCCATCTTTCTGATAGCTTCACAATTCCGCGCTCATAAAACTTCTGGTCCTTATCGGCAAAAACCTGATCCAAGTACGATTTCAGGTCATCACACACACGATTTCATTCTTCTTGAATATGAGTGCAGCATCCTTTGCTTCAAAATTTGTTCGCATCCTTCATTTGTACATAGTTGAATACAAATATGATCGCTGTCCTAAGACTTATGAGCGGGAGTGTATGTAGAGAGTAAGGTAATATAATAATTAATTAACGTTCGCCGCTGTTACAGCTGAACATGCTAATGAGACTACAGGAAGCGGCTAATTACTCGAGTCCTCACAGCAACGACAGCGACTCGGTCACATCCCTCGACTCATCCCACACTCGTCACTCGGAAGACCTGAGTTCATCGACATCGTCGTCAAGGGGTGTAGAATCGGCGCTGTAACTTGACACTATTTATGCGAACGAAACATGAATTCTTTAGAGGTGATTAACGCGTGAGGCCAGTTTGTAACATCGAGATGGAAAACAGCTAGGAACTTACACCCGTTTGGGACGTACAACCGAATTTGATGCATCTAAAAACATCAGAAAAACAAAAAAGAATCAAAAGCAAATTTTTAATAACTTTAAGATTACACAATTACAAATTTTTCTCCTTCTAACTTTTTACGACGAACAAAAAAGAAATAAGAAGAAGATATCAAAGAGAGTAGCGGAACGGTCAATGTATTAATGAGGACTAGGAGTGTGCGGATACCCGAAATGTCGGGTCGCCTCGGGACGGGCCGATAGTTTGCACCATTCGGGTACCCGAAAAGTTCAAACGCGAAGTTAGATATGAAAGATCATAAAGAAAGCGTCAGTCATACTCTCCGTGCCTCACAAGAAGTCCCTCGAGACGGCACTTTAGCCAATAATTCGGCTAGAACCGAAAGTGCCAGTGGAATGACCCTAATCGGCCGGCTTGCCACCGCATTCCTTTCAAATTCCTGTCAGGAGACTTCTTGCGAGATACGGAGAGTTCAGTAAAGTCCCATTCCCGAACCTAACCCGAAATAGACATTTCGGATACCCGCACACCCCTAATGAGGACCAAGAGGTCTTTGGCAATACGCGGTACAGCGTTCTTTGTGAAACACGTCCTTCCATTCGCTTTTAAACGATAAGGGAATGGTATGCATTACCAGCAAAAATAGGAATTAGACATCTGTCGAGGAAAAATTTTTCAATGCCTACAACTGGCCTATATTTATTCTAGATTTTTACGTGCGTCAAGCACCTCGGTGTGATATGTAATTAAAATAAGTAAGGGACAAGTAGGCAACACATAACGCGAACGTTCTTTGAACATAAAGGGACGTAGAGGCGTGTACGTCACCACGCGATGCAATAATCCACGCTGCCGTTACGGAAGTACGAGTCTATTTTAAACGAATAAGATTTCTACGGTCAAAGTACGATCCAATGTAAGGTGTAGCTTAACGCGACTCTTCTCGAGAAATTTCGATGGGATATACAGTATTATCATAGAGCGTAAACAACAAAAAAGAAAACGGCTTCGCACTGAGCCAAGATTTTAGGATCCCCGGGGAACTGCCATTCCTCTCGTCCACTACTTTTCAGGTAATAGCTTATCTTATTCGATATAGACGGATCTCATTAAACGAACCGCTCAAAACGGAGTGTACTGTCTCGCCTTCAGAAATGCAGCGCAGATCGAAGTGAGCACTGATGGGTGTGCGTGCAAAAATAGTCTATTTATACATACTTTGCTACGAAAGCTCTATTTAATTAAAAAAAAATGTTAATATAAATATATATACATACACACACACACCAGACACAACCTAACGATGACGGCGCTAAATGTACGATGACGGATAAAGTTTATAACTAGCCAGTAAGATATGTGAGTAATTCTGGTCATGTAACATTGTAAATACGAAATACGATTGGAATGTACGATGACGCTATAGATGGAAATTCAATTGAAAGTCCCGCGGTAGCCTGTGAGAGATCTCTTTTTAGGCGGCGGCGTATAAAGTGTATAAATAAAAGAGACGGAGAGAGGAAAGGGAATCAATCATTCGTGTGCAATTCACTGGATCGTGTCGACTACCAAAGCGAAAACGAAGAGTAATACAGGCTACACAGACTATACATATTGTACATGTTTAACAATAGGGGGCTTCATGGCCGATTTCAGATTTCGGTCGGTGGCACGATGTCGTCGTGAAATCGATGTGCATGTAACGTAACAATTATACAGTCGCATTTACAGGTTTTTTACGTTTGTACCGTATTTATACGCTGTACGACATTGCACTCGACCTTTATTCAAATAACGATAATTATTGTGTCATCAAATAAAATCACACTAAACTTTATGTGGTTGATAATCATTCGATCATTCTTCCTTTATCCGCTTTCGTATTTTTAACCCTTAAGTCACCACTAGAAATTACTGTACCATTATTCAAAATATTATTTACATTAATATATACCCAAAGAAATGAATTTGGTAAATAATTCCTCAGAGGAGCGTTAGGATCTAATGGATCTAACTGATTACTAAACATTTAAGTATTGCTGGAGGTATTATATCAATTTCATTATCCATAAAATGAAATAAATCATATGTATAGAATGGAATTATTCTCTCTATCTCTAGCTAGGAAGAAATGTTTAATTTTTTAATTAAAATAGCACCAATTGCAAAAGGCTAATATTATTCTGCGAGTTGACTTCGAGCGTCCATTCACCCCTTCTAACAGAGAGTATATGTGAGTACTTAGCCTGGAACAGCTCCTACGTCCTACATCATCTTTAGCAGGAAATAGAACCCACTATACTGTTATTAAATCTGTAATAAGCACAACGACGATCTCGTCTTGTCGGTGGTTGCAGTTCACAGTGCTTTGACGCCTGACTTTTTCTGTGCTTTTGATTTTTTTTCAGAAACGCTAGTGCTGCACCAAGTCAATCAGAAACTAACCTGTCCGTCGTTAGCATGGACTACAACCCAGTTGTCTATATTAGCAGAGACTAGAACCCATTGGTCTATGATGTATGAGATGTTTCTATCATAGACGAAGTATATGACGCAAACAAGATTAGTACAGACGTATCATTTCGATGTACATTTAATGTATGAATCTACAATGAATAAATAAAAACAATGTAATAAAAAAGCGTGTCTACGTATATATTTATTGAACCACTAATTTTTCCCGAACGTCCGACTTGTCGTTGAGTTACACTACTGAATTTTCGTGCTACCTACTTCGTTATATCATGTTCTCCTAATAAAAAACTAAATTTACCAATTTGTGACCACCTGACTTGTCGTTGAGTTGCACTACTGAATTTCGTGCCACCTCCTTGGATGTCATGTTCTCCTAATACAAAACTCAATTTCCAATCATCTTCGCCGTACGATCAGTTTCGTTCGTACCCCCTCCAAACTCTTCCTATACCCCCAGGGGTACGCGTACCATTCTTTGGGAAACACTGGCTAGGAGTAATAAAAAGATCCAGATATGCGCTTAAAAACTTTATTTTATTTTGGTTTGCATCGTAATTGGGAAAAATATATATAATGTTGCGTTTACCTGTAGGAACTTTGGACTACAGATTATGTCAGGGACAATTGTCGTTTGGGTAACATGCTAATTTACAAAAAAAGAAGAAAATGAACTTAAATCGTGTTGATACGTTACCAACGAACAAGTGAAAGAGCTCAAGGGGAAAAGAAATAGCTTAATCCTACACTAAGGCTAACGTCTCGTTAATTCTAGATTTATACGTTGGTAACAAATATGGTATAAAATATGGTATTAGGTACGCATTTTACGTGCCTTTCTTGAATGAACGACAAAAATACATGAAGGTTGAGTGTCCATATGTATCTCGCACTGTGATCGTCAAATGCGACGTCGTTTTTATCATAATGCATACAGGATTTGCTTAGAAAAAGAAACAAGAGAGAGAGAGAGAGAGAGAAATAGAGAAAGAGAGATAGTAACGAAATGAAGTGATAGAGGATTATAAAGACACTCAAGTAACCTATATCTTAGATCTTTCTCAGAATGCAAAGCTAACCATGAAACGAATCTTACGCATGGCACTAACACTGTTCTTGTTTAAAATCTGATGCTGAACAACCCTGCTAATATGTATAAAATTTTGTACAGCATTGCGAGATATAGCTACCTTTCCTTCTTCACTTCCTTTGGAAAAAGTTGAAAATCCTCAACTAGGCGCACACACTGTACGTCATACAGTGGTTAAAATATAACAAAAGGTGTCCGATACATAAGGTTCTTACGTACGTTTATATTTAACGCGAATTATAATTAGGAATTCAGTGAACAATTTATCGCTTTTTTTTGGAAGATACATATTAAATGCTTAATTTCAGCAGGGTTAATACTCTCTTGATCGTGATAAAGACTCTCGATCATTTGATACCAATACCGAATAAAAGCAACGCGCGGTGATTACAGTGAAGCAACGACCGTTTCAACACAAACTTCGATGATCTGATCTCTGTCCCTCCTCGTCGGACTTCACGAAGTTCGATACGTTCTCATTCTTTACTCTTCGATCCATCTTTAATGAAATAAAACTTATTTCTTTACAGATTAACATATCTGTAGATCCTTAAAAATATACACTGTTCTCTTAACGTCATTTCTTTCGTTCTATCGTACTCTCAATTACGCGTATATTCTTGGCCATTCTTTTTTGACTAGATTTATTCTCAGTTGAATAGGTATTTCACTCGATACCGCGAGTACGAGGTTTTGGATCGATATACGGCCTTCTTTAGCCAGAACAAACTTCCGAGTGTTCATCCCATGCAGCAACCTGAAATGAATCATTGTATTCGTAACATTCCAAAAATTTTTGCAAATTATTATACTGTACTTGTTAGATTTATTGCACAATGGTTTCATACATTCATTAAGTGTAGAGATGTGCAAAATACATTGAAAGAGGTTACAAAAGACTTCAAGAGAACTCAAGAAGACTCTAATAAGCCTAATAAGTGTAGTAAAATGGCATATCTTACTTGGCATTCACGGCTGCAGTACCACTGATTTCCACAGCCAGCGCATACGAATTGCGCTGCACGTTCATGACACCCTTGGCAACGTGGAGGACTGTCTCTGTCCTCTCTCGCATCCCTTCCACCCGAAGAAATACGCGTTTCTCTGTCTTCGATTACTGCAGATTCTTCTTCAACATCGTCCTGAAAATAATATTACAATCAAATTAGGGTCAAAATTATTATAATTCATTTTGTATATACTCGTTACTGTGAGATTTATGATAGAATAACAAAACTAAAATACTTAAAGAAAACCTAATAAACTCCATAGATACTCAAACCCTATTAAATTTCATAAACTAGAAAATAAATATTTTACCTTAAATGACTCTACTACATTTTTTAACTAATTCAATTGAGTATAGTATCTATTAGGCATATGAAGAATTTGCATAGGAGGCAAACTTGTACATCAATCTGTTAATGCCTGAGTTATCAAATTAGTAATGAATAAGCTTATTATATTTTTCACTTTATTTTGTGACTTTATACGTATAGCTTAATAATATTAAACTGGCACACATAATTGAAATTTCTTGTAGAACAGTCGAAGACCATTCACGATTAAAAATATATTACTGCACAGCAAATATTTCCGATGTGTGTTACACGTTATGGTAGACATTACGAAAGTAAGTATACTGATATCTGCCTTACCACGTGGATTAAATTATTCGAATGAGATTGTGCCGGAGTGTTGACGACAGGTGTTATAGTTATTTCAGTTCGAGCCTGGAAACGAAAAGCGATAAAGATTAGTAATCCTAAAACCACCACCAATTTGTAATATAACTAATTTGCATTTTATGAAACGGCAGCGCACCTTGGAAGAAGACAGAAGGTCGCTGATAGAAACCGGATTAGAGCCTTGATATGCCTGCAAAAGGTGCTGGGTTGCCGCATTTTGCTGTGGCATGGACGCTGCTGTTGGTGCATTCCTTTCTCTTTCAGGTGCGGTGAGTAATCTAGCTAAAGTAGGTGAAAAAGTTGTAGGTCTCGGAGATTGTGATTTTGTGAGAATTCCATGGAGCAATGAACAGCTCTGCTGTGGTGGTGTGTTTTGGGGTGCTGGAGACGGCGCCACGGGGTGAAGCGTCACGTCCGGATAATTTTGAGGCGTTTTCACGGGTTCACCTGTAAACACACAATTGAAAATATCCAAAATTATTCTTACTGAACTTTTATAACAGTGCATCACCATTATCTAATATTGAACATGACTCAAAATAAATTTCTTTAATAACCAGATTTAATAGACGGAAAACTATATGTCAAATAAAATAATACTTTATCAATGTTCTTTATTTTTTATTTTGTCGAGTTAACCCCTTGCGCTACGATTTATTTTATAGTTACGGAGATTAGAACTCCTTTGTCACTCATAATCTCTTAGAAGTAAAAGAAAATTGATATGTATTGTATGCCTATATATTCTCCAATGATTATACGTCGACGACAACAAAATGAAAATTTGATTTCAGTTTAATGAAAATCGATATCATTACGAATCGATTTGGCAAATGAACAACTCAGATTTTCTTTAACTTGTATCGTAACTTCGTACTTTCTTCTTAATTAATGCAGTTAATCAATTAATTAAATACCAGAGAATTACTTAAAATTGTAAACGGTACAGGAAAAGAAAATCGTATTAATTCTGACATACCTTGTTGTTGACTCAGTTTAGCAAATTGTACGAGCACATCCTTAAAGCTCATGGAATTATTTGGATCAGACATGTTCGGATTACTTTTACAAGAGTCCGTACTAGATGGCCTCGAGTCAACATTGTGGCCCGTTTCTACCATAGCTCCGCCAGCTCCAAGGCCAACGTTCACCGAATTTCTCATTCTGCGACCCCTGCAGCATAAAAATATACGTTAAACAAAATGCCTTAATAATTAGATTACATATTTCTTATCATTTTTATTGTCACATATAGAATGCGGATGTACTTCCTGTATTAATTACAATAGACAAAAGTCTTCTTTCTTTCTTCAATAATTTTAATATGTTGAAAATAATATATTGATGTTATTAAATGCTTCCAACACGCTGACTGCCGAACAATCACCCTTCAAAAAATCCATAAGATCAAAGTAATGTAGTCATTGTAATAAAAAGTGCAAAGTTAAAGCTTATCGTCGGAATTTCTTTGTAAGTCTTTTAGGCTATGTGAATCCCCAATGAAATTCGATTCAAACAACTGTGTACTATGAACAAAATTAATTCTTACAGATAGACGAAGAATTGTATGACTGACTATTTTAAATAGCACCTACGATACGCACAAAAGCTATCATTTTGACTGGCCCGATGGTTACATAGACTGGGAATCAAGTGCGAATTTGGAAAACAATTACTATATAGAAGCTAGGAAAACTTGACTTACTAGAACACCGTTCCAAAGCAGGAGTAAATACTCGAAAAGCTTTGGTAAGTCCGTAATGGTGTATACATTTAATCATTAACACGAAGGTGGTTGTTCGCAGTTTGAGCAGACAACAAAAAAGAGTTACACCCTTCGTAAACAGATCTAACGAACAGGAATAATTACCTTCGCGGCACTATTTCAGGATGTCTCAGTCTATAATCAGCGATAATAGACCTAACGTCGACGATGGCTCCTTGCCGACCCTCGCCGATCTGCCTATTTTCTGGGCTAAGCGCCTCTGCCTGTTTCCGGCCATTTTCTCCTCCCTGTTTGGGAGGCGTTGATTGTCGCTGAGACGATTGTTTTCCAGTTTTCTCCTTTTTGAAAGCCGGCGAGTCCCGGGAACTCTCCTCGGGCAAGTCCTCTTTCGAGCCAAAATTTAGCTTTTCTTTGGATACGGGTGTCGTGTTCCCGCTGCTCTCCCACTCAGGGCCGAGCGATAAGCTGGCCGGAGGTAACGTGTCTGCTAACTGACCATTGCCCTCCATGAATCCCATCACCTGCCGCCTTCTTTCGATTCTCAGGTACGCCTCCTCCTTGAGTTTCCTCATGCTTAGGATCTCGTTCCATTCCATTTCTTTGGCACGTGCTAACTCGTCCAAGGCCTGCGTCGGACAGAAAGGAAAACGTATTGTTATTATACTGCAAATAAACCGGTAGCCTACATATTCTTTTTATTACTCTGTTGTGAATTACGAAGCGAATTTGTTTGAAGAGAATTTTTGGTTGGTTAACATTTTCTTCTTTCTATTGTTCGTAATCGTTGTGTAATTCGTAACAATAGAATCTCGATTATTCGTACTAATCAGTGGAACATGAGTGTTCGAACAATGGAACAGGTGTGTACCTCCTAGTTACTGTGCTAGATTAAATCGTTACTGTATATAAGATCGCTTTAGACTAATTGTAAATTGTTTTTTTTTTTTGTGACTTCAAATATCATCAGCAAGCAAATATGCTTCGAATGATGTCATGTTTGGTATTATTTCAATCAGAAAAATGTCACAAATATGTTAGTAAAATAAAAATCGTCTACATCGATTGCAGGAAATAGAAACCAAATTGAATGTTACTTCTTCCCTTAATGATTTTAATAGAGGAGCAATCGTACATCAACATCTTCAATTTTAAAAATTTTCCAATTTTGCAGTCTACTATTGGCTATCATGTTATGCTTCATTCGCGGTGTTTACCCTGCGGTAGTAGGAATCAATTTTCCATATACGTATAACGACATTGTACTATATTACAGTGTAACTGCTATATTACAGTGTAACAGCTGCTATAGTTTGTCATATGGTTAATCTAAAGCGACTTCTACATTGTAACGCTTTCCTACAGACTCGTACTTGATCATTATAGTCCCAAGGTCATCCGTTAGTTCGGCTGAGCACAGTGGTTCCAAATTCGCCAAAACGTGTCCAAAACTTTAAAACTAAATTTCTCGTTGGAAGTGCGTTGAAAAATGTTTCAAGCAAGAATAATCACAATTAGAATAGTTATATATATATATATATATATACTTTCAAAAACATATTGTTGACTTTTGCTATGATCTTGAAAACAAGAAAATTAGGAAGTGTATTAAGGAAAATAATTTCGAAATCTCGATTATTTACAAAATGGCGGCATCGTGAACTCGCGAAGGCCGCATGGAACGATATACCCGTCCGGCGTATTGGTTCGACCAGTATGTTTTTAGAATCTCTAGGCTCTGATTTGTGATCAACGACCTTGAAAACTATAAATGAGAAATTTTCAATTAGATCCGGGAACGTGTTCAGGTTTTGGCCCCGTTTTGGCGAATCGAGACCACATTGTAGCGGGTCTAGAGATATATTATATTTACCTGTACTTCAGCGCGAAGTTGATCAGCCCTCGCAGCAAGTTCATCCGCGGTAACTTTCTCACAGCCAACCAAAGACGATATATACTGTTCCCTTTGTTCGAGGCAGAATTTCTTCGGCGCCGGGTTCCCGTTCGAGGACAACTGTCCATCGGTGGACTTTCGCTTCCTGCCGCTTCCTTCCGTCTCGGATTTCGCGCATCGCGACACCGCGGTTTTCTGTTGCGCGGTTTCCACCGACAGGGTTGTCTTGGTCGTCGTCTCCGACTCCGAATCACAGAGGGGTTCCTTTTTGATGGAGGTCGAGCGAAGGCATTCGACGGTGGTGGGAGCCGCGGCGGTCTCCTCCGGCAGAGCAGCTCCGTTCTGCTGGCTCTGGGGAACTTTCGGCGAGGCCCTCGACGAATCCTCCTCCCTCGTCTTCTCGGCCGAGTCCACCTTCTTCCCGTTGCCAGCGGCACCTTCCATCGCGTGCATCTTGTTCAAACTGCAAGCAAACAACAAATATTTCTACCATGAGTAAGCGCTTCCTGTGCCCTTCGGTTCGGTGCTGTATGCTGCCGGCCTTGATCTACTCTGCGATTCATATTGCAAAATGTCAACAGGATCGAGAAGAAAAAGCAACAGATCATTATCATTAACAATTGGCTAGAGTTAGCCTCTGATGGCGCGACAATATCTTCGTCCACTACCCTGCTCCAGCCCTTGTTGTACTATATTCTTATTTGTCCTTATAATTCATTTTCTGTCATGTCTAAATAAGTAAATAACGACAGCAGAAGAACAGAATTTTATTTTGATCTGAAGGGAATTAATAAAATTCATATACTTAATAGGATACGATTGAAACTCTCATCACGAGTTTGACTCGATATTATATGATGAGTTTACCCTCGTATGCTCCTAAAAAATTCATTTCATCCGCTTTTGTTTTCATTTAATTCGATTCAACCATTTGTGAGACATTTAATTTCTTTATTACCAGATACAAATATAAATAAATGATTATTGTTAATTATTCCTGACAGGGACGCTTGAGTTTACGAAATAGAAATAACTTCACAGTGTTTGATTAGGTAAGTTCGATGTTTACAAGACTGGGCAATTCGAACTTTTTACTAAACAAATTGCGGTACAACGTAGGTGTATAAACTAGCTTATTTGTTTAAGCGTTCAAATATCGTCTCTGTTAAATTTACTGTTTATAAACTTTCTTTCATTTAGAAGAATTTATTCGTTAGTTTTTTTTTCATTTAGAATTGCGTAAGGTATGAAGCAATTGCATTGTTGTTAATATTTTTTGTTGACGACTAGACAGCGGATCTTCATGGAAAATAAACATTTTCTACGAGAATTTGCAACAAACTGGAGTGAAATGAAAATTTATTTTCTTTCTTAATATGGTTAATAGATTGAAAAAATAATTAAACACTATGTTTAAATTGTTCTAATGTTTTCACTGTATCAAATGGCACCTACTCATTTTTGTCATAAATGCATTAAATCCGCAGTCTATTAATAACAGATCATTGTTGTGTTTATATTTGAAAATAACAGGAGCCAGGTCCTTGACGACTGCCATTTAAAAACTGGACGTGGGAACCTAATGAAAATTGTAAGTACGTATGATGTTACGTAGCGCTCAGTAGAAAATTAATAAGTTTCCTTGGACCTTGAATAGAAAATAAATATCACTGAGCTGAAGGACGTTTAATACAAACCGTATGGGGCATGCGTCTATACTATCGTTTTTATTACGAAGTGTATACAAATGTTTATATCGCCAGTTGTAGGCACCGACTGTGTAATTAGACGGATTGCATAAACGACTCGAACTCTGTGTGACAAAGTCACTTTGATTTCGTTGCCGAGATATTCATGCAAAGATATCCGTATCATTACTTAATTTTACACGTTCGATGAACGAACTTCTGCAACATCTGTTTTTATGATATGCAGAAATTTCAACTGCAGCGAAAAACTGCAGCGATTAAATTTTTCTATCGTTTTCTCATCTATTCCTAACGTTAGAACGATAAGAATGCTTGCACTTCGTACAGCGGTGTTCAAGGTCATCGTCGAGAAATTTAGCATAAGCAGAGTCGCCAGATTAACTTATGTCCCCACTCTACCATCCCCTTCGTGCATGCGTTACAATGTCACGTGACTAATCCGGTACTGGCAGAGAGAGAGAGAGGGCAACTTTATTTCCCTTCTAAATTCTATAGTAAAAACATATGACAACGTTTCGATTAATACAGCGTATAAACAAATTGAACATATTTATGTTGCCATAACGAGTTTACCGACTGAAGTAATTGCAAACTGTGTGTACGAACTTCGCCGATTACCAATTTCAACGGTAAAAGTTTAACTGTGTATTAATCTCATTAAAGTAAAACCAGAACGAAATTCGCGGACACTCAACCGTTCATAGATACCAATCTATTTCTACAGTTTATTGAACGAGGAATCACCCGACGTTCGTTCATGATTTTTTAATACATAACGTTTTACCTGTTTTCTCGTTCTGCCTGTTTTCTCATTCTTCCTGAGCTTTCTCCTTAATTAAATGTCGATTTCAATTCAATTGATTTTATGAAACATTAATTATAGATTGGTGCATGTATTCCGTCTTCCATATTACCATCAATTATTCGATTGATTGGTATAATTGACGCCTTCAAATGTTTTCCATTTGTTATCAATAGACAGCGGATTTCATGTAATTTAGAACAGTAGAAACATCAGAAAAATGTGAAGATATGATTATATTACTTTCAAGGAAATTCATTTCTATTTCACTAAAATTTGTTGTAATTCGCGTGAAAATGTTATTTTGCATAAAGGTTATTAGATAATATAAATTATTAATTCTCCACCAATTTCTGGTACTATAACTTCGGGGTGATATAACCGGTTTCAAAGTTCTTGTATTTTTTAATTTTCAATTATTTTTGTCAATATACTTAACATTGATTACTAACAATTCTTTCATAATTTATTGCATAAGTATGCAATTTAAGATTTCTATTTGAGATTACATTACAATAAAAATTGGGCAGAAAATCTACATAAATTTGATCTTGCCATTTTTATATGGCAACGTGTTAAGTTTCGAGCAGAAGTGAGAATGCTCCAGCGATGAGGATAACCCAGGGTAGCATTTGCAAGCGTGAGCGCCCGTTTTGCGATTACCCTCAGCAAGAGGTACGCTATACTCGCACTAGAATAGAAGGTGACCACGCGGTGGGGTTAATGGTTTCGCTGCGGAAGACCTTTGCAGACGCGAAAGTCGGACCTTTTCCGTAATCAATTTCCAGTATGATAGAAAATCGCAGTTTTGCTAACTGTATTAACCCTTAACCCTCGAGTGATGACTCAGTCACCACTAAAAATTGCTGTACCGTGATTCAAAATATTGTTTACATTATTAAATACGTTGGGATCTAACCAATTGCTAAACATTTAAGTATTGAACGAGGTATTAAGAGGTATCAAGGGGAAAATTAATATAGAATGGAAATGCAACATTTCTGGGACACCCTGTATACAATTTTTATATTACATTACGTTTGCAGTGTAGTGATCACGACGAATTGTTATAAAGACTATGTATTATTATATCGATTATTACGTTCAATTTGAAGATTTGATATACTGAATGTCAACGATTTGAGTACAACTTTGTTTACATCTGGTAATTTCCATCAAGAGCTTAGCTTCGTGATAAGAAAACCAATTAATACTGATCTGCATAACTCGTTCTCCCAAATGTTCGGAGAACGTTTACTTAAATTTAAATCTAATTGTAAGTGACGTTTCTGGTTCTCCATCTCTGCTCTTCTTTTATTGTAACCTTTAAAGGTCTCGCTGCGAAGCAACCTCGCGACATTCGGGCCATCGATTTATCGCAAATTTTATACAGGTCATCTAACTCTAGATTCCTGCATATAGAAATAAGGAAACAGTAATTTGAAAATCGCACAAAATCAGATAATGCAAAGTCAATAATTCTTCAAGGTATTCTTGGGGAGATTTGAAAATTATTGCCATTTACTTGATGAGATAAAAATCAACTTAATCATCTAAATAATTATATTAGACTTGCTGCATCGTTTATCAGTTGACAGCGGATCTTTATGCAAAATAGAAATTTTCTATCTGAATTTCAACAAACTGGAGTGAAACAGGAATTTATTCTCCATACAATTATAATTGTAAATAATTATTTTATATATAATAATATTTTTAAATGGTTCTAATTTGTTTACTGGTTTGAATTACACCAACTGATTTTTATCATGAAATCCGCTGTCCATTTATTAGGAACCAAGACAGCATGTCCTCTGCAATGGTATACTTTTCTTTTCAGCAATCTCTTTCCTCGAATCAGCTAAATTGTTTTCCTTTCTCTTTTTCTTAGTAAATGTACGTGTAGTAGGTAGGATTATTTTAGACACTTAGGCCCATGCAAATTTCTTTCAAAAGAAATCATAAAACTAGATTGCTAGTTAAAATAATATTTCGTAGTTCCTCGAAAGAAATCATAAAACTCATTCCTATCTGTCTGCAACAACCACAGGAATTTAAATAGTTCAACTTAGAAATGTCGATGACTGTCATTGTAGTACTGGTACATTACAAACTAAACACTACTGAATAACAAGTTATGCTTTTCTTAATTTTCTTCAATTTGTTTTCACCAATGAAAACATATAGACTAATGAAGACAATAGTTGCTGATAATTAGCAGATTTCATGCATCTCTCTATGAAAATAAAATTGAAGAATTTAAGATTATGGTTATATCATTTTCAGCTTAGTAGCTTTATTACAAAAACAATTAGAAATTCTGTTTTGCATAAAAATCCGACGTCCACTGATAATATAAATACGCGTCCAATTAATGATCCCCACCTCAAAAATACTAATCTTCGAAATCAAAACGTGTGAAGCTAAAATGTTAATTAACATTTGGCTATAAATTTTGATAAACTCTAGAATCGTAAATGATCCATCAATTTATAACAAGTAGACGTAATTACAGCGAATGGACACATTCCATTATACACTTTTTTCTGAAATGGTTCAACACCTCCCATAGCGGTACAACACAGAATTTCTCATGTAGAACCACCTCCAACGTTTTACTTAAAAAAAAAAAAATACTGGAAAAAAATATCGGAATAAAGTAACAGCTGCGACGAACGAAACGGAACATTTTCCCGGTTTGCGGACTTGTTCGTCGTCGGCGGTCTGGTGTGCCCGCAATTATAAAAAATGTCAGCATTTAAAGTCGGAATTGGCCCGGCGAATGAAATGTAAACACAGGCGAAAGCAGACGGAAAACGCGTTCGCCAAAGCGGCCGAAATTTGCGGCTACGCCTGTACGCTTCGTTTGCCACGAGAGAAGCGACGCGATGCGAACGCGCTCGTCCGCAATAAGGGAACAGAGGCCGGTAGGGGGGTGGAGCGCGCGCGCGCCAGAGTGGGAGGTCGCCGTTAGAGAGAGAAAACAACCGGGTGGGGTGGGGGGGGGAGGAGGGAGACCAAGTTCGTTGCACCCGCTCGCGTTCACTGCACTTTATAGACGCGGATATAGGTTTCGCGGTACCAATTCTAAAAAGCCCTCGAACTCTTCCTCGCGTCTTCGAGGCTTTCGATAGAATACAAGGATTATCGCGAACCTCGATTCCTCTTAATCGACCCTCACAGTTCTCTTGTTTGATATTTCTCTCGGCACTGTTTAGTCTCCGCGCAAATTTACGTTTTTGTACACGCGGAGGTGTAAAAATGGAAATTATACGAAATTCTTGAAATAATAATTTCCATGATTTATAAAATGATATCTGTAAAACAAAATAGAAATTGCAACTCTGCTACTTTAAACTTTTGTCTTATAGATTAATAGACAGCGGATCTTTATGCGAAATAAAAATTGTCTACCTGAATTGCAACAAGCTGGAGCGAAATAGAAATTTATTTTCTTTCTTAATATATTCTCAGTATTTTTAAATTCCTTTAATGTTTTTACTGTTTTAAATTGCACCTATTTATTTATGTCATAAATGCATAAAATCCGCTGTCCATTTATTAATATAATAAACCTTTCTTATTTTTGCTAGAAGAATACTCTTTTACTTTTATAACATTTAGAAAAAACATATGCATATACAGCATGGTAAAACACATTTTTGAAAATGAAAGTTACACGTTACTCGCTCGGATTATAAATTATAAAAACTAAAAAGTTTTTTCAACGAGCATGTTCTTCAGGCTTGAGATTTTTATTGATCTTCAATTTTAATATTCATGAATTTTCTGACAACTTTTATGTCAATAATATTAACCAGGGAATATATTACTTTCAGTCAGAATAGATGTCTACCGTGTCTAATGTGTTTATTAGACAGCGGATCTTTATGCAGAATAAACAATTTCTACCTGAATTGTAACAAACTGAAGGGGAATAGAAATTTATTTTCTTTGTTAATATGTTTAATAGGTTGAATATAAAATAACAGTACTTTCAAATTCTTCTAATGTTGTTACTGTTTTAAATTACACCTACTCCGTTTAGTCATAAATCCATAAAATCCGCTGCCTAGATTATTTATTTCTGTTTCACTTTGTGATGATATTGTTACTCAAACCGAAATGAAATATATACCTCCAAAATGTGTCTAATTAATTATATCTAGTATATAATAAAACTGCTTAAATTAATTTACCCGGGGTTGTTGTTCGACCACCGAGGGTGGAAAAGTTTGAAAGAACGACACTGTAGATACTGTCAGTATGGTACCAGCACAGTACAGGACTCGTATTTAACCAGGGTATTGTACCTTTCACACTTTCCACGGACGCATGAAATAGTAACAGAGCGTACCAACTGTTTAGCTGGAGCGATAGCGAAAGCGAAGGAGAAAGCGAAACCGGCTGGCAAACGGTAACTGAAATCTTCTGGATGAACGAGCTCGCGTGGAAGAAAAAATGGGGGACAGTTCCATTGCTAGAAACTAAATATCAAAGATCTGATTACGAGATCGATGTGCTGAATGCACGCGCGAAATAGCGGTGCACGTCGTAGGGTTGATGTCCTTCCATTCGAATAGTCAATGTTCAGAAATAATCGAATTTACATACGAGCTATTACATAAAGAAGTCAGCAAAGTCTGTTTCACTCGAAGTACCCGAGCAACCATCGGTATAACTGTCAAGACCAGAGATAAATTAGACGATGCTTTCATGAAAAATAATTGTGGCACAAGATATTTTCTTTAAATAACCCCACGCCACTGGCATTTTCTCCGAACCAGTGTAATGATCACTGTCACCAAACAAGATGAAACATGAGATGCGGTCTCTATGTCGGTCACGGGATAGATATAATTTCAAAGAGAAAATACTTCATAATGTGCGGTATCATCTGTTGAATACGTGAATTCGATCTCTCGGAAAATTCGAAGGAAGTGTACGGATGATTCTGTACAAAGGGTGCAACGTACGTACAATACATTCCACATGTATACGACGAAACGGCAGCGGCAGACTGTTACATCTTCCTAAAAGTATCCGTCCATGCGAAGAGGAAGATTCACGAGTATAATCGAGCACCCCCGCGAAAAACACGAGCCCTCGCGACGAGAAAAACCGTTGACACAGGGGGCCGAGTGTAGCATGAACAACACGCGTCGCAAGCACCGTTCACACTCCACTTACACTTTTCACCGAGCGTGGTTGCGCGCCGGTCGTGACGTTCCTTTCTTTCTGTGGTGGCACCGGGCCCGGAGATGGCCGGACGTAGACGATCGAAGCCGATCGCTCGCGATCGTCTTCCTCGGCCGACACTGAACGCAGCACACTCTGATTGACACTCTCACTGCGATCTCTTTTCGAACAGGTGGTGAAACGGCAAAGGTCAACAAAGGTCGTTCATCTATCGGGAAAGAACGGTTACGGTGCTAAGGGAGATAGGAGAAGTCGGAGTGGACATCGAGTCCGGGTACGGTTAGCGCGCGGTCGGTACGCCGGCGACTGGAATCACGTAACCCTTCTTCTCATCGCTTTCTCCGAGCGGAGGCAGCTCTAGTGCCACCACGCGTTTCACGGACGAGAGTTCTATGACCGTGCGAGAACCGCTAGAGTCGCATATATGCTCGGCCCGAGGAACGCGAAGCCAGTTTTCAAGCATTTACGGTTAGGACGAAGGATGTCTGACCGACTACGACGCGTACAGTGAATACCGCTGTCGAGTACGAGCAGAAGTCTGCGAGAGAGAGAGAGAGAAAGAGAGAGACCAGTCGTAGTAGAAACGTACGGATATAGCAAAGGAGAGAGACGAACAGAGGGAGAGAGCGGAGTGCAGCAGGTCGACCGGCATAGGTGGGGTTGCCGCGGTTAATGCGGTGACTCCGAGGGGGAGGAAGGGGCTCAGAGGGAAACAGATAGAAGCGCGCGCGCGCGCGCGTGTGCGTCCGCGCCTAGATTGGGCTAGGTTAGGTTAGGTTAAACGCTTGCCAGGGAACCTTGTAGCAGCGTCCTACTTCTTCGCTAGCGAGCGCGCGCTTTCGTCCTCCATCTCCTACTGTCCTCTGCTGCCACCTCCTCTACCCGAGGTCATTGTTATTGTTATTGTCCTATTCGAACTTTATGACGTTTGCACCGCTCGAAACTAAAACTCACCGTTTCCGTTAGAGATAACATTTTCTATCCTGCCGCCCCCCCCCCCGCTTCAAACTGCTAAAGAACCAATTCAAAATGTCTACGGAAAGGAGGAGGGCCCTGTGTTTATTGGTGATATGTAGACAGCGGATTTTATGCATTTATGGAAAAAATGATTAGGTATAATTTAAAACACAGCGAAAACACTAGAAGAATTTAAAATGCTGTTATATTATTTTCAACCCGTTAAACATATGGAGAAAGAAAATAAATTTTGTACGTCACTCCAGTTTGTTGCAATTTCGGTGGAAAATTTTTATTTTGCGTAAAGATCCGCTGTCTAGTGATATGTTTGTAAATATCGCGCGATTTGGAGTCAAAGGTTACTGAAATATGCTTCCCGAGTAAAGCACGATAGAATCATTCGGATTGATGTCCTATTTCATTCCCTATATGCGACATGCGCTGCAAGCAGATCTGGACAAATAACTATTTGAAATAATTTATTTTGAATATATTTGAAGTAATAGCAATTTCAATGGATATTATTTCCATATTTCTTTGTTTCAAGTTTGCTAAACGAACTAACCATTCAAATAATATGCAACAAAGGGTGTCAGTATAAACTGGACACTCAAACCTGATAATCCGGTTAGCACTGATATAATTTTCAAGGACAACTTCACAATTATCTGAAATGATGATTTAACATAATTATAAAATAAAATGTCATTCAAAATAATACTATTTCATCACGGTATATAATGATTTACTTCAGCCCTGCATTGCTTATGAGAGCGGAGTTTACATTCGTGTGGAGATCCACGCTGCTGATTTTCTAAATTCTTGAATTTTTTCCCGGGACATTCTAGACTATGTGACGTACAATGAGCGAATACAGATAAGATCATAACACCGAGAAATATGCTGTAAATTTAATAATTGTGAGAAATATAGCAGGCTCCTGTAAGAAATAAAGACTGACCCAGTCTTGCCTTCTTACCTTACACGAAAAAGAAACTGTTATTCAGTCAAAAAGAGTTCATTTGCGAACGTTCTTATGACCGGTTACAACGATAATACCAGTTCTTGGAAGGCCGATTACAGGTTATGCGAGGAAAAAGGAATAGTTAAGAACGAGTTCACCGAAGTCAGCGACCTGTCGATATCCATCAAAAAATATTTACGGGGTTCGGTAAGTTTCAAAATTCTATACCCCACACTCACAAGACGACAAGAAGTCTGCTGTCTATCCCCGATCCTAACCATAAGAAATATCTCAAACTTAAAAGATATTAATAACTAAAATAGTAAGGTGAGCAGAGACCTTACATTAGGTCTCTTAATTAAAACTATAGTAATTTTGATTCCCACAAACAATTGTAACGTAAAATGTACAAATAATGCACATTGGCACCAATTAAAACGTGCGAAGACTCGTACTGCAAAAGCAAAAATAGGAACAATAATGTTAGCGCAGGGGTCAACATAAGCATAGCAGTCCGCGGAAAGTCGCGTTGGAGAGGTCGACTCGGCGTCGCAGGTGGGGAAGAACACGAAGAAGAAAACCTCTGCTCGGTCGAAGTCGAGCTATTATTATTGACATCGAACGGCTACGGGTGAGACTTTTCTTTCTGGCTCGAATCCTCTAACAAGCTTTACATGGAAACACGCAAAGAACTATTCTCTGACATTCAGTTAAGCTAATAAAAACAACACGGTTAGCTGAGCACATCTTGCCGGCAAAAGATGTACGGATTTAATTTCAGAGCACCCTCCACCCATTGTTTATTTAAAAGTATGAAATCGAAAGCGTGTCAACTTTCTCGACGAACTACGTAAATCCGTGGCACATAAACTCTGATAACGGGCAATCTTTCACGAACCAAGGAATGCTTCTAGCTTATCGTGCCGATCGCCTCACGCAAACAGGGCTGGATCCGAGTTTACCATAAACTTTAGTATCCAACCAGTTCGGCTCTGTGTACCAGGGCAATAATCGTGTGACGACGATTTTAACCAATGCTATTTCGAAAGTGAACCAGCCTAGCCGCGAAACTCGACAAAATTGCCCGCATTTCCCGGAAACCGGGCCATCAAAACGAAGAAATATCAAATACCGGCAGGGTTAAAAAGGGAAGAAGGAAACTCTATGCGAGCGAGACTCGCGCTATTATTATTGACATCGAATGGTTACGAGAGAACATGCCCTCCCACCGCTCTCGCGTTCCTCTCGACCTAATTCGTGGACGCTGACGATCGGAGGAGCATTCTCGCCTGCTTGAGGTGTCCCTGAGCGCCAAGGACGTTTTCGAGCGCGCTGGTGAACCGTGCAGAGGTCACGCCAAAGTTTCCTTGGAACAAACCCGGTGTCCCGGACCTCTTCCCTTAGAAGGATCATCGTTATCCTTAAACGAAGCTTGCTCCGTGGTCCTCTTTTTCCGGCTAACGAGCCGCTACGTTTGGGTAACCGACGCGAGATCAGCAGACCAGAGATCGAGAAAGAAACACCAACGCTCAATATACATTTCTTTCTCAATCTCGTCGAAATTAAAGTCGATACTTTAGATCCGACTTCATCGATAATTATGGTGAGTCGCCGAACATGCGAAGTACACACACGGCTCGAATTTCACAAGAGAAAAGACAAGGACGGGTGCGTTTGCCAGAAACCAGCCGGTCGCTTTGTCCGTGACCGCGAAAGCCTTTCGAGCACCGGCGCACCGAGTCCAGAGGTTGAATTAGGTTAATAAAACGATCGTCGGCGTCCGGCATTTTGTTCGATATCGATCGCATATTCTATGCGTATAACCAACACGCCGCAAAAAAAACCTAGCGTTCCATCGACCTCGAGGATTTATGATAAATCGATGAGTGCCAGCAAAAATAATCGGTACTCCGAATCAAGAGCGGCAAGCCACGTCGTACGGCGTCGTTTAATCGATCGATTTTTCGAATTCTATCGGGAAATCAGGCTCGCCTTGCACAATCGGGCAGAAGAGAAACGTTGTGCGCAGGCGCGCGCCGTGAGAGGCGTGCAACGTTATCCAGGCCCGAAAATAAATCGTCATCACTTTCGAGCGATAACAAGGTGAACGTACTTACACGTCTTCGAGAACGCGCTGGCTTAGGTACCGATCGACAATCCTTGGAATCCGCAGAGAATATGGCGGCCGCCGCGCCGACCTGATCGTCGCGCGTCGGGTCACTGGGATATTTAAGACCCGCAATAAAAATCGGCCGGCCGGTGCTGGAATTCCCGAAACCAGTCACGTGTTCTCTTGGAGGACCACGATGCAAATGGTGGTTCTCCAGAGGATCCTTGGACGACCAAGGACACGCGCCCGCAGATGAATCGGCGAGGATGTCTGTGAAACTCGTCCCGGTTCTCGCCGCTTTTTCCACATAAGATCACGCGGCGCTCTACGAGAAACTTCGGTATATCACGAGGTGGAATGACGAAAGGAGGACGGTCGATTCTCGGTCCGAGGTCGCCCGTAGGTCAAATCGCTGTCGCGGAGACGACCCTGGGTCTGGCTGTTTGTACACCAAAGATGGTCGTTCGCTCGTCCACGATCGTTCGCACGTACTTCTCGGCCCAACAATTTTCGACACGTAGCGCCGTCATTTTTCTATGGGGTCATCCTCCATACGGTGACCTTGCTCCCCGTTATAACCCCTTGTCGTGCGATTTTCTTCACCGCTGCAGTGATTAGGGCTTCTTTATCTTGAATGATTTCACAACTATGTTTACTTTAACCCCTTGCACTGCGATTTAGTTTACGGTTGCAGTGATAAGAATTTCTTTGTTATTCATAATTTGTATATGTATATTCATATTTTTTCTTTGTTATTCGTATTGGAAGACGGAGGATATTTATATTTATTGTATGCGCTTATGCATGATTATATATTGATAATCCCGTTTTTGGTCAGTTTCTATAAGAAAACTCAAGGTTAAAATTATTCTTTAAATTCTTTCTTTGAATGCAACGTTGTATGACTACTTCTTTGAGTGACTGAACAAAAATTTCGTTTGCAATATCTCCACGAGGTTGTGGTATAATAAAATCATCACACAAAAGTATATTATGTACGTATCACACAAATGCTATGAACTGTCATCCAAATGATAACGATTTTTAATATCGACAACAAAACGATTCTTATATTGTGTCCCCAAGTATTGCTGCATTTTCTGAATCTGTTATTACGAAAAACTCTACATTCGAGATTTTTACACAGCCAGTAAGAATTATAAGTTAAGATTACGAGTTATTTAAAACGATATGTTAATTAAAATAAATTAAAATAAGATGTTAAAACCTTCCGGAACTCATTCCACCATTAAATTATTGTACAATACTTAAAACCTTATCGTTAAAAGCTTAGAAAACGGATGATTTATTTAAAAAGTATGAATTGCAGTATTATTATGCATATATTATGCACAGGGAACTTCAACGATGGACACCCTGGTGTACCACTGAAGAGGAACAATACATTACCATTCTTTTCCCAATTTATTAACTAATGATTAGACAGCGGATTTGATGCATTTACGACAAAGATGAGTAATTTTGTAATATGAAACATTAAAAACATTATAGAAGAACTTAAACATATTGTTATATTATTTTCAATCTATTAACCATATTAAGAAAGAAAATAATTTTCTATTTCATTCCAGTATGTTGCAATTCGGGTAGAAGATTTTCATTTTTCATGAAGATCCACTGTCTACTAATGATTTAGTCCAAGATATTTTCAACATTTCAGCTAAGCAGATACTTAATGACCTGTTATCTGGCCTCCAAACAAAGAAGTTAGAAAAGAACGTAGGTCTCCAGCCCGATATCCACAATCTCCTTGTTAAAATAAAATTACCATTATCACTGGCTTGTTGCAATGTCAAAAGTCCCTGAAGAGTATGAAACAAGGCCGAGTGGGAGGGAGCAAGATGTGTTCGAAAAGCGTTTCGAACGAAAACGAACGTTGAAAAATCATTATCTGCACGTGCGTCGCCAGTAAGATAAAGCCGCAGGGTCTCATTGGTCGAATCATCACGGTGGACTATTCTCAGAAAGACGTTCCTTCCGCCTCGGCGACGCGACGCGTTCTCCAACTCGCGAGACGCGCGCGTCTCACTTAGTCACGCACATTTTATTTCGCAAGTTAACTAAACGATGCATACGTTTGCTATTGGTTTTTCTTCGAGCGAGCACAATGGGAGTCCCAGAATAAATTAATCCCTCGTTAGCTTCGAGAAAGGGGGATAGTATAGAATCGCATAAATAAATTATTTTTACTTCCCGGATATCCGAAGTTTAATTCTTAATCATTCCTATACCCTCGATCGGAGCTGATAAAATCAACCAGAATGATAAAGTATTCAACTGCTAACTCATTCGCTGTAAGTAAGTCATGCTGTATCATTCAAAATGGAAATTGAAATTCCCAGTTATTTACAGATTATTCCATAACACGATCAGAGAACATGTTAATAAACGCGTATTGTTTTCATTCGCCGTCGCGTTGAGGCCTCGGATTCGTTACGAGGCCAAACTAGCGCGTGACCTTGATACGTAACCGCAATGACCTTGGCGCTAAAGGCTCGTAGAAAAACCGTGAAAATACAGGCGGCAGTCGAGTTTCTCCGGGATACCAGTTTCCGTCGTACACGGTACGAGAGAAACTAGCGAGACTTTCGAATGATCCGCGATTGTGAATCAATGCGCCGTTTCCCAGAGGACGCGCGAAAGGTCTTCGTGGTCGTCGCGCCGACAGGCGTCGCAATCGCGACCGTTCCCGTGCGAAAGAAGCGAATTCCTTTTCGCGCGAGCAACGATTCCAGTGTGTTTAAAATAGCGAACAAGATTACGAAAGCGAACGTCGGCATCCGAAGACCTTATCTCGGCGTATGCGAGAGAGGGAGAAAAAGAAGAAACAAAACTCTCGTACGTTAAATAGAAAAGGATCCCAACAGCGAGTCCGTTTGTTTAGCAACAACCCGCGTTTAGCATCATAAACACATGAATCAGGATCTCGGAAAGAACAAAAACGTATCGTAAGATAACGGCGCGAAGCGAGGGTCGTATCGAGAACTCGTTATCGTTTCCGGTACCAAAGAGATCTTCTCCGCGAATTCCGTCTGGAGAATGTAATCGTTTCTCGAGAGGCGAGCGAAAGCGACTCACCGTGGCGCGGGTTTGAGTCCGAGGGCAAGCAGCACGTCGATGCCCGCCATCTTTTGCTCCTGGTTCACTTGATTGCCGCTCTTGGCACGTTGTTGGTGTCGGTGATGTTGGTGCTGCTGCTGCTGCTGCCGCTGCCGCTTTTCCGTGGCCGGCTGATGGTGCTGCTGCTTACTGTTGGCCAGACCGTTGTTGCCGGTCACTTTCTGGCCGGTCAGCATTTTCGCATGGGTGACCTTGAGGAGGGAGCGCTTCGCGTCCTCGACCAGCATCTTGGTGACCGGCTGCACGTTCACCGGCACGCCGATCGTCGGTACAGCGCCACGACGCAGTCTGCTGCGCACAGGAAGACCGAGCACAAGGTGCTCCATATCCTTCTCGTAGGAATCGTTCGTGAAGTGGAGGGAGCATATACGCGCAGTTTGTATGTTGAACGGTACCTCGCCGTTCGAGAGAGGCACGCGACCGCACGCGCGCACCCATCGCAAGCGCACTTCCGGTATCTGGGGGAATCGATGGTAGCGGATACGACGGCCACGGGTCCGACGATGACTGTTCCGGCACGTAGCCACGGCGCACTGCGGCATCCTAACCTCTTAATCCGTCTTCTTTCCTTGTAATCGAGTGTACCACGCTACACACGCACACGCACACGTTCTTCACGCACACCGAGGCCAACACGCGATAACGTCTCTGTTCTGCGACATCCTCAATGATACTGCCTCGGGGTCTCCTATCGTCGACGATCCATCCTCACGACGACGCCTCCGTTCGCTCGGCAATCCTCGTCATCGATAGGAGGTCGTACGATGGTGTTAATAGCCTCTCCTCTCGGCCGCTGGTAATCCTTGATTAACAGCCGATGCACTCCAAGTGCGCACCGGTATGCCACTCCGCGATAAATTACACTCCGACCGTTGTTTCCCTGGTGCACCTCCAGTGGCGGAAGATCGGGTAACACTCTGCCCGAGAGCCTTCGTTTACTTTGGTAGCGAGAGCGTGACTAGATGCGTTTCGCCGGTCCGACTCTTCAGCCCGGTATGCCATAGGATTCTCCGTGTGACACCGCTGAATGTATCACAAAACAGGCGCACGTGGGTGTACACGGATGCAGACGGTCGCGCGCGGCGAAAATTGGAAACTATAAATCCGCTGGCCGCTCGATCGTCTTCTTTCGGGTTCCCTCGATCCTTTTTATTCGGGACGAGACACGTGCGCGTGGTTCGATCACGAGCGAGAAAGAGAGGGGTAGAGAGAGTGCGAGGTGGGTGAATCCTCAAAGGACGAGCGTCGCAGACAGAAGAGCCTCGACTGTAAATATCGCGACGTCGCGATACGTGAGAATCGACGACGAGACGGTCGCGCGACAGAAGCACTCTTGCTTACTCTCGATGACCGCGGGAGGTCGAAAGGGCATCGGTACCGCCCTGCGTGCGACGCCCTGCGAACTGTGGGTAGCGAGACGTAGAAGGGGACCGGAGGCCAAAGAGCGAAAGAGACGGTCGAGAGCGAGGGTCGGCTGGAGAGAGAGAGAGAGAGAGAGAGAGAGAGAGAGAGAGAGAGAGAGAGAGAGAGAGAGAGAGAGAGAGAGAGAGAGAGAGGGGGACAGGGAGGGAGGGGGAGCACAGACAGCCGAGTGCTGAAAAACGATGTGTGCGTAGGCCTACCGACAGACGCCACCACTTTCTCGAGCGAAAATTCAAAACGTCACACGCGCACGCCGTCACCACTCGCTCTCGTGTAGATCGACCGTTCACCAGTTCGAGGGGACACGAGGTCAGAGACGGTGGAGGAGTATTGCAATTTAGAGAAAGAACAACGGGCGAGAGGGATCCGTTAAAAACGCGTTTGTGTGCGTCGCGCACGTCGTTTTCCGCAACACGTGTGAGGGACAGGTCCGCGCCGTCGGCGAAAGGTGTCGCCTCGTGTACCTTTCCTGGTTCCGTGACGATCGTGACGTTGATTGGTAGGCGGACCGTCAAGATGGCGACGCAGATGACGGTAACGCGACGACGATCGTCGACGAGCGTACACGAATATCGCCGAACGGTCTACGCACGACTCGTGGGTAGTCACCGATGCGATAGAGCACCAAGGGGCAGCCGCGTCTCTCACGCGACCAAACGGAAGAACGGAAACCCGCCGGCGTGGTCGGATCCTAACCGGAAGGTGGCTTCAAGCGGATGAAAAGAACGGGGAAGCACCGTAGTATGTACGCGCGTCGATTGTAATGAAGAACCGTGTGTATATATATATATATATCGCTCGCGCCTGATAGACAGCGTGTTAACTACTGCACGCGCGCTGCTTCTCCTCTGGACTGACCGATCGGGTCCGGCCGTGGAACAAGAGACAGCCAGTGGCAGCTGCGTGTGCCTCCTCGTGTCTGCGTGAAACCGGTGAACCAATGATCGTGCTCCGGTGCCGACGCGGCAGGGATGACGAGCGCCGTGGAGGGGGCAGGGTTGGAAAGGAAGAGAGACCAGGGAGACAGGGTAAAAGAGGGAGGAGGTCACCGCTACCGACTAGGGTCCTTCAGGGGTTCGCCACCCCTCGAACCACGCGGTCCTCCTCGCGTCTGTTATCCGGTATAACCAACCACGCTACCGATCTCCTCTCTCTGTCTATCCCTCTCTCCTCGGCAACCTCGCACCCCTAGTTCTTCTCTTCTCTTCTCTTCTCTTCTCCTCTCTTCTTTAGCCACGTTGCGCTTCCTCAACCTGGTCCTCGGCAGGGCGTTAGGTTACGCGCTATTTTTCTCTTCATCCCCACGAACGATCCGCTTTGTCTGGGAATACACGCTGAACCCACTGACGACCATTGTACCCGCGTCGGGCAAACACACGTTAAGAGAATTGTCGCAGTTTCTGCCTTTGTATCGCGAACTGGACTTCGACGAAATATGCTCTACCCTTGTCATGTTGTCCAAGGAATGTCGAATTACTCGATACCGACCCGATGCCGACACTAGAAAATTGCGCGACGCTTTCCCGGATCGCGGTATCTTAGAGTGTTTCTAAAAATAGGCAAACCGGAGAGGCGCGTTCGATTGCGGTGAATGCGATTCAAGATGGAGTCTCCGATCGAATTCTTCGGACGCGCTGGAACTCCTCGAGATTATTTTACACGTATTCATGCATTTAGCGAACTGTTAATTTCAGAGTCAGCCCAGTGTTAAAATAAATTCACTGGATTTAATAAATTGATTGTAAAGATAATTCTGTAGACTTTGCTGTTTAACTTCAGGATACACCGCATAATGCGCAGCTGTCTTCTGCTGAATTGTCGTAACTAGACTGCGGATCTTTCTAAAATATAAAATTCCCACTGAAAACAAGATTTTGTTTGTTCCCACTTTCTTAAGATTTGTCTACAAAAATTAAAAATTGCATTAACATCCGCAGTTTAGTCATAACCCTTTGCAGTCGGAGCTATTTTACCTTGAAAATTAAACATTTCTTCCGACCTATAATAATTTCATTGTATATGATTTGTTCATTTTTCCTCATACAATACTTGTATGTGTAATAATTGATTAGATACCAATATATTTGATAATGTAAACAATATTGTGAATAATGGTACAGCAATTTTTCGTGATTTCTCTGAATCACCACTCGAGGGCTAAGGGTTAATATTTCAAAATGGAGCAATTTTGCGTTAAATACAACATTTGAACGAGAAGGGTCAGCAGCGATACTAAATAATGCAAATAGCGTAGGAGATAGCATTTCCGGCGAAATTTGTTGCAGCTTTCAGTATAAATCGGAGGATAAAAATTTGATTTTGTTCGTAATTAGAAGATTGCGAAGGTAAAGCATTCAATGCATTTATAATATGGAGCAGAGCAATAAGGAGAACGCCCTGGCGAACATGGCGGAAGTCGTCGCCGTGTCGTGACCAAATGGCGTCAACGGAGAACAAAGAGTCTCGCATGCATTACGCGCGCGGTACTCGCTACCAAACGCAATTGACACACAACATATTTTTATAACATATTCTGTTATAAATACATTGTTATTATTTAAAAATAATCCCCCCCCCCCGGGGGTTTATAAAGAATTCTTTCAGCGTTGAAAATGTTTACTTAATTGATTAATTAATTAAACTCCAGAAAAGTCTCTAACAATCTTCGACAATGTTCAGAACACGATAATTTTCTTCGAGTTTCCACTTCCGCAGAATATCGCTGACGACATAGATTGTGTTCTACATGATAGTCGTTGGCATCCAGACAGGGTTCTATTGTCTCGTCGGAGACATTACTATTTCTCCCCTATTGCTGCTAATCAGGTTCTCATGACATCTTATGTGGTACAAAGGAAGGAGAACTTGACCCCGTTCGATCGTAGCCGAACTGAAACTGTATTGTCACACACGATCAATAAGTCAAGCTAATTGTCCGAATACGAGAAAATCCGGTGAATTGAACAGCGATCAGGTGAGACGGGTGTGCTTCATCCAATCATGTGGATCCTGCCGATTTGGAAGAGCACCGAGAGAAAACTCCACTTAAAATTGCGTAAAATTGCGAGACAATTTCGGAGGCGTGTGTGTGTGTTGGTTTAAGACGACAGTAGTGTGGCAGCAATGGCGGCCTTTTACATGGAAAAAACGTGGCGAAGTGGGGGGATCTGGCGTCGAGCAAGGAGTCTCCGGGGATGTTGGCATACAACTACCCTCATCATCTGCAATACCTTAAATACTTCATCCGACACTCTGTTCCTCCGGAAATTACTCATGCTGCCGCCTCCATTAACGGTGTATTTTAGTATCATGCAGTGACGAACGTGTACCTATGTATACCGCCGAATAAATGGAGCGACGCTTTCTCAGCCATTGAAGATTGGAAAATTGATTCCGAAGTGAACCTTCGGTGCACAGACTTTTAGAAGTACGAACGTTTCATATGTGGGATGCTTCCTGGCAAAGCGTAGTTTGCTTCTTGATCAATATAACTCGAAGAAAATGTTTTTCAAGCATAAATTCTGCAACTGTACTTTTTGAGAAAGTAGTAAACGTTTGTTATTTCGTCCTTCGTATAAAATCTCGTTACCGAACGCTGTTTAACCTTTCGGTCACCGACGTCACTGGAGTGAGCGACTCCGAAGTTGATTTAGAGCGAAATATGGAATTTCTATTTATGTAAATAGCGCAAGTAATTCTTATCCGGTTTTACTGGGCCAGAAAATTGGCCGACAACTGTGTAAACGCAGTCTGAATTTACAAACATTGAAATAAGATAGTACAGTAATAATTAGACTGTGGATCTTTATGCATTTATAGCGAAATTGAGGAGGTGAGATTCAAAATTGTTGAAAAATTTTAAAAATTGTCAAGAACGTGTTAAAAAATGTCAATAAACGATTTCTCCTCTATGAAAATCATTAAGGGCAGAATTCTTGGAATCGATGAAGACAATTTTGATTTTGCATGAAGATCCGCAGTCTACTAATAATAAATCTAGTTAGCGATGCTGTTGAGTAATATTTATTGATTTAAATATTCACTATAAGCTTCATCGATGGTTGTATATAAGGTGTCTCAAAAATGTACTTCCTTGAAAGTATTCGAGGTGATTCCTCAAGTCATTTGAAATAACTTGTTTACGAAAATGTTCTCCGCGGTTTCGTTGAGGAGTTATTAACGAAAAACACCGAACCAATCAGAGCACGGCTATTAGCAACTCGCGCTGAGCCTGGCGTTGTCATTGGCCAAGTCGGCATCCATTCGCTACAGCCGCACGCTGATTGGTCAGTGTGTTTTTCGTTAATAATTCCTTAACGATGCGCGGAGAATATTTCCGCAAAGGAAAAAGTTATTTGAAATGACCTCGCAAACCTACCCTTTCAAGTACAACATTTTTGGGACACCCTGTATACTTGTGCAACTCAAAATGGAGACGTAGGTTCTACGCGTTACGTATAAAAATGGACACTATGTACTATATACATAAAGATGATTTACACGACAGTTTCGTCGATACATTTTAATTAGACAATTACTTCAAGAAAAAACAATAATACTAGCATGACTTCATGCCATTTGGTCATGCCAAGCGCTTAAGCGTACGGAGAATCTTTTGAAGTGCACACGAGTTCGATCGCGCAAAATATAGATGTCCACGGTAGATTATACAATATCGCTCAGGCATGGGGACTGGTCTGAGGAGAATCCTCAAGGGCGAGCTAGTGGGAAATTAACAGTCTGCTCTAGAGATACTCGGTTCGCCACGACGGCCATTTTGGTTTGATAATGAAGACACGCGTACCAGATAATAAACGCTCCGTCGTGTATTAGTGGTATTAATGGTTCAGTGTTGCTCTATTAACAGTCTGCTTCGCGTATGATAGGCGGATCTCCTTAACCAGATAAAAGTATAAGCAAATGTTCGACGGTCGATATCGTGTGTTTGCATTGCCTCACGCTTCTTCGATGTTCACGCCACTCGTTACCTTCAGTCTTACGAATTACGTTCGTTCAACTGATATTGACTGGTACCATATTGGCACGTCCGCTACCATCATTTCTTCCGTTATATTTATCGTCGCAATATACCATTAGCTCTTGTGTCGATAGTTAGGCCACTTACTTTCAATTTGTCTTGAAAATTCCTGCCACTTGTTGAAACTTGACAAATGTGTTTGAAATTTGTTTTTTATTTGTCAAGTTTCATACTCAACGACCTGATAAATTCCACGTTTTTGTATGATTGTAAATTTAAGTTAGGTTTCAGGCATGAACCCAGGGAGTACGAAAAGAATGTATTAAGAGAAACCAGCATTTTCTTCAAGGTGGTTAATGTTCATACGAATTGCAAAGTATATTATCTATGCCATTGCAATACAAATAAAGTATAAAGTTCATCGACTACAACGTTAATGTATAAAGGCTGAGCAATGCGCCTGCTTCAGGGAGTACGAAAACATGTATTAGAGAAACCAAAATTTTCTTTAAGGTGGTTAATGTTCATATAAATTGTGAAGGATTATCGCAATCGAAATAAACGAATGATCAAATAAATCCATAGACCTGTGACGACAGAATAACAATATTGAAGGCACTCGAAGAAGACGCTGAAATCGAACCGGGGGTACCTGTCGTAATTTTTACCGCGCTCCATAAAAATAATCCCCTATTCCACCGCGAAGCGCACTAACAAAAGGTCTTTAATAAGGTACGGTGTAGATGCTCCAGTTCCAAAGTAAACGCTCTGTAACGCAACAGCTTCCCATCGGTCCGAGGATCCTCTCCCTCTGCGCGGTATCGTATAACCATTGCAACGAGCAAGTATATCTCCCCCACGTTTCCGACGTAGCTTCTCCCACCCGCTGGTGACGAAACGTTTTCTCGGGAACGATTCCGTAGAGACGGAGGACGTCCTGGTACCAAAAGGCTATGGCGGCCAGCAGAAACATCTTCGCGGTGGTTATCGAGAGTTTTTGCCTGGGTGCGTGCCGCTGCGCGTCCCTTTTTCAACCGCGTAGAGCCAAAGCGAAGCCATCGAAAAGAGAAGAGAAGTAGGTAGGCAGGCAAGCCAGCAAACCAAGCCAGCAAAGCAAGCAAGCAAGCAAGTAGGCAGGCAGGCACGAAAGACCGGCCTGGCTTCGGCGTGGTTCACGCGGGCTCTCGAATAAGGACAGACCGATTTCCGGTGGTCTCGCTCCCCTCTCCGAACCTCAGCAGCAACCTGACCCCACTATGAACTGATCGGGATTGTCTCTCTCGCTCTTTCCCCTCTTTCTTTTCTTGGTCCAACGTGACGGAGGGAGAGCGAGAAGGAAACGGTGTCTCTGTCTCCCCCCCGCCCCGACAATACAGAATCGTTCGTCTCTATTCGTCTTGGTTACTAGAGCACGTTTCGCCCCTAACGCTCTCACCGCTTCTCCCCCCCTCTCTCTCTCTCTCTCTCTCTCTCTCTCTCTCTCTCTGTCTCTCTCGCTAGAAGGCTAGAACGATCGGGCCGTCTTTCTTGTTCCAGCGTCGGAGTCCATAAGTCCGTCTCGTTCTCCGTTCATCCTCCTCGTCGACGCTCGTCTCTTGAACGGGGCAGCCTGTGTGCGGGCGCTCCGCACAGCTGGCACAGGAGGGAAATAAGCCGAGGCGTCTCCGACTCGGGGCCATCAGACACGGCTGCCTGGAGAACGACCAAGAAGGATGCGCAGCTGCGACGAGAGACTCTCCGTTCCCTGTTTTACACGGTAACTCGGCCGCAGGTCGAAAAATCTTCTCCGTGGGACGAACGAAACCCGGCCTCTCGTGGGCTGGCCAACATCCGAGCCTCGCGACTTCGACGGGTTTTCTTTTAATCTGTCCGCTCTGTGCGCTCCGTTATCTGCTAGACGGAAATACACGACGATAGACTCCGGCCGCGCATTCATCCACACCGCACGGTATCAGCTCCGACAGCGGTGTTCCTCGACAATCGACTCCATTGTCGAATTAACGTGTCTGCGTTCCACAGGCAATTGATACTGATACGAGATTATTGTGCCGGCGGAAAACGTATTGATAAACGTGATAAAAGCACTCCTATCACTCATCAATCCTCCAACTGATGATCTTTATAGAATATAATTACTAGGCTGCAGGTTTTTATGGAAAATAAAACTTTTGTCAATTGCACAAGACTCGCAGCATTCTCAAATTCCTTCAATATTTCTATTCTATTCAATTCCATCGTAATATTATTTATATTCAGAAATTTAATTTTCATGATATTTTTAATTTCCTTGATTTAGTGTGGGACATATTAAATTTGTTTAATAGGTTACAATTGCAAAAACTGTATTTGGAAATTCAGAGTTCTATAGAATGGATTTCGATAAGTCGTCAAAAATTTGTTCTGTGTACCAAAATCCATAATCGGAACTCAATGTGCTAACGCATCATCGCGTATGAGACCCTGAGCACGAACAGAGCATGCGTAGTTCGGCAGCTTGGTGAGCACGCGGTAGATCGAAAGGTGCTCCTTGCTGAAGTCGACTCTACGAAATGGTACCAACCTTTATCTTTTCATATTCTTGCCGTTTAGCCATTCACAGTGAAGATAGTATAGAGTTATAAATGTTATTTATACCCGTGCCGATTATGTCAGATTACCATGCGAAAGGAAGTCTATGAAATAATCGGCGTTAAAGGAGAATTATTTTTAAAGAACACTGCTGCAGAAGCACGCTCGTTTAATCCTGTTTACTTATGATCAGCGGAGCATGCGGGCGTAGCAGGCGAGGAAGTACGTCAATGGAGAAAGTGACTCACAGCCCGAGGTATTTGCACGCAAGAAAATGTATCTGCGTCGCCATAGATAATGCCGTGACGTCACCTGTCCCTTAATATTCACTGAAAGACCTATCTGAACGAGAAGAAAAAAAAAGTAACTCGTATCCTGTGGTCGAATATGGTCGAGCGGGTTGCGTTTCGGTTGCAATCGAAGACGGAGTCTCAGTGGAACCGGTGTGGACGCGAAGGAAACCGAAAATCGTGTCGGGCGCATCGTGGCAGAGAGGCATCGGTTCTCCAAGCGGTCGGTGAAAGAGAGGCAGAAGAAAGGTAGGACCGACGTGGCGGAATATTGATGACGGAAACGACGGAAAGGTGGCTTCGATGGGCTCACCTGGCTTCTCGAGATTTTCCATCGTCCCCAGGTCGCCCCTCGGCTTGTTTTCCGGCCACTTCGGCCGCTTATTACAGCGGCCTAAGGGATGGTATCTTTGGTACACGGCCACGCTCTAGGTGGTTCACCCCTCTCTCTTAAGGGGCAACCACCCCACTCACGTGGTTCTTCGTATCTTCGTCTCGCTTTAACACTGGCTGACAGTTGGGCTCAAGCGAGAGGGGACGAGAGAGAAGGGGAGACACCCTTCATCCTTGAGGCGGGGTCCCGGCTACCCCGCTGCTAGGTTCGCTAGGATCAATACCCGCCATCCGAACCGAAGTCCAAACCACCCTCTCTCTTTGCCTGCGCTGCTTGCCTGTGCCTGACTGCCGCCTGCCTGCCTGCCTGCCTGCCTGCCAAAACCTGCCCCCCGGTCCGTCTACCCAAGTCTCCGGAGAATTCGAGTGGCTTCCCGAATCCGTCACGGCGGATGCTTTCGAGTCGCTGCAGAGACGCTGATGTCTCGCGGACACTGTCATAGACCGTCGTCACTTCAACAGGCCCCATTGATGAGCCGAATCGATCTCGACGCCTCCACGGCACAGAAATGCCTACCGCGAGGTCACGACCAAAAATACCGGAAGATCGTTCCAACCGAATGATTCATTTATACGGGGCGTATCTGCTAACTCGATCACCTCGAACAACTATTAACCCTCTTCCTCATAACCAAAAAATTTCACACTGCTACCCGGGATACCTGGGTACCCAACCCATCAAGTTGATTTCTTTTTATTGCCAGTTTTTCTAACTAGAATATTTTGTCAGGATGATGAAGTATTTCAAGGTCGAAGTCCCGAAAGGCCACCCAGCTATTTACAGAATGGTTAAACTATACACTTTCAGAACATGGTTTGAAAAAGTTTAAATAGCCTTGGGAACTTTTTCGAGGTCGTTTCAAGGTCACCGCGATTTTTTAAAATGGAATGACCCACCTTTTGACCTCCATATGCCCTGCACCTAATAGCTCACGAGATATTATCGAAATAATATCTAAAATAGGGGACTTATTCACCCATATTTATAAATTAATTTTTGCGTTAATGCACCAAGTACAACAAATGTGATCAGCGAAAAGGCTGAAAGAGTACATAGAATTCATTTCAACTTTTCAATTATTATTTCGACAAATAAACATTGCATGCAATTTGTTTACTTTCAACGGATGTCATAATAGCATACAACTCCGTTAGCATTTCAGAATGCAACGAAAGTTATAATTTATTATTTATATACGAATCGCGTGAAATTCATTTAATTTTTTCGTTTCATTTCACTTTGCTAGTAACTTATTTTAACAGTATATACCCAAAGAAATAAATTTTGTGAACAATTCCTCATGGACGCATCGTTACAATCTCAATGATCATGAATTAACAATATAAATCTAGTGTTAATGAGTCAACTAAATCAGCATAATATCCGATTAAATCCGGCCAGCTGTTGCTCCAACTGAACATTTGTTAGATGCAACTGAAGAACGCCTTTTATTGGATATTGTTTATATACTTGTATTATTACATCGTTAAATATTAATTTGTTTCATTGTTGCCACTTTACAGAAAAAGAAATGTCTTACGTTCACGCCAAGAAAGAACTCAACGAATGCATCTACGTGTAGTTACGTCGTTAGTAATGTATAAAGTATGACCACTCGATCGGTTGTACGAAGTTATGTTTAATTCATTCTTCCTTTGTCCCCGTTATCGGGTACAAAGCCGACGTTCCCAACGCGCTGAAGAGCCACTGTCGGAACCAGAGACTCGTGTACCAAAACGCCACGCGGGATATTTGCATGCAGATTTTTCGGAAAATTTTTGGCACATGTACTGGGAACTCCAATTTTCTTACAGGGAAGCAATTTTTCGGGGAAATGAGGTTAATTACGTAGCAACATTTTCAAAAAATTATTAAAAAATTTTCAACAGGATGTATTCATTTTAAATTTACTTAGTTAAATATAAAATAAATATTGATATAATACTATATCACGTAAAAAAGATATTGCACTTGAACAAGTTGCCTAACATTAAACTTTACAATAATATCGTAGCAAAATTTTAAGGAAATTATTTAAAATTTTTCAACGGGATATATTAATATTAAATTTACTTAATTAAATTAAAAATAGAGTAATACAATACTATATTATGTTAGAAAGATATTGCACTTGGACAAGTTAGCTAACATTAAACTTTACAATAATTTCGTGGCAAATTTATAGGAAATTATTAAAAAATTTTCAACAAGATATATTAATTTTATATTTGCTTAATTAAATTTAAAATATTTAATACAGATTATCAAGGTTAAAAAACGTTCGCACCATAATCTTTCTATTTTTTCCATATTCTGCAATTTTCAGATTTTTTAATTTAATAAAAAATCATCATTGTATCTCATTTCTATCGAAATTTCTTCGAGTTCGACACAAAATTCGTCGTTCTACCTTACTGTGCGTGGTCGCTGCAGAGTCAAGTTACCAATAATTCCAGATACCATAAAAATTCAAACCGCACCCCTGGTTAGCACGACGAACTCTATCGATAAGCTAATTGAAGCGAAGATCACGGTTCGTATAGCTGAGCATTCGATCAGAAGATTTGCCATCACCGAATTTCTGCGAACGGCCTCCATCTTTCCCTCGCGCAGGAAGGGTTGAAAGGATGATCGTGCACGGTTCGGAGGATGGAACCCGATGCGTCTCGCAGCTTGTTGGGGACGTGGCGTTCTTTCCTCTCGTTATTGCTACAAACGCGATAGCGCAAGAGGGGTCAGAGCCCGTTTGCAGGGCGAAATCGCGAGGGGGATTGCCAGGAGGGGGATGGTCGTGGTGGTGCGACACACAGGGGCTGGAAGGCACGCCTGAGGGTGGTGGTATTGCACGATGAGAACGGATGGTAACCGGCCAGGCTTGGATCACCGGCGGTGACGTCATTCCCGCGTTACCAGGATACCAAAGATCAAAGACCAATGAAAACGTCACCTTCTAGCGGAGTACCCCTGAGGTCGAAGTCGACCCAACAATAGATTTTTTCCTCGTGCCTCTGTCCGGTGAATCGTCGCCGGCGAACCGTTGTGCTTATGGTAATAATACCTCCTGTTGTCTTCGTTCTCGATCTCTATCTGGTCGTACAGGTCGAGCTCTCTGCGACACACCGCGAGGATCTCTCGCCGCTATTACGTGACTTCGATCACTAATATTTTATTTATACCCTACACGCCAGATATCGGAACAAGGATACCGATACCAGGAGACACGCGCATTCGCCGGTACGAATAATTTATGATAATTATTCGTTAGATTGTCCTGCTTTATTGAACCGTGCGGCTAACCTTCGATCCCTGATCGTCCGACGCGTTCCTCCTTAGCTCTTTCAAAAACCAGTCTACCACGATGCTCTATTTATTGACGAAATCTCATAAGAGATTTATTACAACATTAGCTACAAACAAAACCACAGTATACAGAGCGAGTAACCTCTACAAACTGAAAATAAGGCTGTGCCACTTTTCCCTCTTTTGTTTCTCCTTAATGCGGTAGACTCGGTTCCAGGATAGCAAAGGTGCGGGATGCGCCTTCTTATTTCTCGATAATGCAAAGACGGGACTCTTGAGTAGTCAAAAAGCGCTAAATAAAAGATCAATTGAGGCCGCGATCGGCCTCAAAAGTCCTGTTTTTACTTTTACGAGACGTAATTTGCATTATTCGACAGCATGTACCTGTCGCAGCTGTATGAAAATAGCAACATGCGCAGCTGTATGACTAGCGCTTTCGACTACTGAAAAACCCTATCTTTGCATTATCGAGAAATGAGAAGCCGCGTCCCACACCCTTGCAATTCTGGAAACGAGAGTCTGCCCCCTTGAACGTGCAGGTTACAGTGTTTTAGAAACGAAAGTATATGTATAGAGGCAGGCTTTGACATTGGACCCAGTCAGAAACATAGAAACGTCCAGGGGCAACTGAAATCTTAACTCAACGATGCTGTATTTCTCTGGTATATCGAAGGTACCGCTGGCTACATTTTCTTTGCAAACATGATTCATCGCACTTTTCACAGAGCTTAGTAAAATTTTATACTTTTATGGCTCAGGGCAATATTCCTGTTTATGGCATCCACCCGGCATGAGATTATATCTCCGAATTGTTATTTTCTATTTTAGAAATATACGAATAACCAATGTCCCATTGGTACTTGCTTTGGTGGTACATATATGTACCAACTGTATATCTCTGAATTGTTAATAACCAATGTCCCATTCCTTGACAAGGAATCTGTAGGACAAGTTAATTCTCAGTAATCAAGATACCGACTGCTCACGCTCTGCTGTTAATCTTAATTCGTCCTAGAATCTCGACGGGTTCCTTGAAACCGAAAGGGCCCGTCATGGATTCCAGCAGATCCACAAATTTCGCGGCCTACGCAACTCGACTTCGATCTTCCTACATCCGCGCGGATCGAGATTGAGGTCAGCTGGGCGGACCGAGCGATCCTTCCACCAATTTCGATCAAGAGGAATCAGCACGGCCGAGAACAATTTTATTCTAAATGAAGAAACGGTACTTGCGGTACCGTTTACAGTCTTACTCGTCCTTCGCGATTATAAACCACGGACAATTCAGAATCGCATCGAACCCAAGGGATAGGTATAATTCCTCGAGCTGTTTAGGTTGTCGCAGCAAATCCTTGCGAGAGCTTTGTCATGAAAGAGGACGTTTCAGTGGATATTTCCTAGCAGGGAAATTGCCACAGCGATACATTCATAAACGTGTATTGGATCGCCTTTGAAAACCGCCCGAGTTGACCGCCGGGGAACGTCTTATCCCTCCAAGACAAAGCATTTCCATGGCTTCAGGTACCAAACCTTCAAGGCCGCGCGGGGAACCGCCTCAATCGGCGAACTTCGGACTCCGATACCTAGGAACTTCCAAGAAACAGCCGTTATACCATCGAAGGATCCTCGACGAGGCTAGATACGAGTGAAAGAGAGTTCCTTATAGGCAAGCGCGGTTTGCGGCAAACTGGTACCACCACGCACGCTCGAAAAATCTTGAAGAGTCGGTTGCCACGGACAAACGCATGCATTTATGAAAGAATATTCACGAGAGGTACCTCCCCGTGTCGAACATCCGAATAAAATTACATTCGATTTGTATTTTCATCTAATTTGTACGCTAAATCACTTTCACCTGAAAAACTCATTAATGATCTTGCCAGAAGTTTAAAAGCAGACGAGCTTGCGGGATATTTTGGGTTCAAATAATTGATATTGGAGTAGACGCGCAGAATTCCGATGAATTTTAAGTTGACGAAATTATTTCACACATTTTGAAGATGATAATTGAGTGATTTTTTAATCTAGATTTTGAATTTGCTGACAACAAGGACAATTTCACGGCAACTTTTTTCCACAGATCTTCACCGATTTCGAAGATACAGAGAAAGCCTATGGCAGCCAAGACCAAACATTTCTGTACACACTGTACGGATGGCTTGCCAAAGATCTTCGAGTGATTAATTTCTCTTACTCGTAATGTAGAAATGCAATTTTGCAGAGACAACTGCACGTGAAGCTACCGGAGAAAGAATGTCATATAGCGTTTATTAGCAAAGAGATTCCTAAATAGAACTTTCCTACGCAAATAATTGTGTTAGTTGAAGCAAAAATTAATCGAATTTCACGAGATGGATGTTCCCGGTGTTAGCTTCATACAGGAGAACGTGTTCAGTCACATTGTATAAAGCAAACGGTTACGTGCGAAGGTGTATCTATCATGTGGGGGTGTACGACAGTATATTGTGCTGGTATCCGAGCAGAGGAAGACGCTATAAATCAATACATTTACAGATATATTTGGCAACATCATTTAGATGATATTGTTAAGGATATCTCTGTAGTTGGTGACAACGTTACCTTCCAATATACTGATAAACCGTTTTCTAATGAATTTCCATAAACTGTAATTATGTATTGACTACCTTCCACTCGCTTCGTTATGTTCGAAAATTGACGAAAACTAAAATCGTATTGTACCGGAATCCTCGAACAGATGTAACCTTTGAGACTGACCATATACGTATATACAACAAAAATATAAATAAGAAGAAAACTGGGAAAGGGAACTTGACAAGTCCGATTATGACGCGTCGAGGTTAAACCAGAGTCGCCAGATGAGTGGAGGGAGCACGAATTGAGGGGAAAAAGTTGCCCTCTCTCTCTGCCAGTACCGGACACTTGCACGACGGAGACGAAACGCGTCACGTACCCGGGTCTTTCCCCGTAGAAGGGGAAGGTAGAGTGAGGACACAAGTCTTATCTGGCGACTCTGGGTTAAAACCTCGAATGGCGGGACTCCGGTCCATTTGAACATTTGAACCCAGAGTTATAAACATTCATAGTGTACATCCTAATTTTCTCGTAGCCAGTTCGAATCATTGGTTAGGGCAGTGATCGGCAAATTCGTTAGTCAAAAGAACCAAACATCTTTACAAGAAGCTTGTTTTTAGAAGTCGGTTAAAACTAGATATCATACTTTATAATAATCTTATTTATTGATAACTAAATAAATAATAAAATAAATAAATCTTGATGCATTTACAGTAAAATCGAGTAGATGAAATTCAAAATTGTTGGAAAATTTTTTAAATTGAAGGTGTCAATATATCCTTTCATACAATCAATATGATCTCGATTCAAATCGTCAAGGGAAAAAATAACATTCAATTTAGTTTTCATTCCTTGCAATCGATGCAGACAATTTTTATTTTGATAAAAATAGAATAGAAATTGCTCTTTATTTGAATTTAGATATAACACACTGAGTGATTGAAGATCGTATTGAAATACTCTAGAGCTAAAATAAAATAAATTAATTTTAAACGCTTCATTCGTAGAAGAGCCGCACTCAAGTAGCCAAAGAGCCGCATTTGGCTCGCGAGCCGCAGTTTGCCGACCACTGGGTTAGGGTAATTGTCCAAGTAGTCAGCTATCTTAAGTGTTGTTATTATTAACATTTACTCCGTAAAGTAGGGTCGTTTGTGTCCGAGCGAAGTTGACAAGCATAGATCTCTCGCTGGCAGGTAGGTAGGTAGGTAGGTAGGTAGGTAGGTAGCAGGTATAGCAGCAGGTATATAAGCTTTTGTTCTAATCTCAATTTAGAAACGACACATTGGAAATGCGGGTGTTCCTGCAAGATAAAAACTATTCCAGTCGATTGCAATTCACAGGAACCAATTGGGAATCGACGACCCTCTTCAATAGCTGTAACAAGCTGCAAGTAATGCCTCAATATTCTCAAATTCCTTTCATTGTGTTGCTTGAAGTTACACCCACCCATTTTTGTCATAAATGCATAACATCCGCAGTCTAGAAACGAGGAATAGGCTGATAATTTTCGGGAAGACTGGCTACCAAGTGGGGGCCGAAATGAGGCGCGTTCGCCCTACCTGCATTAGGTTAAATAAGAAGATCGACGTTGATCATTAGACTGCGGATTTTATTTGTTTATGACAAAAATGAGCACGTACAATTTACAGCAATGGACATGTTAAAAACATTTAAGGTCATCAATGTATTAGTTTCAGCTTAATAGGATAATTAACCCTAACCGTACCACGACCGGTCAAACGACCGGTGTCACATTTTGTACTTTATAATTATTGAAGTGGCAAGGATAATTCCATTAGAAATTATTAAATGAATTTCTTCATTCAAGCAGATATTGTTATAAAAATTGTCAGTTTTATAAAACAATGTAGAACAGAACGCAATTTTTATTTGGCTCCTGTGTCCTGCGATCGATGCCAACATTTTTGATTTCGCATAAAGGTCCGCAGTCTATTGATCATAAATTCAAAACCAAGCAAAGAAGAATGTATTTATAAGGATTTGGATGGACCCATCCACGGAATCGTGAAAAGCATGCGCCTGTCGAGGGTGAACGTTCAGCCCTCCGGGTGACAAAAGAGTAAAAGTAATTGGGCAGCAAGAAGACTTCCATCCCGTTCATTCTCATTAATTTCCCTGTCCCCCGAAGTTCGGGCCAAGTTTTATTGCACACCCCGAGACCAAGCCAGCCAGCAGCAGCAGCAGCCTCGAACGGCCTCGGCGCTATAACCTCGGCCTCCTCGGCCGGCGTAGCGTCTCCAGTGGTAGTCGGAGCATCGAAGGCGACCAGGAATTCGTGCTTGAAGGAACCAACACGTACACGGTCACCAAAAATACCCACGAAGGATACGCAATACCCGTGAGCAGCAGCGTGCACCGGCGAGACGACGCGTGCGTACGCCTACATCGGATACCGTGCGCTGTGCGTGTACACACACGCGTACACCGATAAGGAAGTGTACGCGCGTGTCGACGCAGTCGCAAGGATCGTCAGCCGACATCTGGCTGCGGTCCTTTGCCCGAGGGACCGAGGGACAAAGAAGACCTTCCCCTTTTCTTAGGAGGGGGCCTTGGGCTGGATTATATCGTAGGTTCTTGCTCGAACGCACGCTCGCACGCACGCAGGCAGGCGAGCGACCAAGCAAGCACGAACGAACGTACCAACGCATGCACGCGCGCACGCACGCACGCATGGATGGGGAACGCACACCGGCGAGTATCTGGTGGTACCGGAGAGCAGCCCGGAGTGGTTGCTCGACGCCGGTCTGCAGGCACACGTAACGATCCCACCGGTACCGTTTCTATGGTACCGTTCGCAGGGATTAACGCCCCTCCCGCTCTCGCAGACCGCTCCACTTTCATCCGGGCTGCGGGGTGAGACCAGCCTTGGCCTGGGACCAGACCTCCGTGCCGCGCTCTTTCAAACGATGGATAAGCAAACGGTCGCTTTAAATAATTAATGGAATTAGGACGACCTATAATTATGGTACAGCAGTGCTCACTTGAATTTGCTAAATCTGTTACACTTAAATTTCCACGACCCATCTCCGCTCCCTTGCTCATTTAAATCGGCACAATGGTCAGCCTACTCCTAATTTCCAATAGATAGCTTAAACTTCCAGGTTTACGACCAGCAGACCTTCATGAAATACATTGATACACTGGTGCTCACTGAAGTTTCACTAAATTTCTACGACCCATCTCCACTTTTTTTTGCAAGAATAGAATTGTTGTCAAAAATTTGGATCCCGTAATTCCATGACCACCCTGTACAAGCTGCCTTCGTACTCGTGAAAGACGACTACTCTTGCACGGTATACAGAATCACTCAATGGCCGCTGAACGCGTCGACAAGGCTATGGAATCTTTTGTGCAAGCAGAATTCGTCTTCTGGGTAAGACCGGGCCGATGCTTCCAGAAAATTTCTTGGCATGATTTAAAATAAACTACGGCCAGTAATTGTCAGAGTTTATGGAAATATTGTGAGTACAAATATTTCATAATTAAACATTGTACAGAACCAATAAAATTAACGAAGTATTCCTCAAAACATTTTCAGGTTTCAAAATATTCTAACTGTCTAAGTGAAAGCTTGATTTACACGCAAAATTCAATTGAAAATGAAAAAAAAAATACTTATGTATACTGAAAAATTATGTGTTTTGAACAAATCGAGTGTTTGAAATTGAAAATTTCCAAAATTGAACTTCCGGGAAAAATATTAGTCGACATATTCGATTTAATTTTCTATAGAGAACCAACCGTACCGAGTTTGTTTCTGATCTGAAATTCCAACTATCAGATTTCTTGTATTGGATTCATTAATACAACGCTAATGAATATTCGTGCGCCGTTTTGCTACGAAAACGCAACGCGGATTATGTTATTACCCTTACTATCATGAGATCATCGATGGACCTAACGTAAGTGTACTCGCAACTTCTTTATAATAATCATAACATAGACTGATTAATATTTTAATATTTGTTTATCGAAAATGGTACGTATAAAATAAAACATGGAAAGAAAATGGATAAAGTAATGGCCGAATATGTAACATTTACATTAACTTTAAAGTTAGCTATAACATTCCACGTTAATCCATTCCAATTTGTTTCGAGTAACCTTTCTCATTTATTCATTAAAACTCGAAAGTAAATGCTAACCGGCGACATTAAAGACAGAAAAGTTGCAGTATAATAAATGCTGTATGTGTATGTAATTCAGTGCTGAAAGGATTTATCATGGAACTTATCGTTAGATTAATTCGGAATATAGGGGCACAAAGTCCAAAGTAAAAGTGATGCCTAAATAACCAACACAGCACAAAGAAGAATACATTAACATATGTTTCCAGCATTAACAATATAAATTAATCACCACTTCAAGCTGTACCTCAGTCGGCGGTGTCTGGGTCTAGTTTGACTCAGAGTGACAAAACAGTAATTTCCGGTAATTAAATTAAACGTATAGCTGTTGCATTCAGACTATCACAAAAGACTAAAACGAAGTATGTGCCATTAAACATACATTTACAAGAATGAATAATTAAAGCTGTAAATGGTCCTGAGCATCGTCAATCACTTTGGCTCCGAGTGTCAAAACAGTAATTTCCGGTAATTGAACTAACTGAATAGCTATTGTATTCAGAATATCACAAAGACTAACAAGAAGTACCATTAATTACCATTAGGTACCAAAAATTAATAATTAAAGTTGTAAACGGTCCTAAAGCTGTAAAAGGTCCCCGGATCCAGGGTTAAAGAACATTCTGCCCGAGCGTAATGTTTAAACAAATCCGTGGTCAGATAATGTAGGACCGGGGAGTCGGATTGCGTTGCAGCGGAAGATTTCCGAGTAACCAATCAATTCAAGGAAGTACAATTCCAAGCGGTGAAGGGTTAACGACCAAACTCGATTGTCGCTCTTGTTGCATTTCCTGCCACGACGGTACCAAACATCGCTCGAGCACCGATCAGTATTATCTCGCAGATAGTCGAGTGCCGCGTGTTTGTTCAAGAAAGAAGAAACACGCGGGAAATAAAACGGGAAGAAACTGAGAAAGGTAGAAGCAGAAGAGAGGATGTAAATACTTCTGGTGCTCCGAGGAGTAGGTAAAGCGGGAGGAAGGAGACCACGGCAGAAATAGTCATCCTGTTATCGACACTACCGCGTTGCTTATCGTTCTACGGTCAATATTTCTCTTCCCGGTTTTTTCCTTTCTCTCCCACTTTCCTGATTCCACGTCGTTAGAGCGCGTTTGCGCGCTCGTCAGTGCTCCTCTTATCCCGACTTTATCGGCCGATAACGCCAATCTTGGATAGGATCGGCGATTACGTCGAAAAAAGGAAGTAGACCGACGGTGTCGATGCACACTTTCGCCGATCGAATTTGTCAGTACCAGGAGAGATTGCTGCTAACCCACCACCAGGATAGCGCAAACATCTTTCTCGGTTACACCAGTTTATTTTGCAATCCCCACATGGATGGGTATGGCCCTCCAACTTATTATTATGTTAAAACAACTACTTGGGCATTACTTTCCATGAAAGCATTAGAGAATCCTTCTAAAAATTAGCTAGAGAAAGTTGTATACAGTAATCTTTTTTTACACCAGTTCATTTTGCAATCCTCACTGTGGATAACTGCAGAGGTTCACCGAAGTATGGCCCTCCATCTCATTGTTATATTATGATAACTATTTGGGCATTACTTGCCAAGCATTAGAGAACTCTTCTATAGATTATAAAAATTAGCTAGAGAAGATTGTATACAGCAATCTTCTGCTAAACCAGTTCATTTTGCAATCCCCACTTAGATGGGTATCTTATCTCCTTCATCTTATTATTATCTTACAATAACTATTGGGCCTTACTTGTCAAGTATTAGAGAACCTGTATAGATTATAAAAATTTACTAGAGAAAGTTGTATACAGTAATCATGTTTCCTTTGCAATTCTATTGCTGTAACTATAAAGAAGGCAGAAATCCTTATACCATATCTCAAATTTATAAGCCAATTTTATATAGAGGAAAGAAAAATATATTCAGTCAGAAAGAACGAACACTGGATTAGGCATGTATTCTTCAACTATATAAAAAGTTCTTTACTTTTTAATTCTCTACTTTTACCAGGTTAAACAAATAAATCAAAATAATGATCACATTTAGCTAATATTTTCAGAATTATACTGCAATAAAAAGTATTTGTATGGTAATATATTGAACGTCTCCTTTCATCTTCAATGATATCACAATAAATTAAATTTGTTTCGGTATTTTAACTTCAAAGAGAGCTGAACGATGCTCTTACTAATGTTCTTTACTTTAAAATTAAGTCTAGTTTAAAACCTGTAAGGCAACATTTTGTGTTTCCATGTATAATATACATTCATCGGTTTCAAGTAATATGACATATTACACATAGATATCAGAATCCTTTGCCAAACATAAATCTATATAAACATTAGAATAAAAAATGATATTACTTACCATTTAATACTCTTTTTGATGATGTTGCTAACAATTCTCTGGGATTTTCTAGTGGGTAAGGCAAGAATGTCATTATTCTTCTTCTTCCTGGTCCTCTTCTCCCTAATATTCTTTTTCTCCTCCTCAACTTGCTGAACAGGAGTTTCTTCATCATCTTCTATTATTATTTCTTCACCTTTAGCAGAATTTTGAACCCACTCAGCAACGTGATCTTGAACTTTTGAATCAGTCGATAATGCAGATTCTGCTCTCAGTTCTTCTTCATGAATAAGTTCGCTAACAGTCGTGGGTGGTCCTACTATGCCACATTCCGCGTGTTCTACTTCTTCTATATTTTGCTTTACTTCAGCTTCTACAGGAACATTTACTTTTTCACTATGCGTCTCCTTTACATCTTCGATTTTTGATTCTTCTTTTGCCTTCTGCTTGCTATCATTGGCAACGTTTTCATCTTTTTCCTGCAAATTTTTTGACTTTGCAATAGAGCGAAAACCATCTTTTGGATTTAAACCCTCATGTACCGCTTTTGATATTTCATTTAATGTCTTTTCCTCTTCCGAGACATTATTCGTAGCTTCCAAATCTATAACTTTTACGATTGTATCATCAGAGTTGGATTTTCCTGCTTTCTGATCCGTTTCTTTGCACTCCACACTCAACGTTACTTCTTCTTTAGTACAAGTTCCAGACTCGTTTTCACTTTTAGGTGCCACGTTCTCGGTTGGCTTTGAATCTTCAAGAGCAATTTCTTTCATTGGTTCCTTCATATCAACATCATTGATCAAGTCAGATTTCTTTTCAGAAGTATCATTTACTTCCATTTTACTTTCACTGGGAACATCCTCCAGATGTTTCTTAATTTCTTCAACATTATCTTTGGAAGTAGTTGCATCGTTTAATATATCTAACGCATTATTTGCGTTTTTCAAATCCTTATTTTCTACTTTAGTATCCGCCATTATTATGTTCCTTTTTTTCAAAGATGCTTCGATAATAATTTAACATGCACGAACATTTTAAGAAATCAAGCTTGACAATATTTTGATCTTTATAAGATCATGTTATCATGCGAGCAGATCCACACATCTCGCAAGATGAAATTACTTAGTCTTCATTTCAAGGAAATATATTAGTTCTTACTAATATGTATTCTTCATTTCTTGTTCTGAAACATAAAAACAGAAAATTAGGCCGTTATAACGAATATATTAGATAATTTTGGATTAAAAATTTGTACCGACGGACAGTCGATAAAAGCGATCGCGTAGATGCCAATTTACCAATTGTTTTAAGGTTAGAATTATTTTACGGATATAGAAAGCAATATATTTGCAGATATAAACAAAAATTTTGTACTTATGTTAATTTTGAGTATCAGTATTGCATCATTTTTCAATTTCATATCAATTTTATGTAAATAGTTCTGCATATTCGATGACACTAATATATAGTTGTCAATTGCAGCGATGAAATTTGTAATATTATCAGAATAATGCATGCGAATCGTCATGTCAACATATAACAAATATCTATTGATATTTCATGAAAAAAAATCTGCGTCAATGATGTCTCAACATTTGTGTCACCATATATATTTGCAGAAATACAATTACTCGAAATTTATAAAAAGAAATGAATGAAATGTATGAAAATTTAAGAGCTCATGCCGAGAAAATGCATATTCATGTAAAATCTTTACGCGTTACTATTCAGAGCGAATACTTAACGAAAGGTTAAGGTAATTGCGTGTTACTCGTTTCGAATTACCTTGGATCGTACGTTGTCGCAGTATAGCGAACGATGCACTTTGTATCACAATATCAATCACACTTTCGAAAAACCCGTGACATTTGTTTGACTTGCAAGTTACTTAATGACACCATCGAAGTATAACATTATTGGCCGACACGTTCATAACCTCACTTTATCCTCCCTTTGACAATTTGGTTACGACAGCGAAGCGATAGATCGCAGTAACGAAACGGTAATGACCATCGGCGACATTAAACAGAGCTAATTATCGTTCTAAGAAAATATTGAATCGATGGTACATTAAATACTGCGCACTGTTAAGAGTATATAAAACCACAGGGACGTGTCAATCAACTCTGTTGTCTCTTTTCTTTTCTCTCTCTCTCTCTCTCTCTTTCTCTATTTCTCCTTCTCTTTCTTTCTATTCGCCCCTCTTTTACGATCTCAAAGTGTGCTCTTATTTTTGCATTATGGCTGACGGTCACGGAAACAATCCGATCGGGACAATATGTGATACGCTTGAAAAGAAGTTTCCACGGTACCGAGGTAAAACGAGAACACGACCCTGTGGTGCGTAAGGCTAGTGACCTCTACACTACGTTGCAGTGTGCGTTTATGTGTGCATGCTTGTATTCCCTGTGCGTCATGCATTATAGTACTCCGACATGCTGGCTCTGGTTTATTCGTAATATAGGCATCGTGGATATTCACTGTTCTAATATCAATGGAACACGAATTTTTCTAAGAGAACGATATTACGAACGTTATTGAACCAATCGTACTGCGCACCGTTCAATTTCTTCCGCATTATGTGGCATTTCATGTAGTCGGTATATTCGCGGATTTTTTTGTTTCGACCAATCAAACGCGTTCGCACGTTTCTTTGACAGCGACGCCTCTCGTACACTATCAACACGATATCAACTGTCGACGAACTTGGACCAAAGATTATGACACAACCGGCAGGAAAAATTCCGAAAGATTCACACGATTGAAAAATTCTACGTACTCACGGCACCGTAGCACACTCACTATTTTTTTGTTTGTGGCCAAGCCGCGCGCGCGTGTTTTCAACAAAATGGCCGCCACGAAAATGTACGCTTACAATTCGTCGCTGGCTGATCTTTCTTTTCGAAGCTTTGCTAGTTTTCAAAAATGTTAATATGCTCGTATTCGTATGTATTGGCGTGTTTAATGTTTTTTAAAGATCAGTTCTTTGTTTTTTATTTAAAGCAACGGCTATTGGTGAGAAGTAATGATCGATCTTGTGGTAACTTTCCATCGCGGCGCGAATTTTAAATTCTGTGACGGAGGATTCCGTTTTACAGATCTTTGATTCATTATCCCTTTTTTACGAATAATATACTAATTTGAATATATTCGATTTTATTATTAAAAATACTGTACTTATATTGTAATCACTAGCATTTATGACAAAAATGGACCAGTATAATTTAAAGCAGTGGACATGTTAAAAATATTTATGGACATCAATGTATGTATTAGTTTCAGCTTAATAGAATAATTAAAAGAATAGTCGTTTTTCGATTAAATAAATTGATGATTGTAATAATAATTTGTATATTCGGAAAAAGCAGATGGTAAATATATAATAATATTAATAATATGTACTTCTGTGTAACTGGATTTTGAATAAGGATTTTGCAGATGTTAGAGAAAATAGGCGAGGTTGCGTTGGTCTCATATATTTACAGATTATTCATGATTTATAATCAATAATGTCGTACAATATATATCAACAAAATAATGCTTTAGTCGTTCTTATGTAGCTAATAAAATCTAAAGGCTAAACAGTCAAGGATGATCCAAAAGTTATGATCTTCCTCATGCCACAAATATTTGACTTGTGGCTTCATTTTCTTTTTGTTTGTGTTCGCTACCTAACAATAAATAAAGAAACAAGTACAAATCTATACATTCCACATGTTACGTGGTAGTGAGGGTAGTGAGAATAATTAATATTGTGAACCACGATCGCAGTGAACACGATGTCGAGCAGTCTCTTGTCAGTCTATCTAAATGCTACTTAAATACAATTGTTTAAATAAAAATATACAAGGCATATCTTCCTTTCATAAATCAGAACTGTTCAGTTTTACAATGGACGTCCAAACAGCAATTTTTACAGATCTCGAAAATTTTCCGATCTTACGAGAAAGTTTTAACTATGTTATAAAAACAAAATGTTTATATTAATAGTGCAATATACAATAGTATTTTTCAGCTTTGACGGTAATACTGATGAAAGAGTGACGCAATTATAATTGGTATTAGTGTAATGTATACGTATTAATAAGTTCAACTAATAATACAGAATCACATTATTATTAATTTTTTCCCGAAAAATTTCAGATAATTGTTTGTTTCCATGTTTATATTTTGCAAGTGTCTTTTTAAAAATACGAGCACTACTTAGACATAATTATCAAATTTCAAATTGCTTTTTTTAACATTGTTTTCAAATTTTCAACACAGAAGAAACTTTTTTATTTTGTCGATAAGTAAGCCGTTAAATTTGTTGAGATTGTAAAGCTTATAATATGCTGAGTTGTCCACGTCCACATGTCCTTGCATTTTACATCTCTGTTTATAAATCAGTTATACCGGGTGTCCTAAAAATGTTGTACTTTGTTTAAGGAGTTATTAACGAAAAACATGCCACGGTCTTCTGTAGCCACGCTTTAATTGGTTTGTGTTTTTCGTTAATAACAACATTTTCTCAAAAGAAGAAGTTATTTCAAATGACCTCAGGAATCACCTCTTTCAAGGAATTACAACATTTTTGGGACACTCTGTATTGTGAATGTTCGGAAAACAACGGTAGTATACACGGCAACTTGTTAACTGCAAATCGGGAACTATATTCGGACATCGAATGTATATGTATCATCTAGTTTTATACGCGCGTTAATAGTATACAATTCCGTTATAAAACCTCGTCTGGTACAAATGTTGGAGGTGTTGTTATTCTCATCGTGTAGTGGAGCAAATCGTACTCCGTTTGATAACAATTTTGTCTTTCTCGGTGTTTGTTTACACGATATTTGCGAACCTATCATAAAAGTTCACGGACAATAATAATATGTATTCCATAAGTAGATCCGCAATCATTATCTATATTATAATTTATTTCCAGTTGGTTAAATTGGTAAGTCATGGTTACCAATAAATATAACTACGTTGAACAAATAATATTTTTTGCAATTAATGTCTGACATTATGGAAGTTACGGATACATATAAACAAAATACAGTTATCGAAACATTATTATTTGAATTTTCCAGCGTTAAAGAAGTATGTTTCAAATGATGTTAGACAATAATAGGAATTGGAAAAATTTCTATTTAACTTAATTAATTGTGTAACATAAGCTTCTCACGTAAAAATCTGAATTAAATTCTTCTCCACGTACAGCATTAATAAATTGCTGTTACTATCCGATTATTTAAACATCACAACAAGATGGCAGAATTATATTTTACAAACTTATGAGATTTTCTTTTGAATACATACCATAGATGTTAAAATAAACGAATTAAGACTTTTAACTTGCATGCTATACGTAGACAGCAATAAATAATTATATTAAACGATAACTTTAGATCTCTACGTTTTTAATAATATATATGAAAGAAGTGACAATTGGTTTAATTAAAAAAATACATTTAATTGCAATATTATTTTTATCGTAATGATGAAGCTATTGTGTGTGATTATTAAACGAAATTTGTTCGCAAATGATTGACAACCACCGAGAAACGTTATTTAGAAGTCTTCTTTAATAGGTGCACTTACTTGTGCATACATTGTTACGCGGTACATCTGTGTGTCCTATGTATACAATATGTAAAATATTTTCTACCTAAAAGATCTACCTATACGCTTTTCCCGTGCCTTTTGTTCGTCGAAATACATTTTTCGTTTCCATTTAACTATCGAATAGCACCTATTTTCGTCGTTTCAGACGCGCATAGTCACATTTTTGCCGGTTTTTCCAATACATGGTCGTGCCATAGATCGAGTCTCAAACGCTTCAATTTCACTTGTCGGAGTCGAGTTTACAATGTAATACAACGAACATACAAACAATTAACTTTTTCAGGAAAGTAGAGTACTTTGAACTCTTCTGATCCGATCGATCGGATGTTTGGCATATCGCGTGTGCAAAAAATGACTAATCTTGTTAGCGTAACATATTTGTTCAAGCAAAAAGTATCGAAAATAATTCATTTAACAATCATAGCTATTTGAAAATTTGACGAAACGGAAGCTGATCTCATTAATTCCGCTCTATTGTTTTAAAATATTTTGTATAACACACAGAGGACTCTTTATAATAATAAAAAATGGTAATTATTTACACTGTATAGGTATGATATGTATCGTAATGAATGATCCAAACAGCTTCGAAATGAATCTACAGTGAAGCCTTGATCTAAGAAGAATGAATATCCCCTCTGTAAATATTAAATTTGCAAAGAAATAGTAGAACCGCAGGTTCTAAGAAACAGTACGGACCCGAGTTTTCTTAGATCAAGGCTTTACTGTGCTCACAGTGTACATCAAGAAACAATGTTCCATCTTCGTTATTATCGAGCTGCTAAATTCGATCTTACAACAGACATAAGTCACATTAAATTAAGTATTTAATCGACGTGTGGGCTTGTTGTCACACTTATTCTACAGGTCGGTGTATATTAAATCATATAACGTATTCAGTAGTTCTTCTGACATGTTCGATAATTTTATGCAATGTATAGTTTCGCTCTTTATTGATCGTTAATATTTCACGCAGTTAGTCGCGTAATTAAAGTTTCCGGCATTTATGTCATCTTTTGTTGATGCTTAACAGACAACAGATTATGTATGTTTCGCAATCAATATGCTTGCATTTCGCATCTCGCGCTCGTTCTTCGACCTTCGAAACAAGCACGTTTGAACATATAAAAAACTGTTGTAACAAACGAGTACACGGGTCAACTGAAACCTCGACGGATCTAGGTTATAAAAAATTGATTTGACCCAATTTGTGCCGGCTATATTAAGTCCTTCTTGACAAGCGATACGAAGGCTCCATCGATTTCAAGTCACGACAAAGATTTTTGAACGAAATCTATTTCAACTTTCAAATGTCTAAATTCTTAAAATATTCAAATTGTTTTAAATGTTTCGTACTGTATTGTATCAATGTTCTTTGCGGTATTTCGTGCTCGAATGGCTATAGAACTTGTATAGCTTCGTCGTAATACATGTGAATTATTGAATAAATATTTTTTTCATGTAAACTCGACTTAGACGTAGCGGTACAAATCGCTAATTTGCTTCGACAGTGACGCAATGCCGAGTTTGTCTTTTTTGAAATCCTTGGTATAGAGTCCTGAATATTCAAATTACGGACAATTACGTCATCGTTGCACCCGACGTGCGAAATATTTATTTTTATATTTGATAGATGCTTGCCTCGATCGGACTGCAAGGATTCCCTTGTCACCATGACAATTTACATTAAATGTTCACATGTAGAAATGAACTTCCATAAAAGTATGGAAAATAAAAAAAATGTTTATTGCACATTATATCGCTTGTTTATCGAGATTTCAACAAAAGAATGATTTATGTTATAAACAGACTGTAACGAGTAACGGTAATGTAGATTACAGAAACAATGATTGGAAAACGCAAGAACAAAGTGAAAAACAAAACGCAATGTAAGACTCAACTTTGGAATTAAATGATCAACAAGAAACATTCGGTCTCAAACATATCTTGCGCTTAGAATAAAACTAATATTTTGTTATATGCAACAGTTATCCATTTTCACTACATAATTAAAGTTCTGTGAAGATTAATCGATAGTGTTGATTCGAAGATATATAAGCTTAACAGGTTTTCTTGCTGCATGAACAGTCTGGTCGAAAGTGATATCTCTTTTTAACATTATCTTGAAAGGGTCACTGGTATCGCTTACAATTAAACTTACTTCTTTACCATTAAATATTATGAATCATCTTTTGATTAATTTCTGTCGTTTGCAATTTCGTTTACGTTACGCTGGTAAGTATTTGTTTGTACGCACTTGAATACATTTTTTAAAAATTCAGGTACTGTTTCGAAAATAAAGTATTCATTCTGAGCTTACGAAAAGAACAGCAGCTTTAGCACTAGCATTTTTTAAACAACAGTAACGTACTTGTTAGAACCAGCATTATTCCCAATTTTCATTTTACAGTTCTATTAATTAAATAACACGTTCTGTGCTTTGGCAGTTGTCGATGGTCCACACTGAACATTTCGATTTAATTATTAACAATTTTCATGATACAACACATTTAGTGCAATGAGCATTTAAGCTGAAAATTCTTGATCAGTTTCCTAAAAAAAGATATTGTCTAATACGACAGAATTCTTTATGTACATAAAAACCAGTTTACAAGGAACATTATTCTCTATATGACAATAAACAAGATTCAGCAGAAACAATAACTAAAAAATATTACTAATTATTTATTTTAGATTTTTGTGATGTTAACATATAAAGCCATGTTCAACTTAAAATGTAAAAAGTTATTTCATTCTTCTTAGTAAGATAGTACAACAATATCGACCAACTCTACGATTAGATAAAGATATAAATTCCATCGAATGCATTATATACATATGTTGTACTTTCTTGTTGGCAAGATTGGTATTCGTTCAAAGATTGGATACATATTATGTATGTACAAAAATATCTTTTGATGTGTGGGCCATAGATAGAGTGGATCAAAGGGGCAATGTGTTGAATGCAAATGAGAAATATCTATAGTGTTTGACTAAAATCATTTTGAACTAGTAATAGTCCAAAACTAGCATGTTTTCAAGTGCGTACAGAGTTTTATAAAGATCAAATGTATTGTCATTTACAAGGTCAAGTCTCCCTTCTTCTTATAAAGCATCTCTGCTCTGCCACAGTCATGACTTATTAATAGCAAAATGGTCTAGTTCAAAATATTGTTACTATCAAGAGTTGTAGTATATAAAATATATACTTTCTGTTCTTGTAATTCCAATTATCGTTGCTGAGGGTAGTTTTAGCCTTGTAGATGTCAATGATACTTGCTCTCCATTGTACACGGTTCTTTAACTCGGTGTGCTTATAATAATAATAATAATAATAATAATAATATCGAAGTTCTAATTTGTAAAAGACCGTGCACACAAACAGAAATTCTGTAAAATGCATACAACGATCTCACGGGCGTTCGGAAGATAACTCATACCGTTATGTTCGTTTGCGGGTATTCATCAGTTGCGTCGGATACTAATGAAAATACATTCATTTATGATACATTGCACTTTGCACAGCACGAGAAATTCGCGAGTTTTATTTACATTCTGCTCGCGGTTCACACTTTATCTCTACAGCTTCGTACGGACCTGAACTGACGTACAGGCCGGAACATGGTCAATTTGGCAATTTGGCAAAGTCCCGTCAGTCCGATTTGAAGTGAGTTGGGGTTGTCGCGGTATACCCAGGATTGCCATCTTATCACCGTGTATATGCCGGAGTGTTACACATTCGAATTCGGAGATGTACAAAAAAGCAAAAAGAAAGGTTTGTTCTCGAATATCTGGAAAACAAGCGTAGAAATCTTTTAATCATAAACAATTGAAAATTTGGAAATACCTTAAAACTGAGAATTTTTATGGCATACAAAAATACAATCATAAGGCTATAACTAGACTGCAGATGTTTATGCATTTTTCAATGTTTGTAGACAAATTTTTAGTTTAAATTTCAGTGGTAGTAACCTTCGTAGATCAAAATCTTCGAAATTATTCATTTTTTAAGTGATATTTATACTTATAGATTATAGAAATGCCTCAATAAATGTCGCTGTATAAGACACTCTTAGATATTTTAAAAACAATACAAAGCATAACAATTTATTATTATCTCTTTTTTTTCTACAATCCAGAGATTTTTCTAATAAAACCGGAGCTCGGAGATTTGTTCTGATAGCCGGAGAGGTGGCAACACTGATCCGAGCAAAACTCGTACTTAGTGTCTAACCAAAAAATTTTAATCTATCAACAAGAAGGAAATTGTAGTACAATTTAACAAGTTTTTCATATTTTCAAAGTGTCCGTGTTATGATTTATCGTAATAATTTGTTTTCCTAGATTGCGAAGCATATACAGTAATATAGAACGTTATTTTCGCCAACCGATTACGGTCGTGCCATTCTCCGTCCTGTTTGATATTCGATTCGTTGTTCTGCTGGTAGTTCGGCGCAATGTTCAGGTGAGTACGAAGCTTAATATACCTTGTCCAACGAGACGAGGCAATACACGTAAACACTCGAGTGCAACTTTGATGATACTGCCTCGTCTCGTTGAACAAGATAGAATCTTAACGTTCTACCTGTCTGCTGGTAAATACCTTTTGCTACTCGCTACGCTGGATTGTTCTACTTCTTCTAAAAGGAACGAGTGAGTCATGTCCCGCCATTTTGCGAGGACAACGATCGAGCCACGAAATCTAATTTCTGGCAAAGTATTATCGTTCTTTTTCAACTCTGTTTTGTTTTGTCCAACTCACACATTTTTAATATCAATCAGACGTTAGTTAATCTTGAATTACACGTAATTTTGCGTTTACTCTCAGCATTTTTGTTCGTTCAATCTGACATTAGCATTATTTTATGTTCGCTGTTGTGCGATGTCAATATACGGAGCACCTATGAATACATATGACTGTTTATTGCATCGAAGCCATAGTCTTTCATTCCTATTATATTCAAAACATGAAAATAAAGGATAACGTATTATCTATAAATTATTCTCGATCAATAATTTGTAAAAGTATGCGCGAACAAACCGGCAAACTTAATAACATTGGAATAATGAAAACAAATTTTTATATGTAGTAATTAATGAAACTTATCCAAATGGATGTGATATGCAGACTTTGAATTAATATATTATTTATCGTTGTTCCTACATTGCAAATATTCGTCCTTAGAAGATACAGAAAAATCTCGACCATGGCAATGTAGAATTGTTAACATTTAATTTACTGATCGCAGATCACATCTTTCAAATAAAAATTAAATCGTTAACATCGGTAAAGCAATATAAATAACAAGAGCAAAAAGTTCTCGAGATTCGAAATCGATGATTATCCAAAATTTATAAATGCGGATTACTTAGATCGCTCATTTTTAATTGTCTCAGGCTCTAATTCCATAAAAATGATCTGTGGCTTTGAAATTGTCCTTTTTAACCTTTTTGTATACCCAATTTGTTTATAAAACATACAATTTAATTAATAGATTGGTATAGTATTAACGAAGCAAATGAACAGACGCTGAAACTGTTAAAAATAACAAACCATCAAATCTCTTCTACAAGTGAAACAAAGTAACCCATAGACTGTGGAGGTTATACATTTACTATAGCAAAATGCGTCAGCAAAGTACAGAACAGCTATCGAAAGAATTTAAGAATTTGTTTCAACTGTAAACATTTTTTTAAAGGGCACACAATGTTTCTAATTGGCTCATGTATCTTGCAATCGATGCAGAGAACTTTTATTTTGCATTAAAGTCCACAGCCTACTAATTAAAATTCAGCAAAATGATTAGACTGTGGAGGTTATGCATTTACTATAGCAAAAATGCGTAAGCAGAATACAGAGCAGGTATCAAAAGAATTTACGAATTTGTTTCAACTGTAAACATTTCTTTATAGGATGCTTCTAATTGGCTCACGTATCTTGCAATCAATGCAGTCAATTTTTATTTTGCATAGAAATCCCCAGTCTAATGATAAGATTCTGAAAAGCCTTAGAATATTGGCCACGAAACAGAACTCAATAAACGGATTCGCGACAGAAACTGTTCACAGAAGAAATTGCGAAGAGTGCATGAGCACTCGACAGAGTTATTCTAGGGAAACCTATACGTCAAAGATGATCAATGAGACCAGCTCTGACGAAGAGAATCACAGTGAAGCCGATAAAGTGGACGCTGGATGTGTTTCAGCACTGGTCAAAGGTTCGTTTCGCGTTCCCTTCGTGGCGATAGCACTTTCAGGATTTTTTTCGAGGCGGAGCCGCAAAAGGAATCTCGTCGATACGTATTCTTGGCTAGTGGAAATCCTTTCTCCATGTCCAGCACGACTAATACTTGGCTTGTGGTCAGGGTCAAGGTTACCGTGGTCAGGATGCTAAAGTGGTCCTGTGCCAGGAGGCATGCTGATGCTGGTGCTGATGTTGATGCTGATGCTGGTGTTGGTGTTGGTGTTGGTGTTGGTGTTGGTGTTGGTGCACGTGTGGTTGTGAATGTGAACGCTGATTCTGATTCCGATCTTGATGCTGATCCTGGTACTGATGTTGAAGCTGACTTTGATGCTGATGCTGACTTTGTCGCTGATTTTGTCGATGTTGCTGTTGCTGTTGCTGGTACTGCTGCTGCCGATTCGGCTGCTGTTGCTGCTGCTGATATTGCTGATGATGTCTCTTCTGACTGAAAATCAAGAACAGGTTCGTACGATTATTTTTACAGCGTTTGGTAAATTACAAGTTAAATATTCACCTCGCGTGGACGTCCGACGACCATAATGTCAGTCGCCGGTACTAAATATACTATGCGTAGGGATATTTATGGTGAAACGTAGCCGCAATTATTCCGTACGCCGGCTGACTATTACGAATGCGTGTCCACAGTCACCAGATGAGGAGAGGGAGTATGAATCGAGGGGGAAAGGTTACCCTCTCTGTGCCAGTACCGGATTAGTCACGTGACATTGCGACACATGCACGGCAGAGACGGAACCTGTCACGTGACCAAGCCGTGGCGGAAGCGGGGGTACAGTGTTGTAGAAGGGGAAGGTAGAGTTGGGACACGGCTTAATCTGACGACTCGACAAAAAGTCGGGATTAGATAATCTTGTGGATTACCAATAATATTTTTAAATGCATAAAATTATTTACGAAGGATTCTTGCGATTTTTTAGCAGTTATTGTTTCGAAATGATTAGAAATAAGGACAAGAATTTTTTAGTTTTTATGTTTCGAATTTAATTAAAAATTAGGGCTCTTTGTGTCAATTATTCTAAGTTCTAGTATATAAAAATATCTTTAATTCAATTATTATAAAATAGCTATATATTTCTTGGCTAAGTACTGCATATACCTATTCTAACTCGATGTATCAAACGTGTTACATGCATTTCGTACTTCTCGATGCCTGAAGTACTGAAGTGAAAGGAATATTAAATATCATAAAAAATCGCGTCTGGTTTGTTGATGATTAGCAATATGGTTCTGCGCGCGGTAAAAATTCTATTGAATACCAGCATCCGGAGCTAAAGAGCAGAGGTTAATGCACCAATAAGTATTTTTGTTTTCACAAATTGCGCTTTTATTTGCGCAAGTTATGACGTAAATTGTAAATGATCGTCACATAAAACCTCTCACATCTCTGAAAAAAATAATTTTTTTCACATAAGTGGGTTAACACTTTCTTGTAAAGAGTATCAAGATGCATTAAGTGACAGAATAAAAAATATATGTTTCCGTTAAAAAAAAATTAATGACCTTTATATGTCCAACACGCTTCCACCTACAAAAAATCATTAACGTCAGAATGTGCCCCTCTCCATACCATTCGACCCTACGTGAACCATTTTCCGCTACGAATAATAATAGTCATGTAAATCGAAGTGGTAATATGTGATGTCCCACTCTGTGTAACTGAAGCTACTTCTATGATTTTATCTTGCACCAATTACATTGAGAAGTTAGTTTTTCGAATGCAATTTTTGAAAAAATATCTCTTCTCATCGTATGGTACACTAATTGCTTTAACTTTAAAAAAAGTTATTGTTTTGTTTAGAGCGTCCGAATATTAATGGAAGTCACTGTATAATAGTTGAACAACACTGGCGTACATTCACAGCTTATCGAAAAATACTTAACTAATTGCGTCAACTATTGGTCTGAGTGAAATGAAAGAAAATCGGAATAAAATTGCAAATTGCTTCCATCGCCGTCACAAAACACTAATATACATGAGCGGGAAATTAATATTCGTTACGCGAGGCATCTACGTAGGCAACCTACAGGAACTACATATCCTCAGCTTTCGCGGGCCATAATAATTGACGTAAATGAGATTACGCCGTTGAATGGTAATTGCATCGAAATGCAAATCAACCCTGAGGCTCCGCAATACCCGGTAATTACGTGTCTCCGTGATTCGCCGATCCGATTCGGAGTTTTTCATTTCCACGGCGTGTATCGCGGCTAACGAGATCACGGCATTCATTTTGTTGAGGATTAAAGCAGCTATTTTTCGCCGCTGCTAAACGACGGATAAATCTGTCATCGTGTCTACGTCTCTTCCTCTGCTCCTATTAACCGAATTATTTTCATACTACGGCCATGGGGGCTGATGCAACAAGAAAATAACTGGATCACGTTGTTATTTCTTCCACAACTATGTCGCTTTAATTGAAACAAGGACAAGGTTTCGTCTCGTATATGTATATCCCATCTTTTCAGAAAAATAACATTTCAGATTTTCTTCTTTCGAAAAACTGCTCATGTACAGGGTGTCCCAAAAATGTCGGAGAATCTTGGAAGGGGTGGTTCCCCAGGTGACTTGGAGTAACTTTTTCCTTTACGAAAATCCTCTGGGTACGAAGTATTATACCAATTTCATATCCATAAAATTTCAAAAATCATAGGGAATGGATATATTATATTCTAGGTCGGAAGAAATGTATAATTTTCGAGTTAAAATTGCTCCGAGTGCAAATGGTTTATCAGTTATTCCATTTTTATGATCATACCACAATTCCAAGTTATGTTGCTTATAAATGATATATTCTTACAATTCTGCTTCAATAACTTTCAGATATACACGGTGTCCCAAAAATGTCGTACTTCCTTGAAAGAGGCGTTTCCTGAGGTCGTTTGGACTTGTAGAAGGGGAAGGTAGATTGGGGAGAAAAGTCTGGCGATTCTGTTTCTAGGTGCGAAATGCTGAATTCGCTTTTATCATTTCTAGGTGCACGTAACTCTTTAAGCGTCCTAATTGACTTAAAGTACAGGTTGCATGCAAACTGCTCGTAAAAACCGTGTAGAAGTAGAACACCGCGAGGTGTGATAAAAGCTTGGGACGTCCGCCGATGATTTCGTCCAGTTTCAGAAACACAACGACGAATTACCTGAGTGGCCTAACTGTCTGTCGGTTGTCACCGTCTCCACGCCTCGAACGAGTCCGTCGAGTAACCAGATTTGTCGCGTCGTCGTTGTATTGCGAACGAAGGTTAAGAGAAGCGCCGATACCTTTCATTACGTGACACACATGTGGTATTAGGCGAGTGCAAAGCTTCTTGCGGTTTTAAGCAATAAAGACGTAACAACATATCGAGTTCGAGCTTCGTTCCGAGCATACGTTAGTTCTCTTTATGTGGCTGAACGCATAACATCCACAATTCCTCCTATTCGTTCCGCTATTTCATGCCTATTCTAGTGGATCGTGGCGATCGAATTGCCGACACTCTCCAGTGACGTAAAGAGAATGCATAAACAGTCCATAATAAATTTTGTTATACCACAGCTTCGTCGTGACGTAATCAAAAATATTATTTCGCTTGTCATACGCTCGTCAGAAATAATCGAATAAAAGATTCTGTGATAATATCTCGCTCATTTTGTTGCACAGTGTATACCAACAAATTAGGCTTCATTATGTAACGTCAAAATACAGACAAAAATAGATTAATCATTTTACAGTATGTAAAAATTATGAATTTCTACCTCAAGGAACGCACCGGGGTTAACTGTCGCAGTCACTTCTGACCAGAGCTGGGCATTATTTAAGTAGATGTTCATTTAAAAAATTTAGATCATCAATTTAAAGTTGAAAAATATTAAAGAGAACCTCGTATCCGTTGATATAAATAGGAATATTAATTATAGAGTTGAAGTACGAACGGTGTATGTGTGTATTAACATATAATATAACAATACTTTTAGAGTCTTCCAATGTTTTTACTATGTTGTGTTCCTCCTACTTATGTTATCTCCTAGTCGTTTGTGTTTTTCGTACTCGGTGACGTCAATTCCGTACTCATAATTTCCAAGGAAATGGAGATAAATGAAAATTTACTCGTTACGTCAATAATTTTAACTGCTGAAAAAACAACCACTCCATATTTTTACATATTTTTCATAATCGCTTAAAATCCGCTGTCTAGTTAAGTATACTGCGGGGGTCTTTATGCAAAATTATGTTGATCAGAAGAAGCAAAAGTTAAACAAAAATGTATTTCTTCTTTCAAAAACTTTAACAAGTCCGAGATAATATAAAAATGTCGTTAAATTAATGTCTCGACTGTTATGCATTTCGCATATTTATTACTGCAAAAATGCATAAAATTCTACTGCTGACGAATTAATTTGAAATCTTGTTTAAAGAAAAAGAGTGGGGACGACGATTGAAGAATTTTATACGATCAACCAGACGAAATGAACTTAAATTGATAATTATCATTGGTAATTTATGAAAGCAACAACGAATATGTATATCTCCTAGTGATGACGTCAATTCCGTATTCATAATTTCCAAGGAAATGGAGATAAATGAAAATTTACTCGTTACGTCAATAATTTTAACTGCTGAAAAACAACCACTCCATATTTTTACATATTTTTCATAATCGCTTAAAATCCGCTGTCTAGTTAAGTATACTGCGGGGGGTCTTTATGCAAAATTATGTTGATCAGAAGAAGCAAAAGTTAAACAAAAATGTATTTCTTCTTTCAAAAACTTTAACAAGTCAAATATAATATATAAATATCGTTAAATTAATGTCTCGACAGTTATGCATTTCGCATATTTATTACTGCAAAAATGCATAAAATTCTACTGCTGACGAATTAATTTGAAATCTTGTTTAAAGAAAAAGAGTGGGGACGACGATTGAAGAATTTTATACGATCAACCAGACGAAATGAACTTAAATTGATAATTATCATTGGTAATTTATGAAAACAACAAGGAATACGTGCATCACGACTCCGGACAAACACACCGATGTTTCCCATGGCAACTGACGGCTTTTGTCTTTTTCTCTTTCAGACAAACACATCGATTGTGAAATATGAATAATCGATCAAAGGCTCGCCAGAACCGGGGGTTTTTCATTCGACGTGAATGACTCCCCGTTGATTCGGTCGCGAGTAGCCACCGTTGCGGAGCCGAACAGTATTTTGCTTGTTGTGCAATACTCCCCTTTGCTTCGTTAGATGCATCGTGTCTCATTAAATCGGCAATAAATCAATACCGATATTCAACGGGTTTCAAGGTTCCCCGGTTTTCCGGCGATGAAAAGTAAAAACTTGTACATCGGATCTGGCCGTAGTTCTTCGCTTTTATGATTTATTACCCCCATTTACGGTTTATCCTACCATTTTGCGCGAGCTCGATTGCGCGCTGAAAGAGAATAAACCATTGCGATTAAGCAACTTATTCACAAGCATTGATTTCTTCGATATTTTTCGTTAAAAAAAAGTATATTTTTGCGAAGGGGTAGAACATCCTGAAGATAGCGCTGACGATCTTAGTTGCAGTCGCTCGCAAAAATATTCGCACTGTTGTTTGAAGTATCTTTTTCTGTATGTGTAAATTCTTTCAGAAAAAATTTGTTCATTTCATTTTCACTGTTTTATTATGCACGTCCTGGAAAAAAATTGAAATACTTAAGTCGAAAATTAAAAAGTTCAAGTAATCCTGATTAATTAATTCGTTCGAACATTTGCGATAGAAATGAATCGATGAAATACAAAATTTTATCATTTCCGACTCATCGAAATTATTGGAGGAAAAAGTATTATAGATTGTTTCTTAGAACATTTTTATTTTAATTGAACATATTAGAATTGATCGGGGATAATATAGTGTTCAAATATTTTTTCGATCCACTACTGTATTACGCCGTATCGCAGTACAGTGTTTCAGACACAAAAAACGAGAAATTGTTCATTTTTTTACGTACGGTTATGATATTACAAGATAGCTAAAAGAACTGCGAATTTGATATCACAGGAAATACATAAATGCCTGTGTATATGTATAAGTATGTATGAAGTGCAAATGTATGATTTATTCACGAAATTCTAACATTCATCTCTGATAAATATTCAATTATGACTATATCCATACTGTTTATTCTACTGCTTTAAAATATGCGTTGCGAATTGTAGATTGAACGAGTCATTTGCGATAAGCAGCAATCTGGATCAAAATTAATCACCTCCGCCAACAGACTGTTAAGGATTTATAGTACTCGCTATGTTAGAAAAAAGATGATAATTGTTTAATACGATGTAGAACTAACAGATTGTTTAGTCTTTTGCGGAATACAGCAAAAGATTTCTTTTCCCTTCCCTTCTGCAGACGTAATATTCTGTTTAATAATACGAAGGTTGTCTGCTGAATAAATAATCCTGCGTTTATTTTATTCTGATAATGTTGTTTCGTTTGACGTTTGTATGAATAATTTATAATTTCACGTAATCGTGATCGTCTTCTGAATCTTTTATACAGGGTGTCCCGAAAATGTTGTACTTCCTTGAAAGTGGCGATTCCGGAGATTATTTTATTAATTAATATGAATTACTACGGAGCTTTGCAGGGGTTAAATAATATTCGTTCCGACTCGTAGAGATCCTCAGAGGGTCTAAAAAATATTATCTTACGGAATTTTCCAAGTCAGGGTGGGTGCTAGTTATCGAGGGTTCGATAGTATCTGGAAAAGATAACAGAGATGAAGAAAACGGAGCGCGGCGTTAACAACCCCCGTGAACCATCCCCCGAGAGGTTTGGTTAAAAGGTTCAATATCCTCTAATAAAGGGTCTGCTATTGGAAGTGGATGCGATCATTCGATTACCCGTGTATTGCGGCCCCCCAATAGTTCAGATAATTCCAGCATATTCTCCACTCGGCAGTCGTGTGGAAGAATCCAAACGAGCTATGTCGAATCCCGGAGCCAGCCTGGCGGGCGGGTGTGGTGATACGTTGGTTAACGAGAGAGTGCCATTAGAAGGAGTATTTCTTTAGTTTCGTATGGCTGAAAATTTTCGAGTAGCGTACTATGGCTGGTTGACAGTATGGCTGTTAGTATATGCCAACTCATAGAGTATAGAGTACCGGTACTCGGGCTCGTAACGACTCTTCGAAACGTGGAGGATCGATCGAGGTGCCGGTGGCCCGCACGTGCGCAGAACCTGCCTTCCACGTTTTCCTCCTCTTCCTCACCCCTTTCGCCATGGTTCGAGGCTTTTCTCGTTCTCCTTTCCCTATCTTTATCATCGCTACATCCCCCTCACCACTTCGTTTACCCCGTTCCTGTATCTCCTTTTTCTCCCCCGCATCTATTTACGATTACCCTCCTCTCTTCTGTTTTCCCACGGTATTACCTATTCCCTTTTACGTTTCTCTCTTTTTTTTCACCCCCGCAAAGCCTCGCTCTACCACATCGAGGTGAACCGACCAACCCACCCCTCCCTTATGTACCGCGTCTAGGTATATTTTACGGTATGTATACCAACTTCACTCATGTGAACGATTCGCGTACGCACTATTGGCCGAAAATACTAGACAACCTGCGCCATTGTTGCTCTTCGGCGCAGTTAGATCGGCATTAGTCGTCTGGTCGAACAGCGGAACACCTTCGATCACACTCCGCTAGAAACTGTCGAAATTGTAGATGAAAAGATGATAACTTCGTTTACTAAAATTTGAAGCTGCTTCAGGGTGATAATGGCACAGTTAGATCAGCATTAGCGTGTACGTTTTACTGCGGTATTTTTTCCTAATTAGATGAAAATAAACACGTGTATTACAAACATATCCGTACCTTTCGCTACTTTTTCATCAAATTAATTGTTTTTAAAAACACATTTACGTAGCGACGTCGAGCCATAGTAATATTGTTGTCTTTTATTTTATTGTGTCCTGTTATCTTTCTTCATAAAAAAGCCGTTAAATCGCAATCCATCTTACAGCAGGGAATAGGGTACATGTACCTATTACTGGGGGTGTACGTTTTACTAGGGTATTTTTCCCAATTAGATGAAAATATATAAAAATAAATATTTTCTTCTGGATAAAGTACAATTCAATGAGATTGTATTCTCGTTAGCATGGCAAACAAAATTATCAATCATTCTCATATTTTTATAATCTCAGGATTTGAGAAAACATTCTTTATAAAATATAAAAGTTTGCACTCTTAAACAATTCTGGAAGAAATCAATAATCCTATCTTGCTGTCAATATTTATAAACATTCGCATCAGTAGAGGAAATCAATTTTGGAAAAGTATGGAAGGCTTCAACTGTAAACGTTTGGAGCAATGATAAAAATTGATAATATAAAGAATTTTGAATTAACATGAAAAGTCTCGATGGACAAAATTTTGTTTCACGGTTATTTAATTTTACACGAGAACTCCTTTACAGTTGTGAATTGTGTGCCACCCCATATAGCGGCATGTAAAAGTATCGGGCCATAACAGATTTTTGTAATCTATTTTAATAAATATTTATTACGCCGTTGTAAGAAATTAATTACCCTTACACACTAACGGCAGCGTTATTAAGCATCGTCCATGCGCTAGTAATAGCACACTTAAATGAGAATTAATTGTCCATTAGAGACTTGCGGAACCTTCGATCATACTTTGTGAAAGAGATTAAATTGGAACAGAATATTGTGTACGTATACGAAGTTGGTCAAAGGAAAGTTTTAATTTGTAATACGACTAGATTGCGGATGTTTATACAATTTGTAATTTTTATAGGCGAATTTTCAGAAACTCGAATCAAATAGAATCTTATTTTCCGTGGTAGTAGCCTTCACAGATCTGAAATAAATGAAAATCGTACTAAATTCTGTCGTATTTTATATCCTAGCATTTTTAAAAATGTTTTCGAAAGCCATAATTGCATAAAGATCCGCAGTCTAGTCATTATTTTAAGATTTGTTAATATTTAAATGATTGAAAATGCATGAAACTTAAAATTATATAATTTAGAAATTTAAATAAAATTCGATTTTTCCTTTTACAGCAAGGTTTGTCCCGGTTTTCAGAATGATCATTCTCCGAATGTACATGAAAGATAATCATTGAATAGCCAATAGGTCTTAATAATAAAAATTCTCACAAACTGAATGAAATGGATTGTTCACATGGTACAGATTATATGGTACATACTACATACATTATATATATGACAATATGGAATTATCAAGTGAATTAAGTATTCACTTTATATTATTTATATGCAAAATGACACAAACAATTAGTTTCCGTGAGAAATTAGCAGGTCGATAGTCAATTGATAAATGCACCGATGCAATTGCGAAAATAATCGTGTCACAGGATGGGAGAGAGTCGCTAGACTAGGCAAAATATTCCGGTGTGATTTTTTTCCAACTTTTTATCGAACAGTGCTATAGCCTGGCCCAGTTGTTGGAATCACGCTGTGTAATACATGCATACGTGTAATAATGCACATAAATTACATATTTCTTAGCGCGCGGTGCTTTAATGATTTTTTTTACACGTAACTAGGTGGCATGCGTTCCGAATACCGTGAAGCATCAGAGTGTGCAAGTGTGCTTTCGTACAGACATGGTCATTATCTAAATATTGGGTTAATTATAGTACATGTATATGTACTATAGTATATGCGTATGGTAATAAGGTATTCGTGTAGATTACATTTAATATTTATTTTCTAAAAAGCCAACAGATTTCATAATCTCAATGACATTCATGTTTAAAAATAATATTTTTGAAAAAGAAAAGTGAGAAATATGGTAGAAATTAAATTTGTGTTACTATTAGTCTGCAAAACTGCATACAATATAAACATTTTCTGTATAAATTACACGAAACAGAAGTCAAACGAAATTTCTTATTTCTTTAACGATTTAAATGATCGATATTCTTAAATTCTTCCAATCTTTCTATTATTTTAAATCTTTTTTCTAACAAATGCAACATTTGTTCATCTTCTAGCCCTACAGAATTCTGCAGGAGATAAATTATGATTTCATTTACTAACAATGTTTTTAAATAACCGGCTATCAGGAATTCCAACGAAATGCAACAGTTATTCATCTTCTAGCCCTACAAAATTCTACAGGAGATAAATTTTTATTTGATTTACACTGTGTTTAAATAACTTCGTTCTGCGTTACCAATTAAGACAAGATATAACAATTCGCGTTGGAATTATCTTTCGCGCGGTTCTGAAAAAAGTCAGTCGCTAAGAAGCACCAAGTGTCAACAGAAGCGTACACGAAGAAGAATTCGTCACGGTCGGAATTGTGTAGAGATCTAGAGTCTAGAGCAGTGGTTCTTACCCTTTTTGAAGTCAGGGAAGAACACATGTGACTATATGAAAAATTTTCGGAACACCAAAATTAATGATCCAAAAAACGAACAAAAACATCCCACGTAGAAATAAATATATTTTAGAAATTATATTATTAAATATATTATATTTAATATATTTCGCGCAATTTTTCGCGGAACACTTTCAAAAAGCTCGAGGAACGAACGAGTGGTCTAGAGACATCGAGGTTTTTAGGAAAGAAAGAGAATCAGTAGAAGATGGCGAACGAAGCGGTCGTCCTCCCTCCATGGCTCAAGTCTGCGAAAAAGTTGAAGCAATCACTTATTCACCGTGAACATGGACTGGGTTAAAACAAGAAAATAACGTATTCTACATACTGATCGTCCATTAGGAGATGGCAGTGAGAAACATGTAGGAACCACGTGACATCCCTACTCCGCGCTACACTCCGTGCTACTGCCATCTCTTGATGGACGATCAGTAGAATTGTGATAATACCGACACTTGCCTCGTATCACTCGAATCCGGACCAGAATTAACAAACTCCGGCGACAGGTTCCTACTGCATATTAATCTGTTCTCTCGCGCGTCCTTTATAGTCGTTCAATATTGGACAGACAGTTGGGCAGGTGTCTCGTGTCATCTACGTTATTCTCGAGACCTCTCACCCCTGAGGATCAAAATTCACTTGAAGGATCGCATTACAGGGGACAACAATGAAATGAACAATTACACTTTCGTCAATCACATTTAATAATGAAATCTTTTCCTTGGAGTGCTTTGTTGAGGACAGCAAGAAACTTCAGAATAACAGTAGATTCTTTGTCAGCCTCTTACCCACCCACCACCTTACCCCCACCGTCATGCCCCATGAAGGTTATGTTTATGATTTTCATTAAAATAGAATTTAGACATCAAATTAATGCTGAACCAATGTGTGATATTAAAATCTACACAAATCATGTAAAACTTACCTTTCATTAAGTTTCCATTCCGTAATTCGATTTTTATGTTCTCACAAGCCACTTGCTTGAAACGATTAGTCCCAATTAACTTTCTTTTGTTTAATCCAATCTCTACTTTAACGACAAATGATGGTTCGCCCATTTATAAGTATACAGGGTATCTTAAAATTCCTTCAACATCCAGAAATGGGAGGTTTCTGAGATCATCTGAAGCAACACTTTACATTGAAAAAATGGCAGTTGACAGTTTGCGCGCCGCGCCGGGCCGACTGTGCCAACACGCGTGTAGGTCGCGCTCTGATTGGTCCGTGTTTTTCGTTAATAACTCCTTAATAAAGCCGCGCACGCCATTTTTGCAAAGGAAAATCTTGCATCAAATGATCCCAGGAACCTGCTCCCATTTCTGGATGTTGAAGGAATTTTGAGACACCCTGTAGATGGCACAATGAGTGTAATGAATATTGTATTGCGAATAAAGGCAAAACATAACGTTTTCTATCTTACCCCGTTCGCTATTTTACCACAATCTCCTCTAATTATCGTTTTCTATGCTTCAAAGCCGTAATGATGTTTGCACTTGGTTTAATACTATTTTGAGGGCGTGCACTCTGGTGCTAGAAATTCTTGTTGCTTCTTACCAGCAACTTGGTCGCCAATATGAACGTAGCCGCGAATAGGAACGTTTACCTTTATGCTCACCGCTCACATTTACTTAACGCGTGTCTACGTTCTTCGAGTGCATACCAGATCGACAAGCGAATGTCTTCGACGTGCTACACTCGCGAATCCGCGAAGGTGAAATCGAATAACTCGCGCGACGTCCATCGCGCACGTGTCTCGCGGTCGATGACCTTCACCGAGAAATAGTAAATTGTTCAATAGGTTCGTGTGATCTTATATTACTTCACTTGATTTTTGGTTTTACGTGTAAATATTGAGAAACTAGACTGTGACATTTTACGTTTTCATTGAAGACTGTCACACTGAATTACCGAGCATTAAAAATGGCTGTGTTGCCTTATAAAAATAACAATTTGATTGAATTTACTGTATTTATATTTTCAGCGATTTCGATTAATTAACACGGCGATTGTTCAAAATTTTGACATAGGCTTCCTACTTTAACTACTGCTTCCCACAATCAGTGCAGAATATTTTTATTTTATATGAAGATCCGTAGTGATATTACATAATACCTAATTATTATTAGGCTGCGGATTTTTATGCAAAATATAAATGTTCAACATCAATTGCAAGAAAGACGGACAAAATAACCTTTCGATTTTTCTGCTGTTTTAAATGTCATCTATTTAATTCCATTATAAATAAATAAAATTCCACATGTAAAAAGTGAACAAAACAAAAATTAGTTTTTCTCCATTGATATCTACGAAACTACAGATTTTTTCAAATTCTTACCTTCTGCAAATTATAGAATGATTTATGCAAGATTAATGTTTATGATCGTGTCTTTGTAATATTACTAACATTTTCAGAAATTGTCAGTTGTTTTAACGGGATTATTGACAAGATAATATTATTTGCATGTGCCAATAACTTGAATATGTGGTAGTAACGTGAAGATAATCCACAGTAGAATTATGAGCAATAAAGAGTGAAAGGTGAGATTGTTTAAAACGACCGAAATAGCGTCGCGAGCATCTCGGTTCGAAGTGGCTTTAAGGAGCGTAAAGCTAAAAGCTCCGAATTCTTTCGTACACCTAACGTATTATAACACACATTTTATTGGGATACTAAATCCCCTTGGGTATGGCAACCGCGTTACAAGTTGTGACGTCAAAGCGTATTCGTATTTCGCAAGTCATTTGACCTTCGCGCGCACGTGTCCTCCCTTGGACATTGAACTTTCCTGCGGTTGGATATCCCTTCAGATTTCGCTTCGATAAGGGAACAGGGAATTTCATAAATTCTGCGGAAAGCTCGTTCGTTTGTTCTTACTGTAGCTGTGATTGAAAAATTATGGTGATTTTATGTGGGGCGCCTGTGTTGAACGGAGCGGAGATCGTAGAAGGTCAATTCGTCGTTAGCAATGGCGAGATTAAATGTATTGTGACCGTGGGTTGTACTGGAATGTAAGCTGACGAAAAAGTGTTTCGAATACACGCAAGTATCGTGCGGAGTAATAATAGCTAGACTGTGGATGTTTATGCAATCTTCAATTTTTGTAGACGAATTTTAAACCTAAATATATAATTTAATCCAAATAAATAAATAATTATTAGGTTAGCAACTAAGTTCGCGACTTCCACATTTTCTCAAACAAAGTCATTTAAATATGTATTTTTTAAGCACGAGTATTTTATATCAAATTAATCGCAAAATTCAGAGCTTCCCAATGATATATAGTTCAAGAAGTATGGTCACTGAATGAGGTTATAATGATACAATAAAAGAATTACGAAACAAAAGGTCGCGAATTTAGTTGCCAACCTAATAATTTTAAATATTCTTAATCGGTGAAATTATGTTGGATTTATCGGAGAAAAAACTGGTACCATTTTGCATTTTTCAAACGACATTGCATAATTTCCTTTCCTTAAATTATTATTTTCTGCATAAATAATATCTGCGTGCAGCATTACATAGATTAGTTGAAATTTTTTATAATAAACACAAAACTAAGGCTTATTTAATTAATCAATTCAGAATTAACCTTTTCAGTGGAATAACCAAGCTGCATGATATTTTAAATATTTATCTAATTTATATAATAATTTATATAATAAAAATGTTTTTCTCAAATGTATTCTTAAACTCTTGTAATGTTCTTACAGTTTAGTCACCTAGTAATTTTGGTCAAAAATGCATAAAATTCGAAGACTATTTATCAACTTCCGTGTTCTGTGCAAGTACTATGAAGACTTGTGTATTTAAGAAATCGACAATGTGGCAGAAACATCCCCTTCTTCGTACAACGAATTGTGATAGAAGGGAGGGAAACATTCGCAAAGAGAGTGCCACGTGGCGACACTGGTGACATATGCTTTGTATCCCCTGACCTTTGTGCGATTGTATCGGAATGAAAAGGGAAACATGTACAAAATTAGCTCAAGTCGGACTGTTCACGATTTTGGGGAGGGTAAACTAACTTCTTAACACCAAATGTTCCATCCACTGTATTTCTTTCATGAACTGAAATCATTATAACCACTTGCATTATGATCTTGCATTAAAACAATCAATTCTCAAATGAAAGCCTAGCTAGACTGAATTCTTATAATTATAAATATTTATAGTATATAATTTAATAAATGTATCCTTCCCAAAACTTCGAATGATGTTATTGCATTATTCACCGCGTATTAAAATTATCAAAAGAAGGAATACATTTTAATTAAACTTCTGTTCGCTGAAATTGTCTCGCAAAGTTTTGATTTTGCACAGAAGATCCGCAGCTTACTAATAAATAGAGATGTGCGAGAACGCGATAGTCGGTATGAAAATTTAAGGATTCTCGAATGTATCGGGATTCTTGACAGTTTTGACAAAACTCGTCCAAGATCCCGAATAAAATTCACAACCCGTTCCGGCCCGATATTTTCGGCTTCTCGCACTCGAATTGCCTTCTTTACAGCTGGGAAAAGTTGATGCTGAATCTATGGAGATATTTTCGGTGGGAATCTTTGGTGCGTCACTGTATAAGCATAGCTAAGAAATAAATTTTGAAGGGTTCAGAGATTCAATTTTGTTGGACAATGAACATGCTAGAAGAGAACATTTACAACATTAGAAACATTTACCGAGCCGTGGACAAGGTCTATGAACCGAACATACCGAGCAGAGTCCACTCACACGGCTCCAGGGAACATATTGTCTGTGCAGCTAGTATATCATACGAATATCGATCCGTGAGAACAAGCTCATGGCTCTCTCGACAGAGTACAAATCTCCGCGCCCCAAAGTGACTGCCACGCGTAACAGCATGTCTGTTTCCCTGAATCCTCCGATGTAGTATGTTGTACCAATACGACGGAATTTAATCCCATTCGTCCGTTGTGTGAGTCAGATCAATTAGGGCTAATCGTGTTGAGAAATTACAGATATCAAAAGAATCGTGGAGCCGCCTTGTAGAAAGTTAACTATCTTTTAACGGATACCGATTAAGATGATTGAAGCCCGTACTATTTGATCAAGAGAAACGTTCATTTAACAACGTTGGTAATCTTGTTTATTTAAACAAGTTATCGGAATATTCATCGACAATACGCGCGCAACGGTTTCCGCAGAATCGTGTGAGTAATAGAATTTTTTAATGCTTCCGCTAGATCCGAAAACATTTATCAATCCAACTGAGTAACGGTTGATAACACGGGCGCACTGTGACGATGATTCGAGAGCGGATTTTATCCGTTTATAACAAAAATGAATACGTGCAATTTAAAACAGTAAAAACATTAGAAGAATTTAAAAATACTTTCATATTATTTTTCGTCTATTAAACATATTAAAAAAGAAAATTCTATTTCACTCCAATTTGATGTAAGTCAAGTATACAATTTTGATTTTGCATAAAGATCCGTTGTCTACTCATAAAATTGTTTTTCTCGCAAATCTTCCCGACGAGAGTAAATAATAGCTATCCTACTGTACATATTAGAAGTTGTCTTTCATAATAAAAAAGGTATCGTTAGTCACATTATTAGACTCCGGATGTTTATGCAAAATAAAAAGTTTGCGCATCAATTGCAAGACACAGGAGCTAAATATAAATTTATATTCTTCGTTAATAATTTTAATGCGGTGTAAATAATACATATATTAATACTCTTAAGGGAGCAGATTCCTTTTCCTAGGATTACGAGGGTGCGTGATTCGCGTTCTCATTTCTGGATAATACAAAAATGGGGGTTTTCAATACTCATAATCGCGTCCCATTAATTAACGATATTATAGTGGAACAAAAATCATCCAATACAAAATAATAAGAATAAAGAATAAGAATTTATGCTGTTAGCGCTAGGAGTGAACTTGTCGATTAGGATCCTCCGATTAGGATAAAAAGAATTACGGACACTATTACATTGGTTACAAAAAAAAAAACAGTGTAACTTTTCCTCTTTCATATTTTCTCGAATCACAGTAGTTTTTGAAATTTTGAAAGCTGGCTAGTAATGACGCGAATACCCTGTATACTATATGTGACAGTAGAAGTACAAAAAATTATATAAAAAGACTGTACTTAATGTTATAGGTAGACCGCGGATCTTTGTGCAAAATAAAAATTGTCTGCATCGACTGCAAGAAATAGAAACTAAATTTAATGTTATTTCTTCCCTCAAAGTGTTTTAATATTTTCACTGTTTTAAATTGCACTAGCTAATTTTTGTTATAAATGCATATAAAATCGGGAGTCTAGTCATTATTAATTTATACAAGTGAACTTTTCCACGTGAACCGCGCGTTGTCAGGGAAATAAAACCAAACGTGCTGGAACGGACAAATTGCTATGCTGTCGTTACGTGATTAAAGGAGAGTCCCACTCAACAGGTCGTACTTGATACGATATCGTTGGCCTGCGGAGCTGCGACCCGGCCGCGAATTAAATTAAAGGAAGAGAAAGATGTCAAGGCGACAGGGCTGGCGCGTTCGCATGAATGTATTTACGCGTACTCGAATATACATACGGCGCGAATGCAGAGCGTGTTGCTGCGGCTCCGCGGCTGGGCTAGGTAGCAAATGTTGTCTGGACTACTTGAACGGGCGTCGTTGCATGTAGTAAATGTAGTCATGTAGTATCGAGCAGAGCGAACCCTATAAAGAGCTGGCAGAGAAAGGGACGATACTCTCGTGTTACGTGAGACACGTGAGATACTTGTCGATACTCGAGATACCCGGCTCGAGGACACGAAGAGCCGGGGACACCTGAAGTCGGTTTAAAAATCCGCGGATTACGAGAAGACACTCGAATTACAGAAGCCGCGGTGATATGTGGGAACACGAATCTCGGTCAGTGGTCGCAAGAAAGTGCACGATCTAGTTTTAATGACGCCATTGGCATTCAGGACACTGCGATCTATTTCTGGAGAGGCTGTTGCTTAACGACACTTTATGAAATTATGAACTTATCCCGGCACCCTTCAGTTCCATCCTTGCATCATCATTAGACAGCGGATCTTTACGCAAAATAAACATTTTCTACCTGAACTGCAACGAACTGGAGTGATATAGAAATTGATTTTCATTCTTAACCCTTTGCACTCATTTGTCGAGTGTGACTCCACACTAGACGAAGAACAATGTAAATAAAACGGGTTTTTATATTAGGTTGTCCCAAAAGTTTCATTCGGAGTGCGTCACTAAAACATTAACATAAAGACTGTCGCATTGTTCTGTATTTATTTAGCAACATTAACAGAACGCATTCCGAAAGAAACTTTATTTAAACTTTTATAAACTCTTTATTTATTTAATTATCATATGGTTAGGTTAAAAACAAATAGAAGTTTCACGAATATAAATTACAACAATGTTTGAGAATTATATTTAATATAATTAGTGAAGAAAATTGTTTAAAACAAGGAACTGTCGTTTGAAGTAAATAAAACACTTAAAATTGTAGGGAATTGTTGGCAAGAGAATTGAAAAATAATTCGGAGTAAAACATATTAAAATGATTGAAATGTTACTTATAATATTACGACAAAACATGTCAACGCGTAATACCAACTTTACAGTACAAATTAATAGTTATTTTCCAGGAGTATTTCGGAGTAATGCATTAAGTAATTTACGTTTCTCCCTAACAAGGGTAATAAATTGCTTGTCACGACTAATCTAATCGTGTTTGAATGCCTGTTTGTAACTGACTCGTTGTAAGAGTGGTTGATTATTAATTTTCTTCTGTGATTCAAACAACCTTGTGTAAAAAGTAACACACCATAAATAACAAGACCTGTAATTCTTCATAATTTCAATATAATTTGAAGAAATTCAAGACGAAAATGTACCCGAGCATCATGAAAGTGGATTTACGTCAGTAATTTGTACTCTGTTGTATTATTTCAAGTCGAGGCAGATTATATAGCGCGATCATCTTGATTATAGTACGTTGACGGAAAATACAATTCAGATCGATATCGTGTTGCCAATTTAGTAATCAAGCAGCTTTATTACCCAAAATGGTCGATTAAGAGTGGATAAATTTAAACTTGCTCGGTGTGCAATTATACATACACAAAATATAGGTAATAACAGTTTGATAAGAAATCACGTTTTGTACAATTTATTATCGCTTTTACTCACACGAACATATTACAGGTGGGTCACCATATATCACTACTTCGATTTACGGTAATATTATTATTATTCGTATCGAAAAATATATGGTTCACGTAGAGTTCAATCTTTTAGGTGGACGTGTAGAGGACATATGAAGGTCATTCACTTTTTAAAATATTTTTCTATTTTAATATTTTATATTCCTCACGCGAAAGAGTTAAACCACTTATGTGGAAAAATCATTTTTTTAAGAGATATGAGAGGAGTTCAACGTGATCATTTACATCATAAGAGCTAAGAGCAATAACAGTCATGTAAATCGAAGTGGTAATACAAGCGCTTGTATTTACATATGACGTAAATGTCAACGATTGTCACATTAAATCGATCATATCTATTAAAAAAAAAAACGATTTTTTCACATGAGGCCGTTATCACTGGACTGCGGATTTTATGCATGTATGGGAAAACTGAGTAGGTGCCATTTAAAACAGTGAAACAGTTACAATAATCTACTAACGCGAATCTAATGTTTTCAGCTTCTTAAAAGGATTAAAGTAAGAATTAAATGTTTATCTGGCTCCAGTCTTTTGCAAATGGTGCAGACAATTTTTATTTTGCGTAAAAATCCGCAGTCTATTTATCACTTATCACTTTCTTTGAGAGAATATCAACATGCATTCAATGGTGCAATAAAAAATATGTTTCCATTTTAAAACGGTTGATGACATCATATGTCCTTCATATGTCCTCCACGCGTCCACCTATGATATAAGTATGTATTAATGTCGGAATGTGCCCCTCTTGATACCATTCAACACTACGTCAACCAATTTCCGTTAAGAAACCCAACATCCGGTATGAATAATCGAAATGGTAATATGTGGTGACCCACCCTGCATTTTCTAATTTAAACAGGTATGTAAGTTTGCATTTGTAGGTATATTAAGGAAATTGCTAATATTATTGTGACACATTAAATCACGGAAGCCTCGTGATATAATAGCTAATGCTTACTTAAGAACAGGTTAATATTTGCTTAACCTACTGAAGCATTGAATAACGAGTTTTAATTCCGTAACTATTAATTAGCTTTGGAGGAGCTAAAATTGAAGTGAATATTTATTATATAATAATTAGACTGCGGATCTTTATGAAAAATAACATTTTTTTACCTGAATTGCGGCAAACTGAAGTGAAACAGGAATTTATTTTCTATCTTAATATGTTCAATATGTTGAAAATAATATAATAGCATTTTAAAATTCTTCTAAGTTTCGTCACAAATGCATAAAATTCACTGTCTAATAATAATAAATATTGTGGAAACATTATATAATAATTCCTAATTTGTAGCAACTGTGATTAAGTAAAAAATTTAGAAAAATATAAAAAGGAAATTCCCCACAAGTTTGAAACAGGAAATATGTGTTTCAATTATTTTCAAAATTTGTCTTTTAAACAATAATAAATCTCGAATGCTTTTATTGTAATTTATCTTTGTATTATACATATAATATCTGATCAGTGTGCTATACGATCGTCTTTTTAAATTCACTGGCTATGTGATCTAAAGTAATCTAAATTGATCGACCATTTTCTTGATTAATTTTTCATTGTTCCTATTTAGATTCACATTCTTTATTCACAGTCTGTCTCGATTTGAACTGCAATATCGTGTTAAGGAAAAGACATATATCAGCATGCAAAAAATATCGATGACCCTGGAATGACGTTAGAATGACCTTGGGGGAGAGTTTTTTTATCCATTTTCATATGCACCGCCTACGAACCGTATAATCATCCGTTAGTTATATTTTCTTGGAGCCAACGGTACTGGAAATAATTTAGTAGATCATAGTTTCCGTTGTTTCCAACTTGAGTGTTGGCCACGTCACTTATAGGGGATCTGACAATCAATGGCATTGAAATTTCAATTTTTAGTTATATTGTTTCAGACTCAAAAATTAGATGCATGACTATATCTAAGCATTGTATGGCTAAATAAATTTTATTGCTAAACAAAACAAAAGATATAAAGAGGCTGTGTAGCAGAAAAATTTGGAATGTGTGATCTCAATGCTCCATAAAAGTACTTCAGAATTGTCTTATCTTAGAGACTCATTTCATCATTATTATTCTACACAAAATGTGATATTATTGCGAGTATCTCTTCCAACTATTTTAATTAAATTGAAAGCACACAAACTATTCTCTTTCCTTCATTTCTATCTTCAAAATTTCTATATCATTTTTTTAAATTGCTAATGCGGACATTTTTGCAAAAGAAAAAGTTACTTCAAATGATCCAAGTCAAACTCCTCTGACATTTTTGAGACATCTTGTATAAAAACAAAAATTATTTATACACTTTATTAAACCAATCAAAAGGTAAAAATACACTATGAGCAAGCTTTATTACCTGACTATATATGTTTACGAGAAAAAAAACTAATAAAAACTTCGTTTACCGATAAGATCAGTTACCGCAAGCTCTGATACACCCGTGATATTTATACTTTCACGAGAGTTTTGCATTAGCCTGCAAACAGGGTTAATTATAAACTGTTCTAGTATTACAATACTTAACTTAATTGTGGCATAAAACCTGGCGAATTGACTGATTGAATCTTTTCGATTCAAGATTGATTATAATATCCTATACTGTTATTATAATATGAACTTCAACAGGATTGTGAAATGTTGTTTCTTCCCTTAAAGATTTCAATAGAGGAGAAATCATTGACATCTTCAATTTTTAAAATTTTCTATCAATTTTGAATATCATCTACTCAATTTTGCTATGATTGCATGAAGATCCGCAGTCTAGTGAGTACGTATGGAAGATGATTTCGATAATATCTCGGTAACTGTTCGATCTAGGACGAAGGTCAATACATGTTTACTGAGAATTAGATATTCTATTTGCTTATGACGCAAAAAGTAGCAAATTCCATGAAACAGGATGCAGGTGACCTTAAAATCTCTGAATTGCCTCCACAATCATCAAGTTATTAATCAAGTTAGTTGGGACACCGTGTATATTTCGAGTCCCGACTAAAATCATTGTTTCCGTTTCCATCTCCGTCCCTATCTCCGTTAATAACATCTACGCTGCAGTTTTTCTGGAAAGCTCGAAATGAGATTTTTAGATGACCGACGATCGAGGGGGCAAAGAGAAAACCGCGGTACGCTAGAGAAGGAAAAAACTAATTAGAAGTATATAAAGGAAAAATGAAAGAGACAGAAAGAGAGGGGGGATACAGGGCACGATTGAAGCAGGAGTGGGATAAAAAAGGAAGAATTTAAAGAGGCTCGGATAAACGGAAAGAGAATATACGGCAGGAGGGAGAAGGGAGGGATACAGAGATCCAGATGAAGAGAGAGATAGAGACAAGTTTTTGCTGTCTTTTACTTTTTATCCGTCCGTCTCTCTCCCTTTCTGCCGTGGAAACGTGGGCGTGGACGTAGGCGAGGTAAGCCTTCAGGGCCGACGAGCATCGACCGATCCAACTGGGCGCCTCGTAAATCACGCCCCAACCTCGTGATTCTCAGCAATCTTTGATAGACACGTCGATATACGATTTTTCATCTCGGCGCGCTCAAATTCTGGTGCAACTCTGCCCGAAAAACAGCGCCCGTCCCTTGGCAAACAGACGCCTAGCCGCTGCGGCTACAGTCTCCGGATCGCGAAACTGGTTCTTTAGTAAGAAACTCCGCGCAGGATTTACCAATAGGTAATCTACTATATCTTACTGTGTTTGCTACCATTGGCAAGAAATGCTAGCTTGCACTGAAAATATTTAGTAGCGAATCATTTACATATTCGACGCAAAAAACTGAACTCTTACTGATGCTGAAACAGGTAGAATGAAACAGTTGCTGTCACTTTCGCATGCGACTCTTTGGCTACTTGAGTGCGGCTCTTCCACAGTGTGTTATATCGAAATTCAAATAAAGAGCAATTTCTATTCTATTTTTATCAATAGACTGCTGTTCTTTATGCAAACTCAAAATTGTCTGCATCGATTGCAAGGAATAGAAACTAAATTGAATGTTATTCCTTCCCTTAATGATTTGAATAGAGGAGAAATAATATATTGACATCTTCAATTGAAAAAGTTTCCTAACAATCTTGAATTTCATTTACTCAATTTTGCTATAACTGCATCAAGATCTTCATAAAGGTCTTTTGATAAAAATAGAATAGAAATTGCTGTTTATTTGAATTCAGATATAACAGAAAAATCAATGTTTACTATTGTTTATCAGTTTAGCTGGGCCAATAACAAAAATTTAAAAGATGTATTTGGTCGACTCGTATAAATTATATACGCTCGGAAAATTTCATTGAAATTGGTTAATTGGTTTACTAGTTATAAACGATCGAAAGTGAAACGAAAAAATTGCAATTTTTACCACTTTTGATCGATTAGGTGTTGTTATAACTCGTAAACCAATTAACGAATTTCAATGAAATTTTTAGAACGCATTCGTTCATTTGTTACAAAGCTTTAATCTGTCAACGTACAAAGCACCTGCGATCCACGCACAAAAAATACACCTTCCTTTCGGAGCGTATAAAACATTAATCGAACAATCGAACGGAACGGTAAAGCGAACGTGCGGAGAAAAAGAAAATCGTTTGTCACCTGTATCTCGATTACGGGCGAGAAAAAAAGAAGGATTGGGGACGATTTATTGGGAACGCGGTTTAATCCGCGGAATATTTACTGCGGAGTAAAATACGGGTCGGGATAGGCGTAATTTTGCCGCATCGACACGGAAACAATTCCATCGTTCGGCCGAGAAGAACGAGTCCGCCGGCGAAACCGTTCAACGAGCTCTGATTTTAATTTCCTACACTTCCCCGCGTCGCGTCGTTAGCCTGTGGATTTCGAATTCCCGTCGGCATGGCACGATCGATGGACGCTCGTGTCGTCACATGAGAACCCTCCTTTAATACCTCTCCCTCTCATTAAAGCCGTCCGCTCATCGCGAACGCGGAGTGTAGCATCCTAATGCTATTTACACAAGTGCTCCGTCGGAGCGAGAGGGCGTTTGAAACAGTACCAAGGCGGCATCGCGACGATGTACCACCGTGGCACAATAAAATATCCATTTGCTGTACCTCATGTCTCACCACCGTGAAAAGCAAACATGTTTTCGATCGGTTCGGTTCCACTCGTACTCTTTCGTCGTGCAACCGAACCGACGCGCGACGCACAGTGGTCCGAGAACGCGATTGTACTGGCCAAAAGTCAATTCGCGAAGTTCAACATTTTGAAAAACTTCTTTGGCTATAAAGATTTTAGAGAAACGTGTTTTTAAAATTTTCAATATAGATTCACATTAGAAAGTTGTAAAACGCAACTTTCAGCATTTTCTATACAGTTCCGACCAATTGCGATCTTCGACAAACATTTCTTATCACAACATGTACATAGTAAACTAATTGCTCGAACTGCTGAAAAAAGTTCAAATAGTGCAGTCCAATATTAACAGTAAACTATTGAAATTATAAAAACGCTTTCGTAGGAAATTACTGAATTGACTTCTTTACTTAAGCACATAGTATAATGAAAACCGTACAAAGTTTAAGTGAATTCAATGTTCTCAATTCTATAAGCTGTTTCACTTTTAGTACCACGCTTATATTAGCTTGTCGAGTTGTCGATGTTGTCGTTGTTGTTGTATGCGTCAAATCTTGTAATCGAATTTTAAATCAGTTCCCGATGAGCTAGAGACTTGAAACTTTAAACATAGCTCAGAACTGGATGACAATGCAACATTAAAAAACAAATTTCAAAAAAAAACCGTGCGTCTAGGAGAAAACAAATTTTAATATTAACCGTCACACCTCGACGCGCGACACTCGGTAGTACGTGATCGCGTTCAGCGATCCCCACTCCGCACGTCAGCGATCCCTACTCCACTACGTGTTCCCACTCCACTGACCACTTCGCACCGAAGGAGCTCATTGTCAGTGTGATGTTCCGTTCATTCAGTTCCATTTGGACAATTTCAGACTCCATCAAGAGATTTTTTAGTGCATTTTAATATAAGCGTGGTTTTTAAAAAGTTTTTTTTTATGTTTTGAGCTTGGTAGGTTCAGTGTTTAAAAAGTTACCGTTTTTTTGAGAGAGTTCGAATATTAATGGGAGTCACTGTATTAAAAAGTAATCGGAATTGGAGATGTACCCATTTTATAAACATATACCATATTTTTGAATAAGGAAATATATTTTGTTCTACAATAATGTGTACTATCTAAACAATGATCGTGAAGTGACTCGAGTTTCATACAGACTTTGTTTCACGATTCTATACTTGTCGACACAAGCATGTTTTTACGATCAAGAGACCAATGATATCTCAAGGACAAAAATTAATTGTCATTTCCCATCGGGTATTCGTATCATGTCTTTTGCATAGCAGGGCAAATTCGAAATAAAAGTTCTTGCCGACTATGAATAGCATTATCGCGCCGACAATGAAGGTACGTTTAATGAGTACGATATAATAAGACGTAATGGGGACAATGGAAGAATTCAGGGAGGTAACGACTTACGTTGGAACGAAGGTAACGACTTTTCCATAGAAATGAAGGAGAAGTTGGGAACTCCAAAATTATTTTCATTACGGTTTAATTAAGAACGCGACCGCCATCTGCTAACTTAAGTATAATGTCTCGTTTATAAGGAAAGTGTGATTTTTACGGTGTTCCGTTCCACGTGTTTATTAATGATGCAGTTTAATTATAATTTTATCTATCTGCAATCCGACAACTCGCAATTTTTCTCACAAATTTTATTCACATTGTATAGCAAACTAATTGTTGTAACTTTAAAAAAAAAATCAAAGTGGTATGATCTGATATTAAAAACGTTATCGCCCTTTTAAAAGTGTTCGAATATTAGTGGGAATCACTGTACATATCTGTCCTGTAAAATCGAATGTGAAACAATAGGCTTACGGGAACAGAACTGAAGTTTAAAAAACTGACAGACTATTCTCGTTTCTCTTGGAAGCTGAACAAAGAACGTTTGCACGAAGGACGTCTTTATCAATCCCCGAGGTAGCAAGACGAAGACTATGAATTTGAAATATATCTGCTTGCGCAACAGCGTGGTCGCAGGCCGTAGACAACGAACGTAGGGCGAAACGCGAAGCCACGACCCACTTTCGTGTCGTGCCAATTGCCGATCGTGGAACACGCAGTCCTAATTAGAGAAGTCTCGATCACCAATTAGAAGCCACGTGTTACAAGATCGCTCATCAGAATTCGACCACCTAGTGAGAAGAACACCGGCGAACAACCTGATACACGATTTCTGGTGCGACCCACCGTCCGTCTTTGATAACGCTCGGATCTCGGCGTCTGAAAACCACCTACGGATTCTATTCCAGTCCCCTCGAAATCGCACTACGCCGCACATTAATATGGCGGACGTTTCCCGTCTTCGAATAAATCGCTGCGAGACAAACGCTTGATCTACTTCGGTCTCGATATCCTCGCGACGCTTAACTGCTAGAAAGTTGAGGAATTCCGGCTCCTCGTCTTCGAACGAATGCTCTGATCTATGAGATCAAAGCATTTCCCTTCACCAATTATTCTATTAAGCTAGCCAAGTAGGTTTATTATCGGCACACCAAATTGGAAATGTGCGGACTGTCTTTGAGTCACTTAACTCTGTGTACTCGGAGCTATTACGTGAGCAAATAAGTTCTTTCCCTTTTTTTTTCCAAATTCAAGGTTTTATTACATAAAATGTAATATCTCGTCTGGTGACACCCAATCTTTCCGCCAATTCTTCTTGTGTCTAGATCGGACTTTCGTTCAGCAATTCCTCTAACACACTGGCATCGAACTTTCTCGGTGCACTTGAACGATCGTCGTCCTCCAAATTAAAATTTCCGGCTTTAAATCTTTGGTACCACTTTTTGCACGTTCTGTAAGCACTTTCAGTGAGAATTTACATATTTACATAAAATATAGTGATTGAAAAATATATTTACTTTTTGTCTAAGAGGGGTTAAAAAATAAATCGTTCGCCAAAGAATTGTTAAAAATAGCTTCGCGATCGACTTGTTGGTCATTGCTGTTTTAAGGGATTACATACCCTTGATAAAATAAGAATTATTCCAATTCCAAACAATTTATCCACAACAAGGAAAATTATTTTATACTTATTAGGCAAATTATATCACTGTATTATTAATATTCATAGCTAAGCTTTTCTTTCAAAATTGATTGTTACCACGTTTTTATTAGCTCGCTTTCTTGTCTGTCTGTTCGGTACAAATTTTGCAATTGATTTTAAACCAACTTCCCGATGAGCTGGAGTCTTGAAATTTTTAATATAGCTCAGGACTGGATGACAATGCAATGTTTAAAAAAAGTTTTTTAAAAACCTATACTTTTTTTAGGAGATATGAACTATTAAATTTAACCGTTACACCTCTCCCTAAATCTTACAATCTATCATTCTCATTGGGCAGCAAATGTGTCTTATGAAACAAACTGTACTTGGAAAAACGAGGTTAAAAACATTCATAAACTACTGTCTACATGAACGTAACTAAACATTGCCAACTGTGCAATTGGGTCGACTTCTTGAGGGGTAAAACGTGACATTTGAGTAATGTACTTCGTAAGTTATAAATAGACTGCGAATCTTTGTACATTTTTATATAGCTTCTGAAAATTGATAGAAAAGGCTAGTATAATAAAATTCGAAAGAATTTTGTACTATTTTTATTTGTTTTAGATCTACAAAGGCTGTTCCCATTAAAAATAGGATTTCATTTCATTTCACTTTCTTAATATTCGTCTAGAAAAATTGGTAAATGTATAAACATCCGCAGTCTATTCGTAAGTTATAATTAATTAATACAATGTAAAAACTTTCTGCTTGAATTGCAACAAACTGGAGTGAAATGGAAAATTTTCATTCTTAATATGTTTAATAGGTTAAAAATAATATAACAGTATTATTAAATTCTTCTAATGTTTTTACTGTGTTTAAGTAATAATAAGTTGTAATTAACAATTGAAAATCCAATTCCGATCGCCCGGATGGGAATCGTTGGTTACCGAGTAAATGAGCGTATCACAGTGAACGATTCATGGGAAACCTCGAATTTCGAATCGTCCCGACTAATTGGCATCGCGAGGAAGAAGAAGCGCGACGGTCACGGTCCGCTCGTTCGACGTAGGAGGTAGCGGAGGAGCAATTTACGGCATTCGATCGCGTTTAAATATTTAAACGGCGGTCGTGTACGTATGTAGATCGATCGGCTCGTTATAAGCGAGCTGACAGACCGGAGTTGAGAGTCTGCGAGATACACAACACGTTATCGGTACGATGTACTGGTATTAAAATGCAAATGATCGCAGTATCACCGGTCCTGTTGTCCGTCTCACCGCGCTACCTTCGTCACAGCGGACTCGCAAAACACCCTGACACCTATCTCTCGCCTTTCCCGATCTGCATGCGTCAAGTATCGCGGCACTACGTGCACGTTTCCGCGTGTCGAGTCGATCCCAATAGAAATTTAATTGTCCGGGGATGCTGGCTACGAGTGGATGGATTGAAATTTAATTGTCTTTCGTGGTACGGATCACGATCAAAAAGTGAGAACGGCGAGGCGAGGGCAAGACGCTTGCCGAGGGAAATGCTTTCGATCATGTTCGCACAGTTCAGAGCGACGCACAGTGCACAATTCTAAACGATAGTACTAATTGATAATTCTGTGTTACACAGATTATACAGATTTCCAATTTTTTTAAACATGTTTGCATAATCCGAAAAATTTGTGAAAAAAACATTAATTATCACGACGGGGCACAACTGAAGTATTAATAACATAAACGAGGTTAAGTGAAAACATCAATATAAAATCGGCGAATTTATGCTTCCGAATTTAAAAAAAAATCGATTTAGCAACCAAAAATTCTGGAATAATTCACTGTGATGTGTGCTGTTAGATAGAATGTTTATAAATTTTTTCGTAATTTTCTGTTAAGCAGAACCGAAGAAACCATGTCTCCATCCTATAATTACACTTGTGGTAACGTAGGTGTGACCAAAAATCGATTTGGTTTGCCATACCCCTTCTCTGAAATTCCACAACAACTATGGCGTCTCCTATGTATTGTATTCCTTGAATTAAACTTGAATCGACTGGCGACTGCATCGATTAATCAAAATGTCTTCAAAGTTCAAATTCCAACTGCACAGTCGAGTACTGCGTCTCGCATGTATTACCTAATTTTACATTCTTGTGGATAGGGGGAAGGGGAAAGGAGCACTTAGAACCCATCGATAATTACTTCCTTGAATTAAATATCTTTTCGCTTTCAAGAAAAGATTTCTTGCGGTCACACAATGGTTCGAGTGTCCCTAGCTTGGCCTGTACATCTTCCTTTTAACTGGCAACGTTGCGTCTGCAAGTTAATTCTGCTTCTAGATGCAGATTGCAGATGCACAGAAAGAGAAAGAGAGACAGAGAGAGAGAGAGAGAGAGCGAGGTTAATCCATGGACTCTCAATTTTATATGCTTTTCATGATGACGTTTTTTCCCCTTTTCGTCCTCCCCGCCTCTCGCTCTCGCATTAATTACAGTCGTCGTCGCACAGAACCAGACGTATTTCATCCCAACATATTTCATACGATATTTTCCTCTCTTCGTTTGCATACCAGAAGGTAAATAAAATAACCATGCATAATTATCTTTATCGAATAATGTCCCCAGGGGAGTAAGAATGTAGCTGAAAAGCGTTCCGTTTCGTCTCGTTTCGTTTCGTTTCGTTCCGCTTCGCTCGCGAATACGTAAGACAATGCGAGCACTCCTACGCTTTAGACCATTCAAATTATCGCCCGTCTGTGTTCACCGCCATATACTTAACGCGGTTTTCAAAGTTCCAATGTGCTCTCGCGCGTTCACGTTTGCATTGACACCGGCCGAAACACAAAGGAAATTCTAGTATAGTTAGTACACAATACAGAGCGTTCGACGAAATAAAAGCGCGACCGCCACAAAAAAAATTTGAACGACTAATACATATTATCAATTTGTAATTAATTCTTTTTCGAATGCGAAATTTTGTAATTATAGAAAATAATGGTGATTATAAAATTGATTAATAAAACTTTATTCTTTAAAATTCAACCATTGCATTTTAGTTTCAGATCGGGCACGAACTTATGCAATCATGTAATTATATATAAAATAAAATCTTTAAAATAGAAATTTTCTACCTGAATGGCAACAAACTGTAGTGAAATGGAAATTTATTATCTTAATTGTTTAATATGTTGAAAATAATGTAACTGTCTTTTTAAATTCTTCTAATGTTCTTACTGTTTTAAATTACATTTACTCATTTTTTAAATTAATACTTAGAATCTGCTATCTAGATATTATGCTTGATTGTTGTCATTATAAAATAATGAATAAATGCATCAGACTGTAAATACAAGTATTCATATCTTCATCAGACCAAAGATATAAAATACTACATACTGTATTCAGTATTCGATCAGCTATTACTAATTATTGAACCGTATGTAAAAAAAATAAATAATTTTCTTTTAAATAATAATTTCAGATGAAGATGTTACACTATATAATAATTTGTTAAGTAATAAACGATATTGCTATCGCTTTGAAACAATTTAATAAGGAAAAATTTGTTAAATTATAAACGATATTGCTGTGGCCTTTAAATAATTTATCGAGGAATTCTGTTGATCTGTCATTTTTGAAATGCTATTAAGAAATTGCCAGTAAGTAAAGTGTGTACTACAAATTAAATAAATACAAAAAATATTAATGATGAAATACAAAATGTTAAGATATTCGTCAACATTTAATATTCTTAATTAACTCAACTTTATATTCGGTATTTTACACGCATTTCAATTACAAAAGCATTCGATGTAGCCCATGCTCGGAACCCGGGTCAATGGTTCCGATATTATACTGTTCTTTCCGTCCTGAATAAAATAAACGTCGCCCGACGTGCAAGTTACAAGTTGTAACATGTTGCGCCGCGATTTCTTCGTGCAGAATATAGCCGGCGTCGCGATGTAAGTCACGTTTTATATTAATACTGCGCCTGTCAAGATGCCGCGAAGCTTCATGTCCTTCGTACAAATTACGTATTTCCTTTTTGCAAGCATCAATCCTACGCATTACGAATTTAAGTGTGGAAATGCTGCGCGAGCTATTTCGTGCACTTCGTGAATTCATTGTATAATATAATATATGCTTAATAACAAGACTAGTTGAACGATAATTGTAAAATAAAAATCCGGTCAGTTGACCACGATAAGTTTAGCGTTAAATACAATTAAATTTGAAATTATTTCTTTCGAATAAAGAAGAAATGTAAACTGATCCATGCAACAAAACAATCGATCTTAACGAAGCAAAGAGAAATAATAATTACCTGCCAAACAGAGGATGCCAGAGTTGCGAGTCATCGGGCGAACTAGCGGTGGAGCTCACTTCCGGTTCCTGCTTGAGTAATCCGCTTCGCACCCTGAGCAACGGCGGATAAGGACTGGTTCGTCGGCTACTGGACAGATCGATCGGCGCCGGCATAAGCGTGCCGATCGGTTTGCAGCTGAGCTTTGGTCTGGCTTGCAAGGCGTTTCTCGCTCCGTTGCTCGCGTGACCGGATCCTTTGTTAGTGCCGTTGTTAATTCTCGGATGCGACGATCGTGATCTGGAGACTGGTCCCTCGCCATGGTCGAGGACGTGCTGAAGATGCGCCAGGGATATCACCAATAAATCTGGATCTCTGACGAGGTCGGGCCTGTCCAGAGCCTCTGGTAGTCTCAGCTCAGGCCTCGAGGCCAGCAATTTCGGGATTTCGGTGGCTGGCGCAGCCGCGAGGCCTGGCAAGTAATCCCTCGGGACTAGAAGAGGCTCCGGTATTAGGTGTCCGGATGTCTCGATTAACTCCCTGAGCTGACTAGCAGGATCCAGAAGCTTATCGGTGCTGCTGGACGTCGCGCAAGCTTCCTCCAAACTGTGCACTCGACGCTTCCCGGAGAATTTCTGATAAAGGCTCGGCTGATTCCTCTGTTTGCCGGCCGTCCATTCGGCGGACATCGGCCTCTTCGTTGTGCTGCGATCTGTCACGTAGTACGTACTGTGAATATCACCACTGGACAACGGTCTGCCGAAGCTTCTAATTTCCTGGCTGTGCGCGGACGTTCGGTCTTGGAAGTTTCTGCTCCTTTTCCGTATATTAGTCCTTTCAGCCTCCTTCGGCTGGTCCAGCCGAATAACATGATGCTCACTAGGTACTTGATCACAGCGATTCGAGTTCTCCTTCTGTTTCTCGTAATCCCTGGTCTCCAATTGATTCGGGGACGACAGAATACCCTTCAAGGTGATGTCGTTCTTCGCGTCCTCCGAACAGGACACCGAACAAGGAGGACTAGGCAGCAGTCTTTCAAGGTAGGCGGACGAGGGCCTCCTGGAAGCTGGGGAACACGGAATTCCACTCGGTTGCGGCGACACAACCGTGCCACGAGTTCTCAGCTCCTCGAGCACCTGCTCGTCAAAATGTTCTACATCCTGATATTTGCATTTCGCTTGAGCCTCACTGTTTCTGCTCGAGCTGATCCAATGAGCCTGGTTTTTCGCGTTCTCCGGAGGTGTCTTCCGATCCTCCGGATTCCCCGTGCTCTGTCTGTGGAAGTAATCCCTGTCGGACTCGTAGGCCAACGAGTCCGCCTTCTGCCGCCTCAGTTCCTCCAGCACTTGGGAATCACAGTCGTCCTCGTCCTCCTCCTCCATGTCCCTTTCGTCGTGGTCCTCCTCGTGCGGGAAACCATCTAATTTCAATTCGTCCGGGTACGATTCGGTTTTGGCGAAGTTCACAGTGCTCTCCGGAGACTCGACTCGCGCTTTCATGTTCGGCGAAATCGAATGCGCCGCGACCGCGTGCGGATTTCTGTAGCGGTAGCTCGGTATGATGATCGACAGACCGGGGAGATTTTTCGAGGAGGAGGCTGGCCTTTGTGTCTCCATCGCGGAATCGGCGTTCTTCAACATCCTCTCGACGCACTCCGCCTGCGAATCCGGCGATCTGCTCGACGACGACGCTTTCGAGGGTGGCCTCGTTGACGGTGCGCCGTTGCTTTTCGAACTTTCCGAACCGTTCGTCCTGGTTATAGACACCGAGAGCCCTGGAGTATTCCGGAGTGCTTTCAGAATCTTCGAACTATCGTTGTAGTCTATTTTGATCGGTTCACCAGGCTCGTCCGGCCGCTCCTCCTCTACTTCCAACGGCGCGTCCTCGTACATCGACACTATATTTTGATACTTAACACGGGAGTTCGATCTACACTTTGATCTATTCTCAAGACCGCCGTCCGCCTCCGCGACTTTGCACATCTTCGAGTCCGAATTGTTCTTGATCGAGACGATGACGACATCCTCCTTCAGCTGATCGCTCTTCTCCTCCTCGCTCTCGACGTCGTAGTTTCGCAATATCTTCTCCTCGTGGATCTCGATTTTATCATCGGCAAGATTGTCGTCGAGCTTGTCGGTGTCTTCCCCGTGATAGCTAGAGATCACATTCGTTCTCGCCGTCTGCTCGTTCATTTGATCCGACAATTCCAACAGAATCGAATTCGAGTCCCCGATTTTACTGTCGGCGGATTTCACGCGGTGATTCTCGTTCAGAATCTCGCACGTTTTCGTCGAATCGACCGGGAGATCGGCACTCGGTGTATCGGTGGCTAGAACCGGCGAGGCTGTTGCGTCGATCATGTTCAGTATGTCTTGAATGCCCGCCTTGTTCATGCGTAGTCTTTTTTCACAATCCACCACTGCCTTCTTTTCAGCGACGATAACATCATCCTCATTTTGCCCCTTCTTGTCGTTTCCTTGGCTCTGAAGGATACTCTGATGAACGCCCTCAGGCAATTGAGAAAAGTGTAGCTGCTCCAGCATCACTCGCGGCTGCAACAACTTGTCCTTCTGCAGCCTTTCGAGCTTGCTTCTCCCACGGCCAATCGCCGGGTCTTTCTCGAATCTATTCTCTTCTTCCGCCTCGTCTTCGTTCTCGTCCTCATCGTCGTCCTCATCCTCGTCCTCGTTCTCGTCCTCATCGTCATCTTCGTCGTCGTCATCCTCATCCTCGTCCTCGTCGTCCTCCTTGTCATCGTCGTCGGAGCACGGCACCCTTCGACGTTTCTCGTCCCACGTTGCACCGACTCTCGCATTATTCCGCAAATTATCCAACGGGAACCCGTAATTTCTTCTGTGCTCGGCGTTTCGATTAATCTCATCGTAACTCCTCTTCCTGCCAGCAGCGTTCGTCGCGACTAGACCGTTGGCCCGTCCGTTCGTCAGCTCTTTCGCGGAGATATGTTGCAGATTGATCGCCACGTGTTCCGTCTGCTTCGCGATCTCTTCCCCGTCGTTTGTACCGGACGTGTCGGAAGGGTTCGCGTTGCCCGTCTTCTGGAAGGTGACACCTAAACCAGTCGAGTATATGTTCGAGGCTGTCCTCGGTATCGAACGCCATCCTTGCGCCGTTTTCGTCAACTTGATACGGTTCCTCTTGTCGTAGTCTTCGCATCTCACCTCGACGATCCTCTGTTCCCGTTGCGAGGCCCACAAGAAGATCGGATTAACCTTCGGTCGTTTCTCCTCTGACTGGTCCTCCGACGATTCCTCCTCTCTTGCCGGCTTATGGTGCTTCTGATGGTGGTGGTGGTGGTGGTGATGATGATGACGTCTTTGACGACGGGGCGTTGTGCCCCGTGCAGGGGCCCCGCTCATCACTCCATCCAACGAGTTGTTATTATTCTGCCACTCGTCCACCGAGACGACTTCTTCCACCGGCGATTTCCACCCCTCCAATCGTTTCGAATATTTCCACCGACCGGTCGATGAACTAGCACCGTGCCCTCGGCCACTATCTCAACTATCCCCCGTACATAAAGAATCGACGGTACGTGGCTCGCAACAGGCAGTCCTCTCGATCGCGATTACATTCCCCGAACGTCGTCCGTTCGGCGATATCCTCGTGGCGCACGGCTTCATCGAATAAGTAATTAGCTACGGACGATCGCGACTGGTTCCCGGCTCACCCCGAAGTCAATTTCTCATAGTCCATTAACAAACTAGTCGGTTTCGAGCAGGTAACGATCGATCTTAAGGCCATTGACATTGTTGACCCAGGCACTTCCGCTAGCTAGCCACACCGGATACACTGACCACGCTGCTGATGCTCTTCCTCTTCCTGAGGACGCTTAATTGCTCGACTTTTTTCCCTTGCCTCCCTCCCAGCAACCTTCTGCTATCTGTTCCAACGATAAGAGGAACTCCGCACGTGTTCCAAGAGTTCGTCGACACCGACCGCGGCCGGGGCTCGTGGTTCCGGCAGAGATAATTTCACTGGTCGCCAAGGTGGCTCGTCGATACCGGAGGTCGTCGACGTTCATCCGGCTATCGAACCGTGACACTGTGCAAGCGGCGGAAGCAAAGAAAGATCACCACCGACTGTCGATTTCCATCGGGGTATCTACAACGTCGATTTGCATCGAGCTTGCGGCGTCGACTCCGTCGAGCTTACGGCTGGCAGCACTGAGTATGTTCGACCCATCGAGCCTCTCTCGAACCAGCCGCTCTTCTCTCTCTCCACCGTGGTCTACACTGTCTCTCCCTCTTTCAACTCGTGCGGTGGTTGCTGCGATCCTGCTCGGTCCCCGGGTATTCCTTTTTCGAAACAGAATCTTTTTATCGAACGATCTTTCCCGATCCTTCGAATAACTTTGCGATAAACTGAATTTTTCCGAGTTATCTTTTCGAAACTACACTGTTATCCTTGACCCTTTGACGATCGTTGATCATCGAGTCTTCGACATCGAAGAATTGTCACCGATGACATAACACTGCGAGCTGTATCCACCGGTTACATGTCCGTTACGCGCGGAGTCACTGTCTGGGAGCTACTGTCGGTGCCTCCTAGTTGCCTTCCACTCCGTCGCCGCCGCCCCCGCCCCACAGAACCGCGAGCCAGGGTCGAAACTATCCCCGGCGCCCCTGCTCCAATTGATGCCTCTTGGCTGCTTCTACCGATTCAAAACCATTGCTGTTTTTCACGTGTTTTTCGAAATTTTTCAAAATTACTTCCTGAATTGCCTGACATTGGTTAACTTATAATAATTATTTATTTTCCTGTGACTGTGAATATTGTACTATTTGAAATTTTTCTTTTATTTTACGCATACATGTTTCACGTCTCTCGGTTGTCGTTGTTTAGAATCAGTGTTGGCTATAGCGTTCGTGGAATTTGAAATTGTCTTAAATTGGTTAATTTAAAATAATTATCTACTGTCCACAGTGTTCGGAACTGAAAACATAAATACTGTGGAGATAATTTTCGATATTATCTTTTATCAATTGTTTCATAATTATTTGGAATCACATTTTATGGTGCGATGCATGACGGATAATTGTTTCAACTAGTATTTCATGTTCACGATATACAAACATAATTATGAATTCGAATGCATGTTACCCAACACTACTCGTAATCAGACCATTACCTAGTTTCGAATTATCTAGAACCTCTAATATAATATTCGATTTTAAAAGTGCATTTAATAATATAAATGAATTCACAATAAATACAAGGCATTCATAATTATATTAATATACTCATATGTTTCTCCACTCTACCTTCCTCTTCTACGTCGCTAAGTACGCTTTTAATAGTTCATCAAGTTTAGAAGAATTAATATACTTTACCCACACTTTTATATTAATAAAACTTTTCTCTCTTAACGATGATAAATAATTTCGTGAACAAATAAAGGGAATCGTTCAGATTAACTAAACTTCTAGTTAATTGACTAAAGTTTTGTCAATTTGATTAAAGTTTCAGTCAATCGACAGATACAATAATATTAAAAGCGGTCTTGTGTTACTAAATTATTATACGACAATTTTTTATAGCAAGAATTTGTTTATTTCACATACAGTTCTTCCAATTAATATTCGAACGCTCTAAAAAGACGATAACTTTTTAAATATTGTATTATACGATTTGAATTTTTTGGGGAAGCTAGAGCAATTAGTTTGCTACAGGATGTGAAAAAATTTTTTTCAAAAATAGCAATTGATCGGAATTTTAGAAAAATACTAAAAGTTGCATTTTGAAAGTTTTTTACGTAGGTCCATATTGAAAATTTAAAAAGTACGTTTTGTAGGTCTGTGTCAATTACATGCACTGTGAAAGTTTCATCGAAATTGGTTGATGCGGGAAAAAACGACAGGCATTGAAAGATGGAAGAATTCTTAGATATAGGCCGAAAATCGCCAAGAATCTGCAATTTTTACCATCTTTGAACTTTGTAGTTCATTGCAACATCGACCGATATTTACGAAATTTTCAGAATATTTTTAATTGACACAGATCTACAAAACGTATTTTTTAAATTTTCAATATAGGCCCACATAAAAAAGTTGTAAAATGCAACTTTTAGTATTTTTTCTATAATTCCGATCAATTGCAATTTCTGAAAAAATTTCTTTTCACATCCTGTAGTAAGCTAATTGCTCTAGCTTCCCCAAAAAGTTGACATCGTATAGTACAATGTTAAAGAAGTTATCGTCTTTTTTTAGAGCGTCCGAATATTAATTCGAGTAACTGTATGTGTGCTTATTTCACACGCACAGTTATATCTTAAATTTAAAAGTTAAAGCATTCAATTCAGTCGATAACAGTTTAACAAGGGATTCTCGCTGATAAACATGTATCGCAAAAATTTGTTCGTTACACACGTCACGTGTACATTTATATGTCTCGAATTTAAAAGTCAAAACACTAAATTCAGTCGATAACAGTTTAACAAGGGAGTCTTGGTGATTAATGTGATTTGGTATTCAGTTCTTTCAAGTAAATCTGGCACGACAATGAATATTCTAATTTTGTGCTTTGTAACTACATTATACGGGCTTATTTATATATACAGAATGTATAAGTGCGTTCCAAGTTATTTATAAACTGTATTTCTACGTTTTCAATCTCCAGTTTCGGTTTTCCCAATTCTTTCTGTAAAAATCAACTCGATCGTGAAGTATTATAAACTGCATTAACCGCTACTGAATTAATTAATTATTGATTAATAATCCGAAATCTTTTATCGCATACGCAACGTGTCACTTCTTACATCGCTGTAACATACAGCTCAACGAAAAGGTTAACCAACAAAAGATTTACTACTTGTTTATTAAGACCTGCACAGATTTCTTCTCTCGACGTTAACTTTTCGAAATGGCACGGGTGAAAAAGTGACGCGATAAAATGTTGATAACAGATTTCTTTTTCAAACAATAACTTTTCACGAAGCACGGACGAAAAGACGATATGTTCAAAGCGATTGATTTTGTTAGCTTTATTATTGAAAGATCAATTAAATATAGAGGAATGTGTCATCGCAAGATGTTGATAATGTTGAAAACAGATTTCACCTTTTGAAATAAATTTATTAGCATTGAAAAACCGACTGATTTTGTTTGTTTCGTTACCGAGAAGCCGATTATGTACCCCGACGTAAAATGTTGACAATCCTGCAACGGTACGGGGTGACGAAACGTTTCGCGCCGGCCCTGTCGCGTTCTTACCCCTCACCCCGAGATAGCCAGCTCGCGGCCGGAGCACCGACCATCGAAAAAGACAAACCGAACGACGGACGAGGACGGATAGAGAGGAAGAGAATGGGATAACCTGTGTGTATATACCGGTATACAGAGTGTACTGAAGGTAACTTCGATTGCAATGGTATCAACGGATCCGCCAACGTTAAAACGAAGCTAATTCGACCGATTTAGCCGCGCCTTATTAACGACCTTTCCTTCTCGCGGAGCTCTCTCGTGCACCTGCGAGACCCTCCCCGCTGTAATACTCGAAAATCACCGATTACCGGAACGTCCATCGAACGACTGCTATACGGCCGAGGAAAATATTTCGCCGAAGTCGTAGTCGGAAGTTATCGTCAACTATTTCAGTCTTTAAATCGATAAACCGTCGATTCGACGCGACGTCGCGGAATTATTTATGTTAACGTTCGCTAGGTCTCCGTTCGGGTGTATTAAAATTTTCGTTTTTCGTATACACTGGTCGTACACTCCAAAGAGGGAGGGAGAGAGAGAGAGAGACAGAGAGAATTAAAAAGAAAGGGATGACGGTATTTTCTGGACGAGAGATTTACCCGTGTCCCCGACGGGGAACTAGTTTTCGATAAACGAGCACCTCCTCGTTAAGTGGCTCCGCGAAGGGGGCCGAAATCGTAGTCACCCTATATTCCGCAACGGGAGCGAGTGAGAGCACGGATCAGGGTGTGACTGGGAAGATCGACCGCCATGAGGGAGCGGTGGAACAGAGAGAGAGAAATATTTTTATTAAAAGGAGGGAGACGACTTAATGGAGGGACAGAGAGAACAAGAGAGGGAGAGAGAGAGAAAGACGAATATACACGGCGCAGTACACCGTGTCGGATGCTGATGCTGCATTAAGCCCCGTTTGCACTTCCGCCCTTCCATCCGCGGGTTTCGATCCTTCAGTCCCTGACTCCCTTCTGCTGTATTGAGAATTGTTTCAAACGATTTCGATTCCACATCAGGCTAATTTTCAAGACCTCATCGTACCTTCTGCAATCTTCTTTTCGAACGACATTCAGTGATTTTGTTCTGTTTGTTGGATGCTGAAGTTTCAGTCTTTTTCAGTGGTTAGCGTGTAACGACTGGACTGCAGTTCTTTATGCAAAATAGAGATTTTTTTTAAGAGTAAATAAGAGCCACTCTAGTGTACACGGTTGCAGTAATGTTAACTGGTTTTAGCCGCATTATGCACGCACAGTCTAAATGTTAAGTATGGGTGGTATGCAGTCCTCATTTCTTTATTTTCATTGTTTTAACGCGACAATGGCGATGAACTTTTATTTTACGATGTGAAAGTGACATTTCGATTAAATATTAGGTCGTTGCATACGAAATGGCTGATTTCAGAGTGCTATTTTAAACAAGAAATATTATTATAATTAGGCAGCGGATTTTTATTAGCAAATTAGAACAGTAGAAACATTAGACGAATTTCGAAATACTGTTATATTTAGACTGCGGATCTTTATGCATTTATGAGTTCTAAACATTTTCGAGAAATGCTAGAGTATAAAATTCGACCGAATTTAATACAATTTTTATTTCTTTCAGATCTGCAATTTCTTAATTACTACACTTTCTTAAAATTCGTCTAGAAAAATTGAAAATTGCATAAACATCCGCAGTCTAGTTATGTTACTTTCAACCAATTAAACATATTGAAAAGAAAAATAAATGTTTATTTCATTTCAGTTTGTTGTAATCCAGATAGAAAAATTTTATTTTGCATAAAGATACGCTGTCTAATTGTTACTGACACAACATTTTTACTGCTTATGCGTCATATTTGGCAGAAAGTTTATGCGATAAAACAAAATATATATCATTTTTATATGTAGTAAGACCTCCTCTTAGAACTGCGAAAGTGAGCTAAATGCCTTTCTACATAGTTAGAGGTTTTGAAGTTCGTGCCAGCTAGCGAGCATTTGTACTGACCTGAAAAGATAAAAATCTGCCGAGGGCACGTCAAAAGAGTACGGTAGTAATCCTTTCCATAAATGCAACAAACCTTCTCCACTATATCCGGTGGACTATTTTCTTTCTAATTTTGCGTAGCATAGTGCGTCGACAATGTTCCTTAAATATTATTCACGTTCACTTTTCTAAAATAAATTCTTATGAACTACTTATCTCTTATCTTGTCGTATCTTAGACTTCATTTTCAATTCGAGATTTTAATCTTAAGGCTTATAAATCTTTCAATTTAATATTAAATCTAATATAGTTAAATATCATCCAAAAGAGATATAAACAATCTTGAAAATTAACTAGAGAATTGTGATTGCCACATTTGGTATTTCTTTAAAACTAATTCATAAACAAATTGTTGTTAAGACAAGATGCAAAGTCAAGAAACATATCTGAATCTTCACAGATATCACAAGTTCATATAAGATTAAAAATATTAATATTGTTCTATTATGTCCACATAATTATTACATTTTCATCGGTTCTATAAAGGTGTATTCAAAACCAAAAAATGATTAAAATATCTATCAATCTACAATGGCATTTTTGCTAATATGCAGGAGTTCAAAGTTATACTGTTTTTTGCAAGCAATGTGTATGGTGTCTGTAATTTTTTAATATGCGTTGTTTTTTTAGAAATGAAAGCGACCTTCAATTTTCAAGTAGTATACGACACACTGATCTTCAAGGTCATACAAGGTCACAAGGTTTTCCAAAGGAAATTCTTATAATTTTCTTATCGTTCCTAATTAAATTGTTGTGTCCTTCATAGTAACGGACTTATGATCATCATAAAACTATGTAAAATGCACACGAAAGTATATAATTTCGTTAGAAAATATTTTGACAGTCGATGCAAAGCGTAGAAATAGCTCTAACATCAAGCGGTATCTAAATAAGTATAATATGTATTCTTCAATTCTTAACGTCTGTCAAGAGTGCTTATTTACGTAACTCTTTCTGCTGCAACATCAACAAATATTTTACTCCGCTTTGATCCTATATATTTTCAGACACGCAGTCAATTCAGTTAGCAACTATCCTATACCAAAAACTGCCCTATACTAATCTAAATAATTAATGCGTATCGGACATGATGACTAGACAGGATAGGGAAAAATAGCTAATACCATTCAATTCTTATTGGATATTATACTCCAGTATGATCCAATAAATGACTTGATAACGTTAAATGAAAAATCAGAAAAATCCTATTTCATAGAAACAGCCCACAGCGGCGGCAAAAGGTTTAACCTTAAATTGCGGCCAAGTGATGTGGACACTGGACAGTGTTAACTACAGGCTGGTTTTTATTAGGAATAGTAGTGTCTCCGGCGTATGCTCGCGACTTATGGCAAACACTATACCGGTAAGGTCACGTGGCGGACTTCGTCCAGGATGAGACGAGAGAACGTACATAGAAGGGAGACGTCACTGACCGTGAACGCATGCGAGACTCGCGACAATTTTGTCGACGACGCCGCGCCGTGGCGAGTCCATGCATCGGCAGATGCAAGGGAAGAATGCGGACTCGGTGAACTTTGATTCGAGGAAGACACACCTCTAGCCGCTTCTTAATCAACTTTTCTCTCAAAGAAACCGGGAGGACAAGGGATCAATCACGCTCGGGTAATTGCACAGGGCTTATCCTACTCCGGAGGAAAATGCGAGCCACAAAGGAGCCACCACCACACCTGGGAATCCTGTTCCGAATGAAGCTTTTCATATACAGTCAGCCACCGTATAACATTCCTGCAACACGGTTTCCCTGTAACAGGGTTTGAGAATTGGGGAGATCCGTCGAAGCACAGCATTTTCGCTGAAAGCACAAGATTCGAGGGAGAGCTTTGCAGACGCCATATTACGAAATTGACAAAGGTCTCCGAAAGAAAAGTCAACAAACGAAGATAACAGACTTCTCGACGAAAGTGGAGTAGAGAAATGAAAATACCGGAGAAAGAAACTGGAGATGGATATTTCGCGACAAAGAAATGGCTTCTTCTAATGGAACAATGGCGAAGAAGACGCTTGGCGTGTATTATCTAACATTATTGTAACATTGTATTCATATATTCTATAAACCCGTTTCTTCCAATTATGAAAGTATACTATACCCAGTAATCAATTTAGTCTTGATTTAGTGCAATTATACTAATTTAATATCCATAAAATTAAAAAAAGTTATAGGGTTATGGAAATATTCTAGGTCGGAAGAAATGGTTAGTTTTCGAGTTAAAATAGCTCCGAGTGTAAAGGGTTAAAATTGGTGGGGAATGCTGATTCTTTATTAGTCGAAGGGCGGTACTTAATTACCATAGTGGAGATGGTATATGGAGTGAGGGGGAAGAGAGAGGGTAACCTTATAGACAAACAAAGCGTGTTAAGAAAATAGAGGTGCATATAACTGCAGATGTTCGAAATAAGATGGCACTCAAACTGATAGAACACCCTAATTTATTAAGTTTTTACTTTCATGTCGAGTATAGCTTGATCTTCCACCTACTGTTTAGAGTAATGTAGTGCACATAGTGCGTGGGAAAGAGGAACTTTCTGGACGCAGAAACCCCATCCTTCTCAAGTGCGCACTTTGGACGTTTGTGTCGAAAGTTCGGTCATAAAAGTGACGATTGCCAGAACCCTGACTCAACCGTTGCAATGTCTTTGGAAGCGACGATTTTGAATTGTTTTGGGGAAGGTAATTTTCTCCTTGCTCTTGAGGAACGGAGAATTCCTCCCCTCTTTTTAACGGTTTTTCTTACGTTGCTAATCCTTCTATCAAAAAAGATTTTTACCACTGGTCAAGAAAGCTTGTGGCGCCGCGTTAGTATCTTTGTACCTTGCTAGGACTGGAGATTTGTTAACGTTTGTAGTTTTAGCTTTCTCGTTATTGTTGTTGTTATTACATTTCGTTTCGTTTTGTTATTGTTTTAATAAACATATGTACTTGTCGTTTGTTAAATCGCGTGAGACATTAACGTTACAGTATGGAAGTTGAGGAACACAAAGTACCTATTATAAATTGTAATAGTGCAGCTTATATAATTATTGCAGATTATATAACCAACTGTGTTTACATTTTCATTTGGAGCAATTACTTATAGTTTATAAGTAATTTTATAATTAAAAAACTTAATTTTATAAGTAAATTTTTAATGATTGTAGTATTCGCCCTGAAATATTTTCAAACATTTATTATTACATATCAAATGTAGACTTTTTGAAGATTTGTATATTATGAAACGTTTGTTTTTCACGATCTTTTGAAGCGTATAGCGAACCTTTCATTAAAAGTTTCAGTCTCATAATCGATTTTGCCAAGTTCGTACTTTAGTTCCCTGCCCCTGTTAGCTATGACGTCCTATAAAAATATTATGACTCGAAGTAATACGACGTGGACGGTTCTAAGTATTGTGTAAGTAAAGTATAAAGCAAAATTCGATTATATGAATACGGATTTGAAATTCGATGCTTTGATAACTACACCGAGAAAACAATTTTGGGAAGACTTAAGAAGACGCCCAAATAAATAAATAATCTAATATTATGTATAATATCACAAACGAGGGATAAGAGTAGACCAATCACCGAATGGGATTTCGTGTCAGACGATCTGAAATACCGACATCGCTAAAAACGAGTCGATTTCTTACGCCCTCTACGCTGGAGAACAATTCTTGGAACTACATCCACAGAACGATCAAATTCACTTTCAAGGAGTAAAAACATTCGAAGAATTTAAACGTACTATTACATTATTCTCGACGTACTAAAAACAATTGGCAACAAAATAAATTTCTATTTCACTCCAGTTTGGTGCAATTCAGCTAAGAAATTTTTATTTTGCATAAAGATTCGCAGTCTACTAATTATATTAAATGTTACTCAAACTTTGTTGTAATTTATATTTGTGGAACTTATATTTGTTTCTAACTACAATATAAGACAATTAAATAAGTTAAAGGAGGAACGAAATACATATAAAAACCTGTTTCATTTACATTCATTTAACAAATGGTTAATTACGCTTCTAATTTATTGAATACATATTTAATAGTGCAACAAATATTTTGAATAATGGTGTAAGAATTATTAGTGGCGCCTCTCTTTCTCCGAGTCACCACTCGGGTGTAAAGGATTAAGAGGAAAAAGTTACCCTCTCTCTGCCAGTACCGGACACATGCACGATAGAGACGAGACGTGTCACGTGATCGGATCGGATCGCGGTGGAAGCAGGAAAAATAGCGTCGTAGAAGGGGAAAGTAGAGTGGGGACACAAGTCTTAATCTGACGACTCTGTACCACAAAAACAACGTACTCACCGATCTGGCATTTCGTTGATACTTCCTGTTCTCTACAGGTGATCCGGTAAAATCCCCTTCTGGGACGCCCACGCGTTCGAAGACGTCATTGGATTTTCTCTGGTTCGAGTGATTCTGTTCGGCATCGGAACCTGTTGACGCCAACGCGAGCCAGTGAGCCTCCCGTAGGTACGGAGACCGTTCATTGCGTCAATGGCTAAATTTGAAATTTCGCTCCTCGAATTTCGGGAAAGTGAAAACTCTCGGAACACGATGGTTCCAGATACCTCTCTATAGATCATCGGTCAAGATATTAATCTTTATAGAGACATATGAACAACTCAAGCTTGCCTTACTACTAAAAGATTACCCACCGGTGATTATTTCATAATTTTGAAAAATCTATGGTACGTGGCTAAATACTTTTTAATGGAACCTTCAATAGCAACAGCAATTTTCATTGAAAACTAACAAGTCACCCTCAATAACGTCATATAATAGTTTCATTGAACCTCTTGCCCTACGATTTATTTTACGGTCTCAGTGATTAGAACTTTTTTTTATGGAGTAAACTTGTATCTAGACTGCGGATTTTATGCATTTATGACAAAAATGAGTGGGTGCAATGCAAAAAAGGAAAACGATTAAAAGCGTTTAACAATGCCGATATACCATTTCTAACATATAAAAATCATTAACGAGGAAAATAAATTTTTACTTAGCTCCTATAGCTTGCAATTGATGTATAAAAATCTTATTATGCATACAAAGATCCGCAGTCTACTTATATCTATTGTATGCCTATATGTTCTCCAATAGCTGTACGTTAACAAAACCAAAATGGAATTTTATTTCGGTTACAGGAAATTATTGACATACATTTTTATTAGAATCTGTTCAGTATCTTCATCTTCATCTTTCGTATTTTTGCATGTAGCCTTGTAAATTATAATTGTTTGGAAAATCTTTTTTGCATATCGTTTCGTAAACCAATGCTTCTAATTGATTATAAAAATATATTTACAAAAAACTTTTTAAAAACCACATTTATATTAAAATGCACTAAAAAGGAGAAAATCGTTTTTTTTAGACATTAGTCAATATAAATAATAGCGTGGAGCCCTAAATTATATTGACGTAATCTTCGTGGGCGCTCCACGCTTTTATTTATAGTCACCAATGTCTAAAAAAATTATTTTCTCCTTTTTAGTGCAATTTAATATACGCCTGCTTTTTAAAAAGTTGTATATATATTTTTTTATTATCTATCTTTTAGTCTTTTTTAAATGGAGCGCAAGATATAGTAATACTGGTATGAAATAGTAAGATATAGAAACGCAAAATGGCGAAATACGACGATGAAGAGACGACGTCTTTTGATGGAGTCCGAAATTGTCCGAAATGGAAGTGAATGAACGGAACACCACACTGACTGACCTTCTTCGGTGCGAAATGGGTCAGTGGAGTGGGGATGAGTCGGAGTGGGCACGCGTAGTGGAGTAGGGAGCGCTGGCGGGGATCGCTGAACGCGATCACGTACTACCGAGTGTCGCGCGGCGAGGTGTGACGGTTAATATAAACATTTTTTCTGCTAGACGTACAGTTTTTTGTTTAAATTTGTTTTTTAATATTCCATTGTCATCCGGTTCTGAGCTATGTTTAAAGTTTCAAGTCTCTAGCTCATGGGGAAGTGGTTTAAAATTCGATTACAAGATTTTATGCATAGAACTGCGACAACTCGGCAAGCTGATTTAAGCGTGGTAATAAAAATAGGTCGTTTGGTACAATCATAAAAGAGTTATTCTATTTTAAATGGCGTACGAATACTTTTTACACCCACTGTATGTATACGATAGAAATACGGTGTTTCCACCCACTTATTCCCACACTTACAGGTACACTGAACAATTACGTACATTGTGACGTACGCGTGACATCTATCTGTGTCAAGTGCTCGTACATCTCTGACACGTGTTTACACTGAACTACATATTTCTCGTCTCTGATCCTTCTAGGGCTCTATCACTTCGTGTTCGATTGGTAAAAACGAATGAGGAGTTAATGTCACGTTACAACGCTCGCGATGCGTCCGTTCGTAACTTTATCACCGCAAGGAGTTATTCAGTTTCATTCTGAGCGTGGTGACATTGACGTCATACAGTGTTTACACGGCCACTGTCCTGCAAGTTGCTTGGGAATTTCACAGTGTTATGCGACGTTCATAGTCTACGACGCGACCGACGACGGTCGAATGATAACTGTCAAAGTCGAACAGTATTCGGCCGATCACGTTCTTGAAGCTACACACGCATTACTGCTTGTATCAGTGGTTTTTCAAAGAATTTTCCCATAAGCAATTGTTTCTTCATTATATTCCTATTAACCATACCGCCATTCATAAACCAGCTAACTTTGATTGTGTCGAGGAAAATTAAAGTTGTTGTTGAAGTAGGATTTCATGGAGCAATCTCGACTCTTCTTGATGGACAGCTTTAAGTATGATTATACTTAATCGGCAGCAACCGGAGTCCAAAAGTAAATAACAAATTAAAAGAATGCACCATTTACTATGATACGCAGCGTTGCATTCATCGAAGCGACACATGTAGTCGATCAAGAAAAATTTAAGGAATTGTTGTTTGAAAAGGTACTTTAGAAAGGTGAATGTTTGATATTAATGTGAAACGAAATTTTCGTAGACTGTTATTATTTTTGTGGTAGACATTACTATTTTTCTATTAAAAATTATAAAAATACTTCCAGAAGGATTTGTTAAATGTACTCTTTCATTTGTGTACATAATTATCAATTAAATAATAATACAATCTGACTGAACGTCGTTTTGCAATTTTCATAAACTATTACAAATCAGCCTTCTACATATTTGCCTCCGTATGATTAGACACATTCGAAAAGGTGAATGCCAGACTTCAAACTATAAACAAAAATGATAAAAATACTTTGAGATGGATTCGTTCAATATACTCTTTCATTTGTGTACATAATTATAAATGAAATAATAATAAAATCTGACTGAACGTTGTTTTGCAATTTTCATAAACTATTACAAATCAGCCTTCTACATATTTGCCTCCGTATGATTAGACACATTCGAAAAGGTGAATGCCAGACTTCAAACTATAAACAAAAATGATAAAAATACTTTGAGATGGATTCGTTCAATATACTCTTTCATTTGTGTACATAATTATAAATGAAATAATAATAAAATCTGACTGAACGTCGTTTTGTAATTTTTATAAACTATTACAAATCAGCCTTCTACATTATTTGCCTCTGTATAATTTGTCACATTCGAAAAGGTAAATGCCAGTCTTTAAACTTTAAACAAGCAATGTTCTAATGTATTAGAATAACAGCTTTACTGTTCGTAGGTTTCCGACCCGATTATGTCGGTGGTGTATTTATAGATACGGTAAAATCAATAATGTTAAATCGGTACGAATGAACGATAAATCATTCTCGATTTTAGCTGCGGCATCATTACGAAGCGATCCGTATTAGCATTTGTCAAAATAGATCGCGGCTGTTTTTAAACTTCTAGACAGCTTCGACGGTGATCTCGAAGATAATAATTTCTGTGCTCACGGTACACTCTAAATTTATCTTGGATGATTAACCTTTGGTGTAACGTACACTACGAAAATCACGCCCAGATCGAGTTACGTGCTTAACCTGGAATGTTTAGGCGATAGATGTAATTAATACTGTGGACGATCGAAATACGTATAGAACGCAGTTTCATCAAGACTAAACAAATTCTTCCAACGTTATTAGATATTACAGAAAATTTACATTTTCTTAGTTCTCGGACTATCAACATTTGCAGATACACCTAGAAAAGTTCTAACTAGACTGCGGTTTTTATGCATTTATGACAAAAACGGTTACGTACAATTTATAACAGAGGGAATATTAAAAAATTTCCGAATCTGCCCTTCATTTTTCTCCTAGACGCACAGTTTTTGAGATATTGAATTGTTCTTTACAGCTTAAAATTCTGCAGACTTTTCTGAATACAGCGATATACAATATACATAGAATATGATTGTTTAAATATGTATAAGCAATTATCAAAGACGGAGGGACACCAATTTGCACCAATTTGCACCAATTTTTGAGGATATTTTTCAGTTTGTCTTAAAGAATAACGGTCCAGCGGAAAATCAAACTATATCACGCGAAAGAACAGACTTTTACCTTGAGAAACCACCCTTTCAAGTTTGCAACGTCGACGTTTTTTTCGAACCAGAAAGCAAAATATCTTCGCCCGACATGAATTGCCGTCAGTGGCGCTTCATCACCAGAACGGTCGTTCGACGGGATACGGAGCGGCCATTTGTGTAGTAATTTGCGCGTAGGACGCTTTGATCGTTGCGTTGGTCATCATTGGATTTATTGAACTTGATGTACTTGAACTTTGGGCACTGTTGATACAAGTGCCTCTGCCGGCAGAGACATAAGAACAAACACAGTGAGAGAAGAAACACTTACAAGGCAAGGACCCCAAGTGTCCGACTTCGATTTCGAGAACTTTTTGTGAGACGATGGTATATTGATGATGATGGTGACGATGGTTTTAAAGATATAAACAATTGATCTTCAAAACATTTGAGCTGTAAATCATAGTATATCAACAAGGTATGAAACTTTAATTGTTTATATCTTCAAAACGATTGAGTAACTACACCTAATATTTTGCATACATAATTAGGGATCCATATACTGTAAGAATATTTATACCACCGTGTGAATGACTGAGTGTTTCACTCATATGTTTATTTGTTATACATATATAATTGTATTGATTTATGCTGTCATATATAATTTTATTGATTTATGCGTTGCGTTAGCGCTTTTGTTAACAAATGTAATGTTACGTTCAGATTTTGTTAAATAAACAGTTCTCTGCGAGCAAAAAATTATCAAAATCGGAGTCGGACACTTGGGGTCCTTCCCTGGTTAGATGATAAAGATTCCGATAGTGCCGTCGCCATACACGCGAGCACGATATTGTAAATACGTCCGACTTCGGTGATGGCTCCCGCCAAACTCGATCTGCACAGATTAATCGAATTGTCTTTCCCCTCCAAACTGTTTTTCGTCGAACTAACTCTTTTAAGTCATAACTCTATCGAACAACGACTTGATGAAATTTCGAAGCGTTTGATGGCTGGAAGCTCGTCATTTTAGCGGAAGCTTCGACGCTGAACTTCACTTACTACGTAAACTTTACCATGTTACTCTTGCATAGGTACGAACGGTTGCATGAAACTGAACGAGAAACGAAAACAAAATGTATGTGTATAGGTACATTTCACTTTTCGACAACGAATTTTACCGTCAATTTGTCCTGACCTTCGCACCGAACACCCCCAATTTTTGATAACGGAATTATCGTAGCGATTCTGGTTTCTAAGAAATTGTTATATTGTCAGAGACCAGTCACTAGGTTTTTTTAAATCACGGTACGTAACGATGTTCGACCAGATACAGCGCGGCGAACGACCGTTCTAGTGGTGAGCGTCACTGTCGGCAACTCATGTCGGGTAAAGATATCTTGCTTTCTGATTCGAAGAAAATGTCGACGTTGCAAACCTGAAAGGGTGGTTTCTCCGCTGGACCCTTATTTTTTGAAATAAATTGAAAAATATCCTGAAAAATTGGTGTAAAAATGGTGTCTCTCCGTCTTTAATGATTGCTTAAACATGTTTAAACAATCATAATGTGTTAATATTGTATATCACTGTATTCGGGAAAGTCTGCAGAATCTTATACCGTAAAGAACAATATTTGTTTAAAGTTGAAATATATGTCTTGTTTTCAAACTGAAATTTCTCAAAAACTGTGCGTCTAGGAGAAATATTACGGACAGACTCGCAATCAGCGCGAAAAAAACTCTATAAGAATCGCATAGTGAGAATCGAATCGTCAAAAAAATGTCGAAATTCGTTGAACCGTGTAATTAAAAGAAGAATGAAATTTTTATTTGGCTCCTCTCTCTTTTGCAATCAATGCGAACATTTTTTATTTTGCATAAAGATCCGCAGTCTAGTTATAACTAAACTCCGGATGATTATGCAATTTTCAATGTTTGTAGACGAATTTTAAGAGTCTTTGCAGATCTCAGAAAAAAAATTCGACTGAATTCTGCCGAATTTAATATTCCACCCTTTCTCGAAAATTTTCAGAAACCATAAAGATAGAAGAGGTTAGTAAGAGTTGCAACATAAATTCAATGTATTGCAGAAGTTCTTTTTGATTGCCATTTCTCCTGTTACTCGATTTGACCCACATTTCAATCATTACGTTTGTCATATTTTGATTACATTATTATAGGGTGTTCTCCAAAAATGTTGTACCTCTTTGATCAGGATGGTCCCTGAGAGGTAACTTGAAGTAACGTTGTACTTTTGGTCTTTGGACAACTCATACACATAATTACCAGACAGCGAATCTTTACCCGAAAATAAAAATTTTCTACCTGAATTGCAACAAACTGGAATGCAATTTTATTTTGTTCATTTCCGCTGTCTTCTAATTACAGAGTCGCTTCTATATCGGGATGTAGGATATTCCATACTGCTGCATATTATCTGCATTTGACCTAGTAGAAAGTGATTCAACGGATCGCAAACAAGGATATTGCACAGCCGACACTGGAGTCTGTCTCTATTTCTGCTTCTGTTCGAATTAGAGGCGAGCTTTTGTTTGCATTCCCGGTTGCAACCCCCGGGGATCTGCAAGCTGCCAATATCGCGTAAATCACGGAATAAGATACGTGCAGTAGTTTGCAGTAGTGCTGAACCACGAGTTCGCAGAAACAGCTGGTGAATCTTACGATTCGCCGAAAGGTATTTGTATCAGACTTGAAGACTTGACTTCCTTTCGTCACGCGTTACTATATTCACGGTTTAACTCACACCTACGTCATATCAGCGTCGATAATAGAAAAATTTCTTCGATGTTACGTCACACCGCCGGTATCAGTTAAAGGAATGTTTAATGTAGGTGGACAGTGAAGCTGACCGATTTCGACGAATTCAACGAATTCCCGGCAAATCCAACGACTGAAGCTTTTTGTTTGCTCATTGAACGATCTGGGACTATATCGCATCGGAGCGACTGCATTCTTGAAATACGTTCCGTTATCAATTAAATCGATTAAATCGTTATTTATTCAATGATTCAGTGTTCTATGTACATTGTATAATTGCAAAGTCACAGTTTTGCTTTATCCATTTTATAGTTTATACGTTTATATCATAGAAGAACTTCCGAAGATGTAGAATATATTTATTTAGATTGTGTAATACATGTATATACACGATGCAAATGTTAATTATATTAATTATAATAGTTGCACGAAACCATTTTACACAAATTCATTGATTTGCAACATTGCGTTTACAAATTAAACTTAATCGTATTTATTGGGTTTGAACTGAATTATATATTAAAATTACACTTTCTAGGCTGGTAAGAACGAAGCATTTCATTCATAGCATTAATATTCATATACATTTACAGCAAAAACGAAAAAATAGAATTTATTTATTTCGACTGCATACACGAGAGAAATGTTACACTTTCCATAAAAACATTTTACTTCATTGACTACCATTAGAAGAATTTAAACGTACTCCGGTGTAATTTTCAAACTATTAAACATTTTAAGAAAGAATATAAACTTCCATTTCGCTCCAGTTTGTTGCAATTCTGGTAAAAAAAATGTTATTTTGCATAAAGATCCGCTGTGTCTATAGATAAATATAACAGGCAAATATTAAAATCACAATTCTAAAATTGTCAGTTTATTAAATTATTATTAACTAACTGAAAATGAGGAACAATTATTCCGAAGGAAGCATACACTATTTTTAGATAAGTAACAGGAGAACTTGTTCTCTGTTGGTCTGTGTTTAGGTAAATAACATGGGAAAATCTTAAAATCATAATTCTAACATTTTCAGTTTATTAAATTATTATTAACTAACTGAAAATGAGAAACAATTATTCCGAAGGAAGCAGACACTATTTTTAGGTAAATAACAGGAGAACTTGTTCTCTGTTGGTCTGTTTTTAGATAAATAACATGGGAAAATCTTAAAATCATAATTCTAACATTTTCAGTTTATTAAATTATTATTAACTAACTGAAAATGAGAAACAATTATTCCGAAGGAAGCATACACTATTTTTAGATAAATAACAGGAGAACTTGTTCTCTGTTGGTCTGTTTTTAGATAAATAACATGGGAAAATCTTAAAATCATAATTCTAACATTTTCAGTTTATTAAATTATTATTAACTAACTGAAAATGAGGAACAATTATTCCGAAGGAAGCATACACTATTTTTAGATAAATAACAGGAGAACTTGTTCTCTGTTGGTCTGTTTTTAGATAAATAACATGGGAAAATCTTAAAATCGTAATTCTAACATTTTCAGTTTATTAAATTAGTATTAACTAACTGAAAATGAGGAACAATTATTCCGAAGGAAGCATACACTATTTTTAGATAAATAACAGGAGAACTTGTTCTCTGTTGGTCTGTTTTTAGATAAATAACATGGGAAAATCTTAAAATCATAATTCTAACATCTTCAGTTTATTAAATTATTATTAACTAACTGAAAATGAGAAACAATTATTCCGAAGGAAGCATACACTATTTTTAGATAAATAACAGGAGAACTTGTTCTCTGTTGGTCTGTTTCTACGTAAATAACATGGGAAAATCTTAAAATCATAATTCTAACATTTTCAGTTTATTAAATTATTATTAACTAACTGAAAATGAGGAACAATTATTCCGAAGGAAGCATACACTATTTTTAGATAAATAACAGGAGAACTTGTTCTCTGTTGGTGTGTTTTTAGATAAATAACATGGGAAAATCTTAAAATCGTAATTCTAACATTTTCAGTTTATTACGATTCGCACATAATTATATGTGAATCCCAAATGTTACAATAATTGGTATCGCTACAATATCGTATTTTTACGGCTATTCATAGAATCTTTATTCCCACGTTTGCATTTCCGTGTGTAGTTCTGGTATGTATTATAATCTACCGTAAAAACCTGCAATTACGCGTCCTGTCTACTGAATCTCTGATGATGTGTGCATCTTGCGAGAAATCGTGCACCGATAGATAAAGACACGTTCTTCGAAGACTACGGCCAGTGTATTCCGGAACGTCGGCCGGTGAGCCACGTGAATTTCGTTCGGACTGTCTCTCTGTCTCTCTCAATCGCGATGAGCCGGCGTGTCTGATCCGTTTCAGACGGTGTAATAAATAAAGCGCTACATTCTTGGGGAAAACCAGTTCGACGGAATTCCTCGGGCCCGAAACTCCGATACTCCGAATATCCGGATCGATCCACAAAAATCTTATCTCTACGATTTTGTGATCGCGAGTGTTCAAAGTTTCGAGCGGATTCTGTGATGATAAACACCGGTGAAATACTTCTTTTCGATCAGCAAGCGTTTTAATCTCGACAGCGTCGAAAGTCCATCGGACCTTGAGCCCGTACAATCCGATTGCGTTAATCTCTCTCGAGAGGAACGTTGGGAATGAAATTTTGGAAAATAAATAGGTAAGTAGCAACAATGCAGAATTTTTATCGATTCCTACCGCTTCTTGTTCACCACGTGTACTGGCTGCGTATTGTTCCGTAATGGTTGCGTGACAATAATTGCTGCACTATAATAATCCTTGCGAAAATCCGGGAAACAATGTTCGATGCAGCACCAGGATTCTGCACACTATAGTTGCGAGTTTCGCCGTCGAAATAGCGGGAATTATGGGTCAACGACCATTCATTCATTAGACTCACTGTCATTTCAAGATGACATTAAACATTCTTGCGAAACTTCTATTATCGATCTCGATTGATCGCGATGACTCGAGCGACTAGTCGCCTTATCGATTTAGTAATACATATAGGTGTCTAAGATGGATTAGCTTCGGTTATTACGAAACCGCTTGTATAGTGAAAATCAGTTTTTCCATACGGGTAATACTGTGGATGTATAGAAATATGTTACTATTTGAATGTCAGTTATATAAGAATCTACGCTCCAAGAAGCAGGATTTTAAATAAAATATTAATCCTTTGCAACTCCTTCGAGCGCGACTCGATATCAGAAAAAGAAAAATGTAAAAGAAACAGTTTTTTATATGTCTTTGCTTCTTCCTTTATTTATTTTACTTTGCACTCGGAACTATTTTAATACGGAAAACTAACCATTGCTTCTGACCTAGAATATTTTCGTTCTATATATGATTTTTTAAATATTAAACTGATGCAAGTTACTCGTGGAATACTCGAATTTTTCAGTAATTTATTTGATATAAAATAATTCAATAACGTAACAATTACTTTACATTACTAATATAGCAATATTTAGTGGTACGTCAGAGTCACCATTCGAGTACTAAGGATTAATTGTCTTATTTTGTAGTTAACAACAAACGTTAGTTCCACAAATATAAATTACAACAAAGTTTGAGAGGTATATTGTATATAATATTAGCAAATCCTAATCCTTGCAGTAAATTTCATATACAGGTTTTGCACTCCAAATTCACCAGTATTAGAAAAATCCTAAATATTACGATATAAATGAAAAGGCGAATAATGGAGAAGAAAAAGAAAAAACCACGTAAATCGAGAGATTATTTACCGCGCGAAAGAAACTCGCGTAAATAAAGTGCCGCGTAAATCGAGGATCGCGTATGTTCGTGGCTAATAGTAATGGATTACGAATTGGCGCAGTTACTGACTTGAAAAAAGCAGAAAATTGTACCGAATCAGGAGATTTCTTGGAAATAAACATAACCCTTTGCATTCCGAATTATTTTTCAATTTTCTTGCCAACAACTCTACTATTTTATGTGTTGTATTTGAAATTTAATTCAAAGGACAGGTCCTTCGCTGCTACTTATTTTAAATAATGTTGTTTACTAATTATATTAAACATAGCTCTCACACTCTGTTGTAATTTGTATTTGTTTCTAACTAAAAAACAAGACAATTAACCCCTTGCCGTACGATTTATTTTACGGTTTCAGTGATTAGAACATTTTTGTGGATCGTAATTTCCTAAAAAATGTAGAAAATTCATATACATTGCGTGCCTATGTGTTCTCCAATAGCTCTATATTAACAAAACCAAAATAGAATTTTATTTCGGTTCAAAGGAAATTATTGACATACAGTTTTATCAGAATCTATTCAGAATCTTCATTACGAGTTCGACACGATATTGTTAGGCAAGGGGTGAAATACATAAAGGATGAACCAAATACATATAAAAATCCGTTTTATTTACATTTTTGTTTCTCTGATGGCGAGTGTTGATAATCCTTAAATTTTTCTTTATTAACAATCTCTAAATCCTCTATTAATCTACTAAATAGCATAATTATTGCATGTTACAGACTTCAGAAAGGAGGATTTTCGATCAACCACCGCCACTTGCCATTTTGTCACATTACACTAAATTATCGAAAAACGCACGAAAGCGGACCGTATTTTATTATCGATACTCCCACTCGGCGAGCAGATTAATACTATCTTGATCATCGCGAGATCTTCAATCGACACATAACGTGGAAATAATCAGTGAAGATTTGGTCGGATCGATAGTGCTCGTAGGAGTTTCAAGGAAATATCACTATTAATACGTTGGATCTCAATCGAGGAATCTTCTCGATTCATATAGTTCGCATTGAACGTGTGTACCGATCAAATAAACTTTATTAAACCCGGAACAGTTTGCCATAAATCTCGAAGAAGACATTTACGTGTACACCGGCCAGAGAATACAAACTTCGGTTGAACCGAAAGCATACATTGAGTACGAGAGATTATGACAAACAGAAGATGCTGCTGACGTATCGAATGCTCCAAATTTTCTCGCTGTTTGTGTTCTTCGACACGTGATGACGAAGCCAGTAATCGACGGGCGAAGAAAGAAGAGTTGAACACGTTAACACGGACACATCCACGAGACGTTGTAAACGTTTTATTGTGGATTTTGCAGGGTCTGCAAAAAGACTGAACAATGCCTGGGAATACTGAATGGTTGTTAATGTTGCTGCACATTTTTCTCTGCGGCCTGAGCGTTTGCTATGGTCGCATGAACGATGAAACACCGACTATACACTCCATTTCTCTGGTCAGTATCAGCATTTTATTTCTACATTTAATTAATCGCGTAAAATTGCTGTACCATTATTCAAAATATCGTTTACATTATTCAATGTGTCGGTTTCGCATCAATTACTAAACATCGTGTATTGTATGAGGTATTACAGAGGTATACAGAGATAGACGTGGTCAGTTTTATAATAGTACTCCATTAGCCTAATATGTGAATAAAGGAAGAAGAAAAAGAAGATCCTTTCAAAATGAAATGACTTGAATGACTATTCATACTCTTCTCACGACAGGCCCAGGCAAATTCTTCCCCGCCAGAGTTGTGTTGACTTACAATTGAATTGTTTCACGGATTATAATTGCGAAGTGATTCAGTTACATTTATTTCGTAATTCGAAATTCCGTCGCTTCAATCAATTCAATTATAATGTAATTTGTAATTCTGCTCCCTTATTCAAATAAATTACGATGTTATTTGTAATTCTGGTGATTCTTCTGGTTATCCAAATAAATTACAATGTAATTCGATTTTACTTTGATTATTCATTACGTGCATTCGTATATAATTTATGAGAATACGAGAGAACTGACAATAATAATAATGATAATAATAACTGACAATGACAAATTTTTTATTTTATTTTTATAGCAAAATGGGACTGGGATACCAGAGGAAAATAAAAATTTGCCAGTAGTTGGAAAATGTTGCCCAATCGGTCAAATTTTTGACCATAATGCACATGAATGCGTTGTTTCTGATGCCATCTGCAAATACAGTTTCTCCCCTCTCTTTCATACCTTCAACAATACTGGCTATGAGGTTCCCGGTGATAAACCAACTGAGTTCGTTGCGATTATTGGAATCCCTTGTAAATACAACAAGTGAGTGTTGACGTGTTACATTATTTATCACTAGACTGCGGATTTTTATGCAAAATAAAAATTGTCTGCATTAATTACATGATACAGAGGCTACATATAGACATTTATTATAATACAATAGTATTTTCAATTTGTTTAAATGATTTTACTGTTTGGTCTTCTCATTTTTATTATAAATGCATTAAATCCGCAGTCTATTTACAAAATAACCATTATTCAACCACATTTTATTAATGTTTTATATATACTGTATAAGCATAAATGTCTTAACATATTTAACAATGTTTACTCGATTTACTCTTGTTTCTGAATGTAAAAATAAATCGACGAACTATAGAACTTAACGACGAAGATTTATTGGATATTCACCTTTGATTATACAATGAATAATTCAGTGCCACTTTATCCACTTTGTCTAGACAGTCTACTGCAACACTACTTCAATAATAATTAACATTGTTTACTAAATCGAATGTAAATGGAAAACGTGAATTTAAAATTACTTATCTGTTAGTATTAAACATTCGGTAAGTTAAGTACTCGTTGTATTTTTAATGTGTTCAAAATGATAAGTACTTCAGAACTAAAACACAAACATCAGAATATATAATAATTAATAAATAGATTGAATTAGTAAAAGACATGTCCGGCTACATAATACTTCATATAAAATGAGAATTACATAAACATTCACACTCTACTCATTATTTATATATTTTAATAAATTATTATTAAAAAGTAGCAGTGAGTAGTAGTAAAAGTAAGTATATAGTGAAAGGATAACCAATAAAAATAAATAAACAACAATAATAATAAATAATCAATTATGGAATATACAATAATTGAAAAAAGTAAACGATAAATCTTCAGTTCTGCAAAGATTGCGTGTACAGAAAACAAATGAGGATTTTATACGTGATAAAAAGAAAACAGGTTAATTGTTTCACAATTAAGAATTACATACATGAGGAAACAGGAAAGATGTAGCATTGATAGTAGGTTTTTCCTTTGAGTATCATGCGCGTTCGAACGTCACAAAATTTTCCCGCAATTGAATAGATTTATTTTCATTACAGTTAAGTACTTGTTTTAGGTCTATGTTAGATCCAGACAAATACAGGAATGAGAAGAATATTTTGTTGCTAAACGGGTCTGTGTTCGCGCCAGACGAAGAACCGTCGATGTTGGAGTTCGGCGTCGATTATTGTATGGAAAACCTCCCGGGAATCGGTCTGAGAACTTTCGTGTGCTTTCCGGAGATTACGACAGAGGAAGGTACAAAATGTGTCGGATATATATTGTTTTATAAAAATTACAACACTGAATTTATTTACTTTTTTCATAAGTTTTATAATAATACGTGCTCGAATAAAGAAATTTATTGAATAATTTTTAATGGAAGCATCTTTATAATTTCAGTAATTATAATACGGGTTACGCACTCCAAATTCACCCTTCTGAATATCTTAACAATTCATTTATATTTGATGTGATTTTCTTTACAAACACTTACTTAAAAATACTCTATTTGTAAAAGGCTGAAATTAATTTGCAAAAGGGTGAATTTGGAGTGCGAGACCTATACATATAAAGAATGCGAAATCGGTCATTTGACCAGTCGTGGTACGGTTAGTGTTAGAATAAAATATTTTGTGACTAATTCGCGCGCTGAGATTAACACATCCAATAATTTCAGATCCTTCAGTCGTGGCGGCGGATTCCCGATACGCCATTTACGCCTGCAGCCTCCTAATACCGGTGCCATTTTTAATTCTTACCATCGTCGCGTATTGCATTACTCCGCAATTAAGGGACGTCCATGGAAAAGCACTGTGCCGTTACTGCGCTTGTTTGGCACTCGCTTTTTTTGCGTTGGCGATAACGCAACTGGGAAGTTCGCATTTATCAGAACAGGCTTACACCAGTATAGGTAAGAGTGCTATAAAATGAACCTTCTGTTGTACCATTTACCTAGCCGGCTGAATGGATTCACTTGGACGCGTTCACTTCCACTGAAATCTCTCATAAATTAACACTTAATTCTCCGTTATCGCGGTATCGTCGTATTTCGTGCGCCTTATTACAGCGCCATCAATATTGCGTACTTGTGCAATACGTACTCGGTATTAATATTATGTAAAGGCATAAAGAAATATTATTCCAATGTTGTTTTAAATTCTGCACATTTTGAACAGAACAGAAAATTCGCTTCATAAACCGGAAAAAGGAATTTTAACATGATTAATTGACTTTACATCAATCAGCTCTGAATCACCAATCTGAGATTCTTAATCCGTCGACTAAAGATAAATATGAATTGACTAATAGCCGTTATCATTGTCGATAACATTAAAGAACTATTTATACTATGTACATCTTATTTCACTCTAAAAAGCTGCATTTTCAGTGAAAACTAAGAATAACTCTGAGGGTTTTATCTCTGTCAGGAGGCGATTAGCTTTTCCACCACCCATTTTCTCGATGACTATCTTACGGCTTTTAGTCGTTTGATCATCTAATGGAGTCCATCGCATGCGATTCAATATCACGTACTCTTAAAAACTGGAGTTTACACTTGTTCAAAGACTCTCGAGATTTTCTAATGCCGTTATCGTTCAAGATATACCAAACCCAGACTTAAAAATCGCCTAATTATCTTTTTATTTAATTTTTAAGTCTGCTTGTTCTATTTCTGACCTTGTGTCACCTTGAAGGTCATTATGTCGTATACGAATGAATTCCTTTTGGCACACATCTTCATGTGATATAAAAAGTACATAGCATTCCATTTAAAAAATCACATTTATAAATATATCTTTAAAAAAATTATCCAGCTGATACTTTTCATCTTGTTAAAATGATTAAAAAGGAGGGGATTATTTTTCATAACAAATCCGCATTCAATTAATTTGCTTAAAACGTGAGTCCTGGAAGAAATGTTGTTCATATAATAAAACTGAGTGAAAAAAATCTTCGAGATCGTTGCGCGCTATAAACAAAGGTATAGTCGCTATACCATCGAATGTCGAAGAATACTGTTTTCGTATCGCATTTCGTTTTTGACTGTATATAGCGCGATCCATAGAATGTTACACTTAAAATGATGTAAGAAGTGATTCCATCGGTGGAGAGGTCAGTACTCATTTGGGAGCAATTAAAAAACAATTGGCTTTTTTCAGCGTTTGTTTTCCAGTTCTCCTTCATCGCCTGCTACTTTTGGCTAAATGTGATGTGCATCGAAATGTGGTTGTTGGTGCGTGGCCACGTGGAACGCGAAACGTACAAGAGGATGAAGCCAAAAACGTTATTCTTTTATTACTCTTTATGGTGTTGGGGTCTCTCGATGATATTTATCTTCATCTCGTTGATCGCGGATCTTGGTCCAACGATACCTATCAACAGCTGTAAGTTAAATTGAATTTTCTAAATCCGATTTGTCCGTGTTAGATACAGGATTTGCACTCCGAAGTCACCCATTTGCAAACCAATTTCAACCTTTCGCAAACGAAGTATTTTCAAGTAAGTTTTTGTGAAAGAAATCAAATCAAATGTAACTGAATTGTTAAGAAATTCAAAATTTTATTTATAGCAAAGATGCACATCAAATACTTATTTAAAAGTAATTCGAAAAGTAAACCAATTCATTAACTTTGTAATGTATGAAAACTGTGTGTAGATATGTATGTGCCCATGATTATGAAAGTGGTCTAAGTGAAAATTAAAAATAAATTCGATTATCCCAGTTATTTCACGTCACATCTAAACTAAATTATTTGATAATAATTCGATGATACTGTTTACGATATTGTCAAAAATGAATTGATATTTCTCTCGAGATACAATAACAAAATATTGAAACCAGGATATGGAAACGTTAGTGCAATTAGTAAGGCACACAGTGCAATTTTACTTCTAAAAACAACAATTTAATCAATTCAATTTAATATTCCAACTTCTGAATATGCAACATGACACTTAACTAATATTCCATTAGACATGGTACACAATATATTTTTTTCAAATTCGCTTTGCTTCGTTTATTTTACATCATTCGACGTGCTGTGCAACGTGCAATAGTGTCGTATCTGCGTAATCACTGGATAAGCGTACAACGTTGAAGAAGATAATGGAACTAACAGAAACGAGTTACGCCATTATCAATATTTACGAATGCAAGGAAATGATCGCCTATTGAGATATGCTTTGCACTGAGAGACATAGTACTTGCGTGTGTACACCCAAGGTTTCTCAAACTCGATTTGTCACAGAGACTTCCGTCTTTCATTTCAATTATAATGTTTATATTGTTGCTAAAGCCTCGAATACACGAGCGGATTGAGGGATAAATCACATTTATTTCTTTTACAAGATTATGTCTGTCGAGGACAATAGATCATCGGTTTTTTTCTTTCTATAATCTTTACGTTATCGTTCAATATTGCTGATATTATTATCATCTTGTATAATTATCATTTGCAGTTGATCATAAATATTACAGATATTCGAACGAATGAATCCATTGTTTATTGTGCAAGGTGTCCGTTAGAATCTTCGAAAAAAATACAGAAGTGGATATTAAATAGCATTTTGTGTTTGATTTCTTAAATCTAAACTGAATCCTCTGATTTATATCAATACTTTCTCCACGATATTCAAATATACCTGTAATTATTAGACTATGTACTGATTTTTATGCAGAATAAAAATTATCTGCATTAATTGCAAAACGCAGAAGACACATAGACGGTCATTTCTTTTCTTAATCATATTGAAATCTGTTGAGAATAACACACAACAGCATTTTCAAATTCTTTAAATATTTCCTCTATTTTGCATTTGATCTATTCATTTTTAAATGCATATACAACCCGCAGTCTAGTAATTATGAACGAAAAGAAAACATTGTACAGTCAAAATTATAAATTACAGCAAATTATTAGTTAGTCCAACTTCACACACAAAAAATCGTGAAACTCTATTAACTGAAAATTACGTTAACGGGAAACTTCACGTTTACTTCTTCTTCCACAGCGAGCAGCAAAGCACTGACATTCTTTTACGTGCCAGTCGGATTGCTGTTTCTTGGAAACGTGATTCTCTTCGTTCTAACGTTCATTAAGCTGTCGAACTATCAGAAGGATCTCGACTTGAGGCGTTTAGCGAGGAATGAGGAATCGGATCGTCGGGATCGAAGTCTCGTCCGACGCTATACCAGGACAGCTATTGCTTGTTTGATCATGTTCTCTCTGATGGCTCTGAACTGGTCGATAGAGCTTCTCGGATTCTTGTTAGTCGATGGAGACATTGAAGGTGGTGTACCAGTTAGACAATGGTCCATATACGACCTAGTGAACACTCTTCAGGGTGTTGTTGTGTTCTATTTGTTCGTGATACGAAGACCGCAAAAGGACTTCGTCTGGCACAGGATACAACAGCTTCGTGGCATCAACACGACGCCACCTCAAGTTGGAAGCATGGAAGTGTATTTACTTCCGATGGTGAACGGTGATACTGTGTCTGGACAAACGATCATTCCGTAAACATGATCGCAACCCTTACCCAGTGCGTGTGATCGTCGTATAGTTACCAGAATCGCTAGACTTGGGAATTCTATCCCCGTCACGTGACGTGTTTCATCTCTATCGTTCATGTGTCACAATGTCACGTGACTAATCTGTTATTGGCAGAGAGAGGGGGTAACTTTTTCCTTTCAATTCGTGCTCCCTCCCCTTATCTGGCGACTCTGATAGTTACTCTACTGCCACAGATTGTGTTACAGTTCCTCCGAAGAGACATTTCAATGACTTTTCGCATCAGAACCATCAACAACCGCAACGAGACTGATGAACTCTTCAGACTTTGTTGATCAATCACAAAGATCGAGTAAATTATTTTATAGTTAGCCATTTGTTATGTATGTATAGTAAATAACGATAATATTCGAAGTGAGCGGATATTTAAAGGGAATTAGGGATTTCAAAAGTGTGTGCGCGCAAATGCTTTGCCACTGAAGCATTGCCTTTACTCACGTAATTAAAAAATTTGTAAAAATGGTAATTGAAATTCCTCAAAGCCCTAAATTCGAAATCGCACGTATTAATTTCAACTCCTTTAAAGGAATGTTTTATTTTGTTATTCAAATAAAAATTGACCGAGATAACATTTAGCAAATTCAATTTGCACTATTTTACTTTATTTCAAACTATACATGTGTATGTATATATACCTTGAAATGACAATAGTAATAACTCAATGAAATGTAATTTTACACGCAAGACATTTTTAAATATGCTTTATTATTTATCATCAATTTTTGGTATGTGTGTGTAACTTTTCTTATTTGTTTCTGACGAAGCGACGTGCACATAAAATATATTGTATATAAGATTAATTTAAAGGATGCTGTTCGAATATATTCTTTAATTACTGTATGTGAAATTCTACGTTAAATAATGCATAAATATTTATAATTTATTGTGCAATAGGGGCGGCGATGTCATCGTTCATTAATTATAGATAAGTACACATAGCTTCTTCGAAACACAGTTGAACGTATATGCAAACGAAAGCTCGATTTTACGAAATACAATTTCATGTACAAATATATATATATTATTCTCTATTGAACCCGGTGCGTCATGTCGATTTAATATAGATAATAACAAATTAGGTTTTCAGAGACTGTAAAAACGAATGTTTTGTAATCTTCAGCTAAAATTTGATAATTTTATGTGAGGTTCGAAAGAACGTTCAAAATAAATACAAGTTTATATATGTTTTCAGACAAAAATAACGCATTTCTGAGAAACGCCTGGTTATATAAAAACATCTACGACTCGTTTTACAATACATGTGCAAGTTGTGATATTCGTATGCTATTGCATAACTATGGGAAGCGAGTTAAGCTGAATTGCGTCCTTACAGTATATACATTCACGCTCTTTTGGAAGCCAGTGTAACATTGCTAAAGTATCTTTCAATATACTGCATGATACATAATCGTTTCCAATATTGCATGACAAAAACACAAACATCAGCAATGAGCACACTTACAATTGGTATTGATAGCTTCATTTATCATTAGACTGAGGATTTTAGGTAAATACGAAACGAGAAAGACATTAGAAAAATACAAGAATGTCGTTCTATTATTTTCGACTTTTTACGATGATTAAAAGAGAAAATACATTTTCATACAATCAATATTTGGACAATTTTTATTTTGCATGAAAATCCGCAGTCTATCATTCATACATAATCTGCATACAAACTTAAATTATCTGAAAAACACTGTATTCTAACATAAAATATAAAGTAATAACATATGTTAATTATTTCAAAAACATCATACTCAAATTAAACGTAGCATTTACTGAACATGATTTGTGGAAACTAAAAAATTGTCTATACAGAATACTAGATGTAAAGGTTGAGACATCTAAGGCGAGAACTTACAAGATGTTTTCCTCTTGGTCAGACTGTTTTACTATGTGTTAAAGTCATTCATATTTTCCTACAAAGAAGATGTTTGCGTTATTCTAATATTGTAGCTGACGAAGACACAAATTCATTCATGTATAATCGATTGTTCTTGAAATCAGTACTGCGTACTAATTCTTGTAAAATATTAATCAAACGAAAAATATTCCTCATCAACTACAATATTGCAGGAATAGAAATATATTACTACATTTAATAGATTATGAATGATCTTGAAATCATAGAAGGTATATGGCCATGAAGAGAAACTCAATTCAGGTTCTAACAAGCATAGATGACTCACCCTGTCTATTGCAATAATTCCACACCATTTGTTTGCATTCATCATATTTTATTTGACTATTATAAAAATTTTGTATCCTATGTTTTGTAATTGCAGTACCAAAAGAATTTCTACGTATTTTAAATGTAAAGCTCTTAAGTTATTTGCTTACTTCTAATTTATGAAATAAACATTTTATTTCGAGTATCGCTACTTTCTTCCTCTAATAGTTCTACATAGGACAAAATAATCTGCTTGGCAAGTAAAAAATATTGTTCTTTATTTGCATCCCCATTTATGCCATAGTGTACATTTGTTCGTATCCGTGCGTATCTACGCACTATAAAAATAAAATACGCAGGTTTGTACAACCAAACCGTTGTAGCAATTTTTCCAACCCAGTAGAAAAACGTGTTCAACTAATATTCAATTATTATGCCTGCATGCATTCGAGCGTTAGGTGCGCAAAACATCGGCGAATTCATCTAAGTTCTAAAGCGTAACACATTTAAGTACGTACTAATGCTTTTGGGTAATGACAACCCAACAAGCGAAAACCAGGTACCAAATTCTGAGTAGAGTTTTTCACGTAGCTCTCTACCTTCAAAAATATTCCCGTATTATCCAACAGATACTGCGCCTTTCAGAATTCTGGAATGTACGTATGTATTCAGTTGCATAATATACTTTGGACCAATCGAACTAAATACAAAACTTCCTCAAAATACAACTGTACTGCACCTAAGATTTACTAGCAGTATTCTGATTAATGCGCAATATTTAATGAACAATACAGAGTAACGTTATTAGCTATAATTTCTAAATAAATTGTATTCACTCTTTGAATTTTGTTAAAGCCATATTATGCGACATCACAGTACGCTTGAACCTTTTGTCGTCCTATCGCGTACATACGCAGAATTTAATCCTGAAACATATCCGCAGTGAAATTAGATATTGTCAATGATTAGTGTTTTCTCTTATGGTCAGCCAATTCAATCCAAGCTCTCTGCAAGTATACTTCTGAAGAAATTTCACGTGTGTGTAACGCATATTGTGAATTCCATTATTGTTTGTTCACGAGTCAGATTAAAATATTTTATAAAAACGTATTGCTACTTCAATACTTTGTAAAATAATACAAAATAGTCGATTTCAAAGAGTTAAAAAATTTAAATCAAGTGTTCTACGTATACCAACTATAAAGTCACCGAGCCAGTAATCACTATATGTGCACACGATTATACACTGTCATAATTATATGCAATGAACGTTTCTGTTTAATCTATCAAGCTGGTCTGTGGTGACCTGGAAACGGTGGACTAACGCCTAAAATTCCAAGCAGATTCCCCCTTTGAGCAACATAAACTAATTGGTACATTCCTGGCGAACGTAAGGCCGTATCGCTGAAGTAAATTCGTTCTGTATCCGCATGCGGTTCAAAAGGAACAGGAGACGATTTTCCTAGAAGAAAATTTTTATGATTTCACCAGACTAATTATACATTAGTAGAGGTCCGACATTTCCGAGTTCTCGCACACCTCTATAAAACATATACAATAAGTCCCATTCTAAGTCAATTCTCGGTTTTGTGTTGTGACATAGATCGGGATCGGACACTATTTTTTTGTGGCTTCGTCGATCGCGCGGCCGAAGTCGCATCAAAAAGTTGCGGATCGATGAGATTGGTGATTTAGTGTCATTTTGACCAGAAAAATGTTACAAATAGGTTGGTGAAAGTCCCATAAAAAAATAATGAAAAATAAAGAAGTTGTGTAATTGGATTAGTAGTGATTCACATCAATATACCCGACCCGGTATGGAATTACGCGGCATGTTTACACCACTCGGCGACCGAGGCAGCTTGACCTTCTTGGCCCATCGTGGGGTCTAGCCGACAGTGGAATGGGTAGGCGAACTGACATAAAACGGTCTCCTCCTCCGAACTTAGAATGGAACTCACCCGTAACAAGAAGCGTAATAAGCCTGTATAAAATTGTATTAAAATATCATTTTACCTCGGCCCACGTATTCATAAACGATGTATTCGTCCAAACTAGAAAAATCGTTAGGAAAAAGACCAATCCAATCGCTACCAGCAGGTTTAGCATCTCTCAACAATCTATACGATACAGAATTTTCTTCGTCGATAAACCATTGCGTTACAGGTTGGAACTCTACACCGTGATCTGGCACTGTTGGTCTGACCTATAAATTGAATTATCACATGTACCCACTGAATTATCATTTGATTTCGCCTATTTGTGTACTGCAAAAAATATCTTACAATAATGTCGAATTCTCCTGTGACCGGTTTATGATCCGATTGTATGTAACTGGAATGACTTTTGTAACTATGCTGAACTGCGCTAAGCTTCACATCATCGTACACATCTGCGTTTACTTTGTATAAAATCCTATCAGTCCAAGATGGTCTACGTCTGTATAACAAATATTTAGTTAGGAAAATCAATGTTTCGAATGACTCTATCGCTAAGAACTGAAATTCATCTTACTTGAGATCAAATTCTTGAGATTGAAATTCATATTTGTATGTAGGTGGAAATGTAATAACATTTTCATTCAATTCCTCAAAAGCCTCTCCTCTTTGCATCACCTTTTTCAATTGGTCTCTTTCTAGCAAGGGTTTCAGTTGATTTTGTTTCACTTTCATGTCGATATCCTCAGCTGTTAAATCTTCTCCGTGTAGCCGAAAATTTAAGTCGCCGATCCAAAATATATAACTGTGTAAAAAAAGTGCTCGGTATTAAAATCAATATATGCTGATCTTGTCAACGAAAAGTATAATACATACTCATGATACAATATCTTTGATGTATCCGAGTAACTAAAAGCATGGCTTGTTAGTATTGTATTATAATCTGATATTCTGTCCGCTAATAAATGGTCATGGGGTGTCAAGTGTGAATTCACAATACATATACTGACACCGTATATATTTAGTCTTATACTAACTGCACCCTTGTTACCCTGTGTAACAAACACTTGTTAGAAGAATTACAGTTGAAGCTCGATAACTCGAATCTCAAGGGAAGAACTAAAATCTTCGAGTAAGAGAGGTTTATGAAAATTCGACTTACAGGGAACTTGTAGAAGAGTTAATAATTTGCTGATTGTAATAGTTCTAAAGAACGAAAAGTTCAATTTTTGGAGATCAGTTATTTATTATGTACATATAGTAAATAAAATCTACTAGGCTCTTACATATTACATATTAAAGAAATTTGTGATTGTACTGTGTGTTAGTGAATTAACAAATTGTTGATCAATGGTATTTCCGATGGTAGCCAAAACAGAGAATACATTTTCTTCAATATCATTGCATCTTTCTACGAAACTTCGTAAAATATTTACTTCTGTTTTGGCTTGTTTAGCTTCCACGCTTGTGGAAAATAATTTGAGTTAAAGGAAGTTTTATTTCGATTTATAGAGGTTCTTAAAGCGCAGCAAAAGGGAACGAACAAAATTTTCGTCTTACAGAGGTTTTCGACTTAAAGAGGTTCGTGTTATCGTTTGACTGTATAATGAAAGCTCTATAATTAAAGAATTTCTCTTACCCACATGCCTCCGAACCCTGTTCTCGTATACTGAGCTTCGATCAATCTTAAATGGGTGATATGTTTTCGTAAACAGAACGCAATTAATACTAAACCCTGTAAGCGTTGTGTACGTATTTTCACGTAGTCATATTTTTGTAATACATCCCTGAAAAACATAACAATGTGTATTTACAATTACATCAATTTTGTGAGACAGATCATCAATTTACGGAAGTAATTTATGTCTATGATCATTTACCTAAAAGATTTAGTCCACGGGTCATCGAAAATCATGTCTAATACCATATTTTGCGGTTGAGCTTTCACTTCCTGCAACCTAATTTGGTTTGTAAGATTACATAGTTATTTTGTACGCGACTACAGACTGCACTCTATATTTACCCGACGAAATATAAATCTGGCATCGCTTTCGACGAATTATGACGGTGAACATCGAGCAGCTGATGCAAATCTTGTTTAGGATACTTGGTCGCCACATTCCATGTGACAAAGTATATCCTGAAATATATATAGTAGATATTCATTATCAAAATTACTTACAATAAAACAAAGAATAATATAAAAATTGCATATAACGAGCAGAAATATGCGCTATGCCACTCGAAATTTAATTCATCAATCTAACAATAAGTGACAACATAAAATATCAATTGCTTCGACGAAACTCAATTTGCAGTTATGGACGAGCCTATCGATTAAGAATAATATACGGTTGTGGCGGAAAACGTATATTTATTTTGACTTACCTGAGACGTTCCAACTTGTCGGCCATTTCTAAAACACTTATGTGCGAGATTTACGGAAATCACACTAAATATTTACGAAGCTCTGGTAGTATTCGTGGGCAGGCTATAGTACCGTGACTTTGCAGAGTGCATACCAGCACATTTTTAGGTTAAGAAAGTTTCTTCATGCTGACAGCTGAATGATTTGACCGACGTCAGTCGTCATTGGCAAATCAATTGTGGACGATTGAAATATCGATTCACAGTAACGACGTGTGTTTTTCGTTGCACCGTGCTAATGCACGAAACTGATCAAAGAACCATTCTGTTGACAGCTGTAACAAAATTCAATTTCCCCCTCTACTTAAACCCGCCATGCCATGTGACCTTACGAAGCAACCTGTCGTCTACTCGTCTACTGTCAAACGAATACATACTACATATGTACTACCGCCGACGAGATACTATATCTTTTTACTCTTACTTGTAGACGATGCTGGCACTGTTGGGAGGCAAAAACTTGGCACACCTTTTGTATTAATCTTGATAAATATTTTACTTTAATTCGGAATCTAATTTGCAATGCTAAACGGTACTATTTGTTATGTTGTAAACTGTAGATCTCGTTGCACCGTAATAAAAGCGAGCCGACAGGTTCGTGATCACTGAGCATTGAGCAATGTAATTCACTTACAGATAGAAGACCAATAGTTCCATTTTCCAGCGAGTTCTTTTAAATGTTCTTATCATATCTCTCCACACCATTGCAAAATGTTTCGTGGAAGACATACTTAAGCTCAATACATGGCTGTAGATATTTTTCAGCAATCAACCATTTTTTGTTCATCATCTTATGATGGTTACAAATATTCTCTAGATTAACGTGCTTCCAAAATTTCAAGCTGATAATAATAATAATTTAATAATATATATAATGTTTTTAGATATATTATATTATATAATATATCTAAAAACATTATATAATATAATATAATAATTAATAATATTATAATAATAATAATATAATAATTATATAATATGATATAAGAGGTCAATAGCCTGAGTAACAAGACTTGCCAAACGTTATCGGAAGATTACCGAAACGCAAAATGGTGTTGGACAGTGTCGTAATCAATGAATAACGTTTAAATCACGTAAATCCGGAAAAGTGTTGTTCGTAGAACTTAATCAGATCGATGATCTTGATCAAATATCTAAATTTCGTCGAAAAATCGATGAGGTCTCCCTCTCAAAAAAAAAAAGGATTACATGATGTATATGTATTAAGATCCAGTCTTTAATCTTATGCGCTACAAAAATATTTTACATCAATACTCTAAACATAATTAAACAATGTCGATAGACATTCGTTAAAATCTTATACAATATTTGATATATGTATAAGTGATGGGAAAGAAAAGACATTATAAAAAAGGTGTCGTACCTTTATTACAGTTTCTCATGGAAGTCGCTTCCAGCAACTATTGTTTGATTTGTTATTGAAATAATCGAGCACCGCCGCTATAAAACGAAAACGTGGAAGTCTCAATTGATACTCGCGTATAATATAATTTACAATAACAAGCCAAACGGAGGAAACCGTAGCCTGTTTCTTTGCGGCTATCTAATCTAAGGACTTAGCAATGAAGCACTGTTTTATCAAATCCACAGAGGTTTTCCTCGCGATGGTTTCCGGTACATTATCAATACATCATTCCTGGATGAGCTGCTCGTTGAAAAAATACATTCGGATTCGCCGATAGAGTCGTGTACAAGTTCCCAGCCTCTTCTGGCCTCAAGTACATGCCGGGTGGCAAAACAAATGTCTCCATTGGTCCGTGAACATCTGCGAAACACGCAAGTGTTTGATTTTTAATTATAAATAACGATATCTGTCTTCATTGTTTTGTAAATTATTGCCAGGTATTGCCAGGTTAATTCTCATTAAATCAAAAACTTCTATTCAACTTAATATTTTCCAGAACTGTTTTAGGAAAAATGAATGATAGTCGATGAAAATATAAGTCTCAAGCATTAATTGTAAGACGCGACCAGATTTATTGTTGTATGTCCTATTTTTTTGCACAAAATTATCACAGTTTAAAAATGAACGATTTTATTTGGAAAAGCTGAAAAGTGTACAAACACTTTCTGGATTTATTGTACGCGAAACTCTTCTAGGCTTACATTGTGTACATAGCGATTTCGTTATCTGCATTAGTACTTCTTGTTCTGCAGTTTAAAGCAAATACCAGTTTCATAAATGTTATCTATTTTCTTCGTAAAATGGCAGGATGAATTTCCATTTAAACGATGGCCCGATTACTGGGCAAACGTAACCGCGATTTGAAGTGGGTCACATCTGTCACACTTTTTACAACCGTATAATTATTCGAAAGTCTCTTGCAACGGACGAGTAATTTATTGTCACTGAAATTGAATCACTTCGAAGAAGCAACAAAAACAGCAGGTTGAAACGGACTGATAACTTCGTGGAAGAAGAAACTACTTCGTAACAGGAACGGGAAAATGAATAGGAACTCAAAACTAAAGTGACTGCAAATCTTATATTGTTATTAGAATGATAACGAAAGTATCAGAGTGGATAAAATATAAAATACAAAAAGAAGTATTTTAGGAGAATAATTTTTAATCTTAATCGAAATTTTAAAAAGAGAAAGAATCTTGAATATATTGTTACACACAATATTCATTATTTCGAAAATGATTAAATATATAAGATATCATTATTCCACATTGTAGTAAGAAAAACAAAGAATTTTGAAAACAATTATGAAGAATCTTAAATATTGAGAAATTGTTACACACGGTACATTTACTATTACGAAATTAGTCAAATGTATAATATAGATATATGTAGGATATTATTATTATTGCAAACTGTAATAAGAAATTAGAAAATCTTAAAGAGAAAATGTCTGAACACAAAGCTGCTTGGCTGCGAATCGTGCATTTACGGCATATGTATGCAAATTTCTAAAGAACAAGGAAACGTATACACGAATAATATTTTTATTTTATCTTGACTGCAATAAATCTTCGAATCAATTAACGAAATTCTTCACGTGTTTTATTTTTCATAAAATTACGTATGAAAATGAGAATGCGCATAAAGATCCGCAGTCTGGTGATAACCATGACCAGTGACATAAACGAGCGGATCGTGTACGCATGCAGGTTGATGACCTTTGCCTTGCAATTTATTGTATATTCCACGCCCTACTGGCAATCATGGTTATTGCGGAAAAGAGACATATTCTGCAGCTAAAACAGTTTATAACATAGTATGCAATTTGATTTTAGTCGAAAGAGTAAAAATTATTTAAGTATTAAAAAAAAAATTTAATTAAATAATTAAATTATTTAATTATTTAAGAATAGACGTTGAATGTTTGTTGGAAAAGTAATTATAAGACAGCAGATTTTATGCTTTTATGACAGAAATGAGTAGATGTAATATAAAACAGTACAAACATTAGAAAAATATAAAAACACTCTTATTTTTAACCTACTCTAAACATATTCAGAAAGACAATTTTCTATTTCACCATTGATTATAATTATCATTGATTCACAACTATATTCGCTAATAATACATAAACGACAGGACTTATCAACTCAATAGAAGCAAGATAACGGCTGTACATCCCCAGTTACAGATTGTCTCCCGCAAGTTCTTTCTTAGAGCAATTTTCGAACAACGGAAGAAAGAATTGTTCGGAAAATTTCCGGGCTCGTTCGTTCGATGGATTCCCCTCCGAAACTTTTCCTTCGTTACGGCATTGCCTCCGGCGACCTTCACCTCAAGTAACGAACGAAAGGGAGGAAACACCTCGTGCTGGAAAGGTGGAGAGGGAGAAAGTTTCGAGGCGGAGGTCAAGCGCTTCTTCGAGAATTAAACTGGAAGGGGGAATGGATCCCGTTAGATCAGACGACGGTAGTTAATCGGTGTCTTGTTATTGGTAAACGATCGAGCTTCTTTCTCACATAGACAAATGCAATATTCTTCCGTTTGCAGAATTTCTTTACCGCACTGTTTCCATTTTCCGAAGAGTAAAGGGGCCCCTAGACGATCAATAATATTGTCGATAAAGGTTGACAATCATATTGAAGCTCCCGTCAATACTCTTCAATAATCTTGTCAATCTAGCTATCAATACGACAACTACGCACTGCCTTTTTGAAAAACGGTTGTGTACTCTATTTTGTAACGAGGTAGCGATTTTTACGTGTTTATTTTTGGAAGCAATGGTTTCCAATACAGATGTGGCGTTCCTTGCCTTGACTTTGGCAGTGTGTAAAATGAAAAAACCAAAGAAGAAAAGAAGTAGACGCTGGTCAAAAGAATGGTACAAGCTGAGAAGCCGGTTTACTCGCGAACATTTGCTGAACTTTCTGCGAGTCACAGAACCAGAGGATTACAACAATTACCTCCGAACGGATGAAGCGGACTTTGATAATCTATTGGAGCTAATTAGGCCCAAAATTGAAAAACAAGATACAGTGATGCGTGCAACGATCCCGGCCAGCCATTTTGCATGTACGACGCGACTGTCCGAGTCGAGACTGACGAAATATTGACAACTAAATCTCCTAAACGTCAATGCGCTTCAATAAAAATTTCTATCAATATGCTTAAATAAATTGACAACGCGTTTGAACCCCTGCTAAACGGTCAATATGCCCTTACGATGCGTCTTGTCGATATTATTGATAGGCGTATTGACAATATTATTTATCGTTTAAGGGCCCCTTAAGGCTTGCTACATAAATCCTGTCGCTTGTGTTTTAACTCTACCGAGTGGGTCAAAATAAAAATTCTTAGGATTTTCAGACTTTTTCTTTCACCATCGAAATGTTTTTGCACACACATTTCATTGATTTATATGAGAGGTCTAGGAAAAGCTAGAGCTCGCGTGACTGTAAATAATTCGACATGCTTCCTAACTATTCCTAAGTTATTGCAATCGATAATACCGGTATCTAATAACTAGCTGATTTCTGAGAGGTCTTACCTTCGGAGTATATGGGACTTCCACCGTGCCTGCAGGCAGTGCATCCAGGTAAAGCGGATGAAACTAGTGCTACACGATCTATAATTCAAAGCATATTAATGAGACACAGATACAAAAACATTTTAAAGGGTCTTCCATTAAACGGGTAGACTTGATTCTGGGATTGCAAGGGTGAGAAAATGAAAATGGGGTTTTTCAGTAGTCGAAAGCGATAGAGATAAAAGATCAATCTAGACTGCGTTTGCCCTAAAAATTCCTACTTTTACGTTTACGCGTAATTTGCAATATAAAGCTGCGCATATATCTATTTTCATCCAGCTGCGACAGGTACATGCTGCCGAATAATGCAAAGTACGCCTCGTAAACGTAAAAGTAGGAATTTTGAGGACGATTGCAGCCTAGATTGATATTCTTTCTATCGCTTTTGACTACTGAAAAACTCCATCTTTACATTATCCAGAAATGAGAAAGCTCACAAAACGAATCTACCCCGTCATTTCAGATTTCGCACTATTTCTTATTTGTGAATTTCATGTTTGTAATATTTTTCTCATTTTTCACAGCAGGCTGTGTTGCATTTAATAAAATGCTGTCAGTATAAAGGGCGCGAACTTAAAAAATGTATGCTGACAATATAATACAATACAAACGGAAAGAGCAACTAATAGTGTAAAGTTTTAATGTCAATTTCATTACATACGGAGCAAGACACCTTAATTAATGTGCTCACTTTCCAGGACTTTAATTTGCGCGGCATGTATCGTCTCATTAAATTGATTAGAGTTTAATGATCTCATTGGTCTTAGCGTACAATAAAAGTGGGTGATTTTGATTCCATAATGAAAGAAATATGACGAACCCGTTAATGTCGTATTGAATGAGCGAAACGGAACGGGAATCGAGAATGTACTGGGAGAAGCATAATGGTTCGTGCGTGCACGAAAACACAGGTGAAACTCATTTCTTCGACAGAAAAGGAATATAGTGAAATCGCCATCGCGTGTAGCGCGGTTTTAAGCCTTGAAAAAATATTTTTTAGAAACGTTAATTGTAGAGGCAGGCCTGGAAACGTGCAAAATAATGATACTTGTTTTCTCATTGTGATTTTTTTTTAGACAATTGTCGGCAAGAGGTTTCTGTTTCGATGTTCTCGTATTTTTTGTCGAAATAAAAATTCAAATCTCACTGAGAAAATAGAAATTTTTATATCATTCTTGTCCTACAAATAAAAATTTGCTTAATATTTACAATTTGTTACCTCGTGCAATACCTAAATGTTTAGTAATTGATTCGATACCAACATACTTAATAATATAAACAATATTGTAAGTAATGGTTCAGAAATTTTTAGTGGTGATTCTGAGTGCTAAGGTTTAACCCTTTGCACTCAAGTTTGAAATTTACTTCAAAGTTCCTTGACTGCTTATCTTAAACTTGTTATTAAATTTATTTTAAACAATTTTGTTTACTATTTATATTAAATATAGCTCTCCAACTTTGTCGTAATTTATATGTTTTTAACTAAAAAAATAAGATAAATAAATAAAGGAAGAACCAAATATTGGGTTGGAACGAAAGTTTGTAGCGTTTGTAAATTAAAATTGAAAGCTAAGATTCGCATATTTATTCATAAATTTATTCAATAACATATTTTCCATTCTGTTCTATTACTTTTCACCATTTTCGAGGTAACTTCTCATCTTATAGGATAAACATATGAATAAATACCTTAATTTTATCTTCGATTCTTAATTTGAAAAAACTACGAACTTTCTTCCAACCCAATACATATAAAAGCCCGTTTCTTTTACATTTTTCTTTCTCCGATGTCGAGTGCAAAGGGATAATATTAGGAGATGTAGATAGGGGATGGTGAGAAATTGAATAAATATGTATAATTATATACCAGCACTGTGATAATGCAGCTTCCTCTTCAAGGAAGCCTCGGTAGGCTTGAAATGGAAGAAGGAAGGCGAGTAACCGCTGCCAGGAAGCGAGCTCAATGCGTCGTCGCGATCACGGATCACTGTGTCGGGAGCTTCGCGACCAAGTGCAGCCAACTGACGACCCTTCGGCAGGAACATCGTCAGGAACACGAGTAGAGCAGTAATTAATAATCCGTAGGCTAGCCAAGCCTCTCTGTCACTTTCCGAGGATGCTGCCATCGAGCCGATCGCGCTGGATATCCAAATCGGAAGTGATAAACCGACAGCGAGGCCGATAAACGCCGCTTCCCGGTTATTGTCTCGGACACCGCGTGCTCGAACTGCTAAACAAGTCACGGCCACGAGTAGTGATCCGGGATATCTGAAAACGAATCATCGAAATTCTAAGCGCGCTGTGTCCGGAACATCTGTACACTCTCCAAGTTAACGCTAGATCTACAGAACACTGATGCTGACTAGAGTGACATATCCAATGAACAAGCGCATGCATATCTGTTGAAATTAGTATTCCGAAATCGTTATTTCATTTCCTGTAGTTCTACAAAGAGGCTTTGTTGTTGTTAAGTTCTCACTTTGCAAAACACGATTCCAACAATATTTGATGGTCGCACACCTAGCAAGCAATCTGCTCTTGATTTAGTTTGAATTTAGGCTCGCTATTTGGCGACAAAGTTTGGAGGGGAGGCCAGTCGCACTAAGAGCGAACCTAACATTGCTTTAAATTATTAAGAACGTATTAAAACTTAAAATTATACAATTTAAAAATTTAAAGAAAATTCGACTTTCCTTCGTACAGCAAGGTTTACTCCGATTTTGCTCGATATTTAATTTTCGACCAAGATTATACTGAATAATGTATAACGAATCATTGAATTTTAGAAGATACTAATGATCTTCATCAGAAGTAACATTAATTATTAATATATGAAAAAAATGTTTTTTATTTTCGTAATAAGCACGATATATAACGAATCTGATTAATTAATAAATAGTTACATTGAAGAAAAATCAGTTAACGTGTGAATATTTATTTAATAATTACTATCTCATAGATTTTAGAAGATAGTTCAAGCCCGTTGTTGTTGCGCGATGAGTTATCGTTTTGAGCTATCCTTTATCAAACAATGAACAATAAGTTACTTCCGCGATTGATCAGCTGAGATTATCTCTTCGCAACAGAGTTTAAATCTTAGAATTTTCATAAGAACCCGCGTTCACATCAAATGATTGTAGAGCAGGGTTATTAAGGTGAGATTCCTGTAAAATACAGGGTGTTCCGCCTAACTTGAGCACCTTGAATATCTCGCTATTTTTTACGATAAGGAATAATGTCAGAGGTAAACATTATTTTGTTCGAAGGGGCAAAAATAATGTTAAGATATCATTCGTTAATCCTTCTATTAGACTTCTTTCACTGTTTCCATCATTTGCCTAGTGTTTACCAGTTTTTTATACTCAAGGTCACGTGTAGGTCATAGTATTACGGGCGGTTGGATACATCATGGCTTCAGATATCGTACCGCGATGGTGAAAATATGTAGCTCCATTGTGAAAAGAACCTCTGGTGGCCTTGAAATCTCGAAAAATATGACCTTGAGAAAAATTATTCCTTCTCGTGGAAAATAGGCGAGATATTAAAGATGTTCAAATTAAGTGGGTCATCCTGTATTTTTACAAAAAGAATTCACTTTGTGTTTGTAAATATGTTTAAATAATAATTCAACTTTCAAAGAGAACTTTGACGGAAATTTTTCTGATCTTTGCTTATTTATTTCGTTCTTTTTCTGCTTACTTATTTAATAGTTGATAACTAGGCAGCGGATTTTATGCATTTATGGCGAAAATGAATACGTGTAATTTGAAAGAGTACTCATTGGAAAAATTAGAGAACACTCCTACACTATTTTCGACCTGTCGAACATATTAAGAAAGAAAATAAATATCTATTTCACTCCAGGTCGTTGCAATTCAGCTGGAATATTTTTATTTTGCATAAAGATCCGCTGTCTATTCATAACAGTGATCTACACATTTGTTTCACTAATTGTACGTGGTGATAGTTGTGTTATGACAACGTAATTTCAAACGTCATTCACAATAGCAATTCGCAAGAACCGAAAGAATAGTGTCGCTGAAAAGTTTACATTTCAAAAGTTTACCCGAGGGAGGCCACAATCTGTCCGAGAGGAGTTTTGCAACAGGATGTTGGAGGGATTGATCCTGTATTGTGTACCTGAACAACGGCTGGCGGTTCACCGTAAAACCATTGTCCAATGATAGCTACCTGTACCAGCACGGCAAAGCCCAATACTAACGCCTGCAACAAGAAGATAAATTCAATGCATTTTAATCCTCGAGCACACCGAGCTGCAGTTTCAGAGAGCCCGTAGGACTACTACACTTTAATTATATTTATTACGAATAAACTTTTAGTGGTGCTATTTCACTGGTGCATTTGTACTTGAATACGAATATCAAATAGACTCAGATGATCGACTCCATAGAAAATATCAAGCTTGAACTTTGCAATAAATAGACTGTCAAACTTTATGCAAAATAAAAATTGTCTGCATCGATTGCAACAAAAAAAATCCAAATTGAATGTTATTTCTCCCCTAAACGATTTTAATAGAGAAGAAATCATATTGTACTGACGTCTTCCATTTTCAAACTATTCCAACAGCTTTGAATTTCATCTACTCAATTTTGCTATATGATATGTTATTTCTTCCCTAAATGATTTTAATAGAGGAGAAATCGTATTATATTGACGTCTTCAATTTTTAAGCTTGTCCAACTTCATCTACTCAATTTTGCTATATGATATGTTATTTCTTCCCTAAATGATTTTAATAGAGGAGAAATCATATTGCATTGACGTCTTCAATTTTCAAACTTTTCCAGCAATTTTGAATTTCATCTACTCAGTTTTGCCATAGATATGATAATGCTAGTCTAGCAGTCTAGCTTGTGTGCTTGTGCGCCTTCAAGTTCTGAAGATGAAAATGAAAGTATACTAGATCATCAAAATGAAATTGCCGTAGACAGAGCCAGTTGGGAAAAGTAAAAGAATGTTCTACTGCTGGAAGATTACAACTACATAATATTTTCAAATACATATTCGGTTCCATATTCCTTTCGTAAGATAGTAATAAATCAATAAATATAAAAATATTCTATTATTACGTATTTTCTAGTATTAACATTAATTCGTCACATTAGTTCTAGTATTAACATTAATCACCCGATAAAATTAAAAGAGTGACTTTGTTTAGCGCTGTGTTAATATGTTTTTACACGGCGGTAATTCTTCGGACATCCGCGTAATGGCGTCTCGTTTTTGCTCGATTGCTATGCTTAATTAATAGCATATTCCCCTAACGCCTGTCTTCCGTGACGCAGTTTCTTTCGACGCTTCCTCAAGCCGTTGCTTATAAGGAAGATGTAATAATACGGTAGGACCGCGAATGTAATCAGAAAATATTGTTCGAGGCGTGAGAAGAAAGAGGACGGTCGATTTTTCCAACAAGATATTTCGCAAAACTGGTTTCAATCCGCTCTTATCGACGCTTTCGTTAATGCGTATAATCACACCCGGTCGCTGACGAGTAACAAAACGATGTACCCGTCAAATCCGTTGCCCACTCGGTAAGAGAATATCGGAAATATTAACGTTATTCAATGTACAACGAGATGTACTTAACCACGACCACGACAGCTGCACTTACTGCTATTACTACCGGGCGTTACTACTGAATTACTTTTCATTCAAGTCCCGTCCCGCGCGTACAAATAGTCGATCGAGATCGACATCCGGATCTCCGACACAAACGAAATAAGAATACTATCCAGCATCCTCCGCAAGGTCCCTTCTACCAGACGTTTTATAAAGCCGCGTACACACCTGCGCGATTAAAACTTTCGATTGGATTCCGATGGTTCAATTAACCTTTTAACAGGGTGACTTTCTCGTAATTTATTAGACTGTAGATTTTATGCAGTTATAGCAAAAATGAATAGAAGAAATGCTAAAAAATTTTAACACTTAGGTGGACCTTAAAAATATACCGGGTGTATGTGAAATAACACCCAATTTTGGGAAAGTTTTCAAGTTTAACAAGCGCGAAATTATGAAGCAACCAGAAAGATGGCAAAAGATCATCGAACAAAATGGAAAATATTTTACTGATTAAAGTTCATTGCTTGAATAGTAAAATTGAGTTTTATTTCATCTTAGAATACCGAAATTATTTTCTCGCCAACCCAACAGTTCGTAATTTAAGCAAACATGGTCGCACGCGAGGGTTAAATTGAATTCTACAAGCAAATCGGTGGTGTAAAGTACGAGTAAACTCACCTGATATGGTGCAGGTAGGTAAATGCCACTGTTCAGAGAAAGTAAGAAGACGCATTTAACCAAGAGAGCCGCAAATACAAGAGTGGCAGGTAAACCTACTAGTCGAAATGCGGCACAGGATAGGGGATTTTGACTGAGGGAGGCTGCTGCTGAGAGTCCTGCCAAGAGAAAAAGGCCTAGGAGGAGAGCTTGTCCCAAAAATAAGTGTCTTCTATTCGGTGCAGTCACCCTTGCCTGAAAAACAATGGATTTTATTATAATTAATGCATACATTCGCATACAGTGCGCATCAGAAGTTTAGACGCACCCTATTATTTTAACAAAAACGTACCCTCTGACCAATCTTCGATTGATTGTTTTTATCTTACTTTACTCTCTCTCTCTCTTTCTCTCTCTGCTAAACAGATTACTACTAAAACTATTCCAGTTATTCTATCCAGAGTTGTGCTAATTCAATTACATTGTAGTTCAATTACACGATTGAATTACATTGTATGTCAATTATATAGTAATTCAACTACGTCGTAACTGAATTGCATAATTCAAGCCTTTCAATTAATTCAATTACTAAGTATTTTAATCAGATGTGTAATTTCAAATCCAATATAATTAAAATACAGCTCTCCAAATTATAGCCCAGAACATTGAAGAAGTACGATATATTTTTATGTTTTTTCTTTCATATACTTGTTTACTCTTTCATATACTATCATATTCTATGCGGCGTAGTTTCTATTCCTCGTCCTCCTTCATAATACGTAACGCTATTTTATAATTCTACTCCAATCGCAATTACGAATTACATTGTAATTTAATTGAATGAAGATCTGAATTATAAATCGCAATGTAATTCAATCACTCTGTAATTATAATTCCTGGAGTAATTCAATTGTAATTCTGCACAACTCTGAACTATTTGTATATGGCACTGCGGTAAAGAATTTTTAGCCAAAATATGAAAAAGAGTCGTATCAAAAGTTAAGACGCACTTGTGTTTACTTGTTGTTTGTATCTTCATATTGTACACCACTGGCTATACGTATTCATTATAAGAATATGAACATTCTCCGCTACGAATAATAATAATGACGAAAATCGGGATGGTAAAAAATTGTTCAGAATGATGACCGTGACAAGATGTTTCAATTTAACCAAAATCCTCGAGGAAGAGGCGTCTCGACAAGGTTATCCTGCGAATATATCGATGTCGTAAATTGCTAGAAAATCGATCTCGAAGATGGATCGTCGATTCCGCATAAAAACCGAAGGAATCCAGCTTTAAGCCCGTTGGGTAATATAACGGTAGGCATTACGGGCAGCATGAATATCGAGTTTAGTATCCGAAGACTTTCCTGGCTGCTCTTGTTCAATGGAGTGTATCGATACGAGCAGACGACACGGGAAAAGAGAAATAGGCAATCGACATGCAAACTAGGCCTAGGTCTCGGCGAAATTGCGAGCGTGCTAGTTATTGGAGCTTGTCGGGAGATACGAACGAAAACAATTACCGTCGACTCCTGTTCGCGCTGCCACGTGCTGTCGAGAGAGAAAGAGATCGGAGGATTCTTCTTTAAGCTCTATTTAACTCGCCACTTCCTCAAATCTCTATTAACCGATGATTGTACGACCGCGAAAATCGGTCCCGTATCATTGAGCGCGATTGACTCGGACCGCTACGGTTAAGCGCATTGCTCCCGCTCGCTTTTTTCTGAAGAATTACTTCGGAGAAATTTCCGTCGTGCTCCTCTTCCGGAAATGGACCGAACGGTCCGTATATTAGATTTTATAATAGCCGACGTGGTTGCATTCGAGGATAATCTTGTTCGTAATTTTCGTGCCGCTACAACGACGGTGAAATCTGGTACACATCTTGTTGCTTCTTAGATCTTGTTTTTTGGACATTAGTGATCGTAAAATCTGATAAACAGTGGCTGTCTGATAAGAGTAATGAACTGCTCGCTTCGCGGACCATTAATTGACGATATTATAGTGGTAAAAACATCATCCAATGCAAAATAATAAGAGAATCCTTTATGCAGTTAGTACTAGGGGTGAACTTGTCGATATTTTATAGAATTTATATATAATTTATATTTGAAGATAGCAGATGATTGACATGTTCAGATTTTTAAGTTTTACAACAATTTTGAATTTTATCTTCTCAATTTTGCTATAAATGCATAAAGATCCGCAGTCTAGTTATAGGAGATGCATGGATTTTTAAATCAATTCTTTTGATCGCATATCATACGAGAGTTTACTGTAGAAATTCACTAGCAGTTCACTTTCTCTCGAACTCTGCTTTCCTCAAATATAAATTCACTCGTTGTATGATAACTATCCTAGCTGACGAAGCACGTAAAACTGTAGAGACAAGATAACATTGTAACTACTTTCCTGCATTACAGACATGAAATTGCATAAGAGCCATTTATTATACAGCAACCCAGTACTTAGTAGAAATAAAAACTGCTTAAAACGTCTCTGCTCGTGTTAATCGGAATATGTAAATGCAATGAGAAATTCTCGTAAGCTACACTTATTGTAGATTGTAGATCTTCATGGCGTTTATGGCATGAGAGTGCATACATAAAATACAAGTAAACGTCTGTATTAACGAAAATTAAGAACACCTTCATTTCGTTTTGGTGGTGGTGGTACTATACATATACAACTCAGGAATGTTTTATTATTTTCACTTGAAAAAAATACCGTATACACACTACTGTGCAAAAGAAAGAAGCAGCCAGCATAATTATAAATAGACTGCGGATTTTATGCATTTATGACAGAAATAGAAACGTACAATATAAAGCAGTGGACATATTAAAAAGATTTAAGGACATCGATGTATTATTATAGTTTCAGCTTAATAAGATCATTAAGAGAAGAAAGAATTTTTTATTTGGTTCCTTCGGCTTGTAATAGATGCAGACAATTTTTATTTTGCATACAGATCCGCAATCTAATTATAAGATATAATGACAAGCAATATCTTTATGTAGAAATTGTGTTGTACAATCATTGATTTATTGCATTTAAAGTATTAGCAAACAGCGAAATCCTTTTTCAAAACTTACAGTGTCCTTATTTGATTTTTTACGCATTTCTATTAAATATAGTAATAGAAATAGTTCACTAATTTTTCCGAAAAATATTCCGAAAAATCGTTGAAAAATAGTCTATTAACACTAAACCTACCGAGCCTTTTAAAATGCAACTTTTAGTATTTTTTGTACAATTCCGATCAATTGCTACTTTAGAAAAAACAATTAAAAACAGTACAATATTTTTAGAACGTTCGAATATTAATTCGAGTAACTGGTACACATTTTCCCTTATAAAAATGACAAGATTGATTTTATTTAGACTTTGCGCGGCTCCTATTGTAATACGCGCACTACTAAAGACATACTTACGAAATCAGTTTTATTATTTCCCTTATTGTAAAATAAAAAACCTGGACCCGGTCATTTTGACCGGTGTTGGTAGGTTTAGTGTTAATGGGAGTCGACGTGAGTTGGACTGGTTGTAAAATCAGTTTGGAAAATGGTGTCGTAAAGGTAAACGAACCGACCTTGAGCAGTACGAAAACCTCGAAGCCAGCCATGAGGAGCATCGTGGCCGCGCTAAGGGCCGCCAGAGGAAGAGCCCAGGGTCGTTGTCTGAGTAAGAACCTCGGGTATGGTTGAGTATCGGCCTCGATCTCCGGGCTCTTTTTTCCAGGAGGCAGCCTGGACATCGAAACGTTCCTGTTCGGCGCTGGTACACTGAGGACACTCGCCACGCTGTCCAAACCGTTCTTGTCCATCGCCGCCGCGTCGCTAGGTACCAGGAAGAATTCCGTGGACAACTCGTAGTCCTTCGACGGCTGGGCTTGTATCGCCGTAGTTCCGGTTGGACCGAGCCAGCTTGCCGTGGCCCACGACAGGATAATCGGACTCAGTCTCATCGCGTCATCCGTGCTTCCGTGGTTAGGATCGTTGGTTATGGCCTTTTTTTTCTATTTTCTTTTTTCTTCTTCCAAGTTTCTGTAGCGTCACCGGGACATGCACCGCTTCCTGCGTAAGCGCATCCTTACGCGTCCGCTTCCCTTTACTCGGAGGAATCGCACACCTGTAATCACGATTCGTCTCGGTAATTAATCTTGGTCCATCTACCTCCATCCATTACCACGCGAAAGTCTACTCGATATCGTATTGACACGTGCTCGCGACTCTCTGCATTAGATATCAGAGAGCCAGACTCCTGGGCAAATATTTGAAACGAAAATCATAACTTGACTGCGGATCTTTATGCATTTATGGCTTCTGAAAATGTTAAATATATGCTAGGATATAAAATTCCATAGAGATTGATACGATTATTATTTATTTCAGATCTATAAAGGCTACTACCACTAAAATAAAATTTTATTTGTTTGAAAATTTAAAATTGCATAAACATATCCACAGTCTAATAATAACTATTTGATATAATTAGTTTATTCTCTGTTGGAGAATAAAAATTACATTGACTTATTGTCTTATTTGAAAGAATAGCGATTTCGAATGATTTATCTCAGATTCACAAAATTATGTGCAGCAAAAGGTGTCAGTATAAGTCTGATCGTTAGGGCAACTTACATAATTTCGAAGAACAATTTCAACAGTTATCCCAAATAATTATAAAATAACATGTGTTCACAGACATGGAAGTAATTACTAGACTGAGATCTTTATGCAAAATAAAATGAATGGCCTGGGCTAATTGCAAGTGACTGGACATAAACAATTAATTTTTACTTTAATAATGTTAACAAGCTGAGAAAAATAGATTAGCACTCTTAAATCATACATGGTAACCTTTCTACTATTTTAAACTGCACCCACCCATTTTTGCCATAAATAGTCGTAGTCTAATAATTATAAAATAAAGTAACATGTTATTTGAAATAATATTTCGAATTATTTTTAATTTAACAATGGAGCTATCAGATGGTTCTGATTTCATTGAAATCACAGAAATGTTTTTATGGAAATTTTTGAAATCAACCCCTTTATCTGATTACTAGCGATGTTTATGCAATTTTCAATTTTTGTAGACAAATTTTAAGAAAATGGAATCACATAAAATCTCATTTTCAGTGGCACAAATTATGACGAATTATATACTTTACCATTTGTTAAATATTTACAGAAGACATAAATGCATAAAGATGAGCAGTCTACTGATCACATACTACAGTAAAAATCGTAGGACCTCTGGATGAATTCATTTTGTTATTATTAACAAATTTATTTTGTTATTATACACACAATATACATCAGTGGCGTGCAAATAGTCCTAGTGCTAACCCTGTACATGTATAAAACATCCCGAAGTCGTAGCAACTGTTTCAAGACAGTCGAAACGTTTCCAACAATAGTGATGAAGAATCTTAGTTTCTCTAATAATTTTTTTAAATACAAGTTGAGAATTTCTACATGAACTTTCTCTCAATGATCAAACCAAGAAACGTACCTCTTTCGTCTTCGGTGGTTAAATAGCCTGCAGACGTGAATTTGTGACATTATTTCTCCAGAAATTGTATAATTAATTACAGTAGAACATTAGATTCGAATATTAGATTTGATGTAAAAATATTAAAAGAATTTAAAAATGCAATTATATTATTTTGAAGGTATTAAACATATATTAAACAATACAATAAAATTCTATTAAAATTTGTTACAATTCAGCTAGAAAATTTGTATTTTGCATGAAGATCCGCTGTCTAATTACAAGATCCAATGTTCATTCATTTGTTCGGTAAGTAATAAAATAAATTTATATTGCATTCCAGTTTGTTGCAATTCAGATAAAATATTTTTATTTTGCATGAAGATACGCTGTCTAGTTATAAGATTGTACAATAAGAAACAAAATAAATTTATGTTACAATTCAGGTAGCAAATTTTTATCTTGCATAAAGATCCAGTTATAAGATCCAATGATTATTCATTTGTATATTAAAATATTAACTGGTGTTGCATATGGATCATCATTACACAGCGGATCTTTATGCAAAATAAAAATTTTCTACCTGAATTGCAACAAACTGGAGTGAAATAGAAATTTATTTTCTTTCTTAATATGCTCAATAGGTTGAATATAATAAAGCAGTATTTTTAAATACTTGTAATGTTTTTACTGTTTCAAATTGCACCTACTCATTTTAATCATAAAAGTATAAATTCCACCGTCTAATCATCATAGATCATAGATTCGAAGACTATTGGGATACCAAAGACTTCGATGCTCGGAGGCTCGGATAATCGAGGTCCTGCCATAATTATACTGCCCGTGATCGGTAAAATTCGGGGTAAAAATGCAACGTGATGTTCCAAAGTAAATTGCAATGGAGGCAAGACTCGAATCGAGAGGGCAAAGTTTTTCGAAAATGGCCAACGCCGGCTGAATGAAATAAACCACAGGCTATTCTCCGCGAGAGCCAAGCATGACCAGTCCGCAGGCATTCATGGAGTCTAACACCATTAATTATTATGAACAGGGTCAGCCGTAAGTAGAGTGAAGCATGAACCGAGTAAAACCGGAGTAGAACCGTAAAGACAGGTATCGCGACGAAAATCATACGCAAATATACCATAGAAACCGTGAAACAATAAATGGGCAGAATAATAAATTGAAATAGGCAATCAACTGGACCTTCGAAACGTGGATCATCCTCTGCCTTCGAAATCTCGACGACACTGCTTCCCCCACATTTCTTATCCGCACCAAGTTGTCCAAACGTTTCGCTTTTAAACACACAGTGTTGGGGATTGAACACTGGAGTCGGGGATAGTTTTCGCGGATTTTCGGAGTACGTTTTCGACGCCGGGCAATTCGGAAGAACGATGGTCGACGAACACCGCGCAGGATATTCGAAGATCTTTCACGGCGAGGAGGATTTTCTGTCAATTCGCGAGACGGTTCTGTGACGCGACAAGTTAATGGAGTGGCCACGAAGCGCGTGTTAGGAGAGCCAAACTCCGACTAAGCCAACGAGCATTCTCCAGGGAGAAACTGGAAGCAGACTGGAGTTCCGTTCTGGAGGTGAAGCCTATCCGTTACGGAGGAGCCAGGGAGATGGTGATGACGATGCCGAGGTGGCAGTGGCATACATCAGGAGCGGATCCACGTAATTCTCAGAAGAGGATTCGCTTTTTCCACCGAATTTCGAGGAGCGGGATTGCTCAATGAACACCCACTTTTGCTGCTACACCACAAAAATATTAACTTTTTCATTGTTCATATTTTATCATCGGACTCGACAATATTTTATTTACGCATATACAAGCGTTGCAATAATAATCAAATTCTGTTTTGCACACGGTGTTATAAAATGGAGAAGAAATATACCAACTTTTTAATCATTTACATCCTGGCACTCGAATTTAACAAATTATCTGTATGCATAAACACGTTGAATAATAACTGAATCGAGGATCCATTTGCAATTCAATTTTTGGTACACGGTTTTGTAAAAAATAAAATGAGGATGACATGTATGTTTATCATTTTTTTAATTGTTTACATCTTGGTGTTTGAATCGGATAAATTGTCTGTGTGCATAAACACATGTGAGAGTGTTAAATAATAATCAAACTGTAGATCTTATTTTTCAGCACTGTTTTAAGCGAATCAGAATAAGGGAATCAGGCCATAATTATCCTGTGTTTCAATGTGAAGTGATTAGCTATAATAAATCAGAAACGTGATATATTTTTATAAACAAATGATTGTTCTTGTTTACATCATAATTTGAGGCATGGTGTTACACATTATGTTAAATATCATAGCAAAATAGCATGTTTCTGTACGTCGTTGAGTAAATATTGTAATTGTAAACTTAATATGAAAGGAAGATTTCCAAAATGTCCAATGTAAAATTACAAATATAAAATTGGTTTATCAATGAAAATATATAAATAGTATATCAATTTCATATCCATAAAATGAAGGAATCATGTACAATGGAATTATTCTCGGTCGGAAGAAATGTTTATTTTCAAGTTAAATATCTCTGAGTGCAAAGGGTTAAAAATTTGCTGAATGTCCTTTTTTTCTGGTGTAAGTTCCACGAGTCCGAATGAATTTATTAATTATTCGGGACGGGTCTATTTTGTCGAGACGTTTCCGATTAGATCCGCCCCTGCCAAGACGAGAGAAGGAGCAGAATGGAGTAAAAGAGAAATAGAGAGTAGGATCGGAATGAAAGAAAGAAAAAGCGTGGAGAGCTGGTCCTCTCCGACATCGAAGACCGGACCCGGCGACGCATTTACATATCGTACGTGTAATAACATCGAAAAAGGTTTAACAATGGTCCGAGAGGGTCCGCCTCGGCCGCGAAGAAGTGGTAAAAGGGAGAAAAGAAAGCCGGGATGAGAATGAGGATCGATTGAAGAAACGTTTAACAAGCTTCTTTGGACTTTGAGCAATGAGACATCGGAAACATCCTCGCGGAATTACTTTCTGTAGGTGGAATCGAATAACAATAACGAAAGAGACGAGATCTTGACGGCCGGGGAGAGCGAGAGACACGTCGAATGAATAACTTCGACCGTTGCGCTGTATAGTTCCGATCGTCTAAAGATAGAACCCGAGAATCATTTGGATAAAAGATTTCGAGATTGATTGCTCGCTGAAAATGTATTATCTTCTTCGGTTATCGACGACGCGTTCAAATATTTATTGCGTTAATTTATCTTCTATTTGCGCCGACACCTTCCGCGAAATAATCACGGAGACTTTCGTAACACTTTTTTCTCTTTTCAAAATCGAGACGAAATGATCCAGCGAACATCAATCTTTGCGAAAGCTGTTTCTTATGCTTGCGAAGATTCTCAAGATTGCAGTTGATAGAATTATTTGAACGGATTTCAACGCTTGAACTTCTTCGACGTTGTTATCAACAAGGAATCTATACCCACAGAATTTAATATTTCCGGTAGCCAGATAAGAAAATATTTGCAACGAAAATTAATTAGATTTAGTCGGCTAGACAATGCAATAGGAAAAAGAATTTGGAAAGGAAATTTTGTCCATGAAAAAAGTCTGTGTTGTGAGAATATATTTGTTAAAAATGTAACGTTACAAATGAAACATAATTGGTTTATTAGTATTGGAGAAATTCATAACAATATAATTTTGTTATTTATTATCAGATTTCCGATTTGGAAATAAAAGGACCCTCAGGCTCGTACAATAATTAAAAAAAAGACAAAAAATACTTTGTCATTGTGTTTCAATTGTAAAACCAAATTACATCGTAATTTAATTGAATGAAGCGACTGCATTTCGAATTGCGAAATAATCGAATACAATGTAATTGAATTACTTTGTAATTATTAGACTGCGGATATTTATGCAAAATGAAAAATGTTCGCATTGATTGCAGGACACAGGAGCCAAATAAAAATTGTATTCTTCTTTTAATTATCCTGTTCTGCTGAAACTAATCGATGTACTTAAATATTTTTAGCATGTCCGCTGCTTTAAATTGTACGTACCCATTTTTGTCATAAACGCATAAAATCCGTAGTCTATTCGTCAAGTAATTCAATTGTAATTCAACGCAACTCTGTAATGGGTTAAAAATATGTAAAATCACTGTGAAACGATTGTAAAGCATTTCCTAGTATGTAAATGCACATGAATTTTCTAATGACTTATTTGAATAGAGATACGCAGTCTAGTTTCCGCGAAACTGCATCTAGGCTGGCGAGAGAGGTAGAAATGATGCACCTTGGCCCAGAAATCTCTTATAAAATCGTTCCCGCCGGTGAAAGTGATAACAGCTGAGATGTTTCGTTTCTACGTGTGTTTAATTGTGAACGAGTGTGTCTTATTTTGATGCCTAGCGTTTGGTCTACTAGATAACATGTAGGCGGTTGCGCGTCACAGATCAACGATCTTTTGCGCACGTACGACACGTTCGGTAGCCGTATGGGATCGATCCCTTGCAACTTGCAACCAAGGTTCGATGAACTCTCTACCTCGAAAACCGGACAAACCGTTTGCACGTTCAGTTCGGGAATTCAGCTTCCTCGATAGCGAGTGAGGGGCATGCCGTACATTTTTTCACCCTCCCGTAACAATATTCCCGACGACAAAAACCGTCGACGAATAGAAAGCATCGAATTCGGATACAGCCCACGATCACCCTCGCTGCTCGAATTATTCACGCTTTCTCGAAAGATGCTTGGCCAAAGAACTTCCTTCAGTCGAACTGCCAGGGATATACAGAGAGACTTTTATTAATATTCCGACACTCTTACAAAGACGATAACTCTTTTAATATCGAACCATACGACCTAGACATTTTTTAGAAGTTAAAACAATTCGTTTACTACATGACTCGTAATGATCTTTAAATATGTCGACTGCTTGAAATTCTATGCACCAGTTTTTGTTATGAATGCATCAAATCCGCAATCTTGTAATCGTTAACCGCAATTGGCGACTGAAGTAGGAGTTTAATTGTTAATTGCGATTAACGATTGAAGTAGAAATTTATTCGTCAATCGTTGACTAAATTTTGGCCCAACTCTGGTTCAGAGAAATAGTATTCGCAAATATTTGTCTTTCTCAGTTGAAACATTTTCACCCAGGTCTGATACGTTCTTCGCCAAAGCAAGCACAGCTGCAACAGTGACTAAAAAGCAACGGAGAAGAAGTTGCGCGCGAACGCGTTGAATATCAATTTAAATTCGAAAAAAACTCACAGTTCGGTTTTCAGCAGCCGTAGTTTATGTTGCACTGTGTCGCAAACCCGCAACGTTGTACAGCGCGTATGTATGTATGAATGAATCGTTCTTCGAATCTCGTTTAAGTTTGTTTGGCAGCGTACACGTACGCGTCTCGGGTTTTTTTTTCACGTATTCCGTAACAACGTTACCGACAAACAGGCTCGAGCAGGAAACATAAATATTTAACTTACCGAATTTGGGACGAATGTTCGCGGTGTTCTTGCGAAGACAAGAGAGTTTTTATTGTTCCCTCTCAAACGTGGATATGCTGGACAGATCCTCCTCATTATCTGAAGCACAAATCATCGAAGTCAACGAGGCAGTTACTCGTGAATAAATGAGATCGAATTTATTCGACGACACATAACAATCCATCATGATTTATATTTGTTAATTACACGCTACGGTGTTATTCTTCCCGTCTAATGTTTATATCGCGCATCAATATTCATTTATTCTGTCCACACGCTGTGAAAAAGAAGGTGAAGAGTTCCACAGAATAATTCCGAACAATGTAGAACTAGTAATGAATAGTAATAATAATAAATTTGTAATCGATATAGGCGGAGATTAACGTGTTACCGAGCGTAGAACGTAAACGAATCATTAGCATTTTAATCTTGTTCTGTTATCTACTTATTTGTAATTACTATTTACGCGTTGCTCGCCGATACTAATGTAATGATTAGACTCCGGATCTTCAGGCATTTCTAGCAAAATTGAGTAGACGATATTGAAAATTGTAGGAAAATTTTGAAAATTGAAGATCTTAATACAGCGACCCAGATTAATATTCGGACGCTCTGAAAAAGACGATAACTTTTTTACCACGCTTATATTAGCTTACCGAGTTGTCGTTGTTGTATGCGTAAAATCTTGTAATCGAATTTTAAACCACTTGTCGATGAGCTAGAGACTTGAAACTTTAAACATAGCTCAGAACTGGATGACAATGTAATATTAAGAAACAAATTTTTGAAAAAACTGTGCGTTCAGGAGAAAAAAAAACGTAATATTAACCGCCACACCTTGTCGCGCGATACTCGGTAGTACGTCATCGCGTTCAGCGATCCCCACTCCGCGCGTCAGCACTCCCTACTCCAGTACGCGTTCCCACTCCAACTCATCCCCACTCCACTGACCCATTTCGCACCGAAGGAGCTCAGTCAGTGTGGTGTTCCGTTCATTCAGTTCCATTTCGGACAATTTCGGACTCCATCAAGAGACGACGTGTCTCTCGGAGTCATCCCCTCATTCTATCTCGCCTATTTCTATATCTTACTATTTCATACCAGCATCGCTATATCTTGCTTTCCATTTGAAAAAGACTAAAAAGTAGAAATTAAAAGAATATATAAAAAAAAAACTTTTTAAAAACCACGCTTATATTAAAATGCAGTAAACAGGAGAAAATAATTTTTTTAGACATTAGTGACTATAAATAAAAGCGTGGAGCGCCCACGAAGATTACGTCGATATAGTTTAGCACTCCACGCTTTTATTTATAGTGACTAATGTCTAAAAAATTATTTTCTCCTTTTTAGTGCATTTTAATATAAACGTTTTTGAAAATTTGCATTTTTGAAAAATTTCTTTTCACATCCTGTAGCAAACTAATTGCTCTAGCTTCCGAAACAAATTCAAATCGTATAGTATAATATTAAAAAAGTTATCGTCTTTTTCAGAACGTCGGAATATTAATTCGGGTCATTGCTGGTTAGCTAGCGATGTTCGAATGTTCGAACAGAGGAAACATTTGTAGGACAATAGCCGTTGCCAAATACCGAACATCGAAAATCCTTTCCCGTAGTCAGTGTAGACACACAAACGCATTGTACAATGCACAATGTCTCGCTACGGCCACACCCGACCACTTTCTCCGCCAAAGCCAAAGTCATTCTTGTACTGTAAGTTACGCTTAATGACGTAAGCTGCCCACGCTCGAACCTAACGCGAACCACGTTGCGAACCGCTTTCCTTCTCATCGTACATCGGCCAACGAAGGTATGTAAATTATAACCTCGACAGGATACGGGGGAAAAAAAGTAATTATGACAGGACACTTAACAGCAAAAAGTGGAAGATCGGGTCGTATAACGGCCCTGACCGAATTTCTTTGAACTTGAGGATGGACCACTGAATGCTCCAAGCTCTCGAACATTCGCGAACAGTATAATTATATTATTTGTAGCGGATCGTTGACACGCCACGGTTATAATCTCTGTGGGTTAATCTGCTACTTGATTCCTTTCTCCTACATAACTGTTTTCGGCAGTTGTGAATGTCCGACGCAAATTATCTCTCTGACAAGGTAACTTAAAAAACCGCTGCACGTTGTTTGATATAATTAGTGGACTGCGGATCTTTATGCATTTATAGAAAAATGGAGTAGATGAAATTCAATATTGTTTAAAAATTTTTTAAATTGAAGATGTCATATGATTTCCCCTCTATGAAAATTCAATGTAGTTTCTATTTCTTGCAATCGATGCAGATTATTTCTATTTTGCATAAAGATCAGCTGTTTAATAATTAGTAGTAAGTCTAGGAAGTTAAGTGAACACCACATTTTTACCAAAAATCACATAAAACTTATCTTTCTGTTGATTATTTCGATTGTTGGTTATTTTTCTGATTTTTCTTTTTATTTTTGACGTTGAAATAAACTTTATTTGAAAGTAAAATTATTCATGTAAATTAAAATTGAACACAGGATATTAAGGATTAGCTTTGTACCTCAAAGTTCTATATAATAAACCAATAGACTGTGACAGCATTTCTTGATCGAAACGTTTTATAAAAGTCGAATTCTAAAATGGCACATTACATATACAACAACCTAATACTTACCCCGGCAAAAATACAATGTGTTCCCTGCTTTAACAATTTAATTAAATCGAAAACAGTGTAACAACATTCTTAAATTTTTCTAATATCTTTATGGTTGTATATTTTATTTATTAATTTTTGTCATAAAAGCATAAAATCTAGTCTATTCATTAGTTCGATTCAAACCAAAGCTTGTTTTTGAAAATATTTTTTTTATTCGTTTTTGTCGAAACATACATGAAAACTTTTAATAAAAAGTTCCACGGATTCTAATATGTAGTATATTATACTGTATAATTTATACATATAATATTGAATTGTTACGAAATAAATCTCCGTACCAAGGATTATTTCAACGCCAAAGAAGCTGTGGAGCATGGTGAACGCGAAATTCCTTCCTCCACCCGAGGAACCCTAAATGATGCGGTGTACTGAACTCTTGGTGTTGCAGTAAGAGAGAAGAGAAGTCGCTTGCAACCGGTTTCGACAAACTAAAGCTAAATAAAGTCATGTACCGGCGTGAACGAAGGAAATCGTTCTGCCGATAATTACGCGTTTGAAAAACTTTTGGACCTTGCCCGCGAAAAGGTCATTACTCAGCACGTAATATTTAAAAACAGTAATCATCGTTTTCAACCGTGTATTCGTGTAATTGAAGTACTCGCCCGTGATGCGTGATTTTATCCAGTTCAAAAGCGAATCAGTTACTTAAAAACAGTTTCGTTCCTAGTAATTGTCCGTATGCAAGAAATTGTGTATTCAAAAAACATACAAGTATTTTGAAAACATACAATATAAAATTAAATACGACGACTGAAATTCTGTAAATGTGTAGGAAAGACATTTGTGGAAATAATTCATATATAAAATTATTAATCTTTTATCATCTCTCCGTAATTCACCTATAATTTCCCTTATGTATTAATATTACATCTGAAAATCTCTTATTGTATTCATTATGGTATAAATTAATAAAACAAATATTGTGTAATTATATAAAATCTATAATTATGTTAATAATTTCCTTTGAACCGAAATAAAATTCTGTTGTGGTTTTGTTAATATGTATACAGCTATTGGAGAACAATCACTTTTCTCCTTTCTTAGGAAATCACGATCTACAAAAAAGTTCTAATCACTGAAACAGTAAAAATAAATCGTAGGGCAATAATAATCTGATACTGTAATATTTGTAATACTATAGTTAGCTATAGTGATTTCATCCCTTAACGACTTTGTTACATTAAAAGCAACATTACAACAATCTTGAAACAACCAAATTTTTCTTTTCCATTAGATTCGAAAAATTGTTAAAATCTGATAACGATTTAATTAATAAATTGATGTAACAACACGAGAAACGATTAATTGTTTGGATTCTCCGTTGAAAGCGTCATTACCGATCCGCACGTTTATATCCTGCGTTCAAGAATTAATTATTAAGGGACAAGTTGTCAATAAAATTAATAAGAATTCTCTGAAACGATAGCTACGATCGATCAAGAAGCTAACATTCTTTGCGACTCACCCCTCGTCGATCCTCCGCTTCGTCGGGTTTGATACGTTGATAAGTCGACCCTTCCACGACGATTCATTTGAATATAAATCCGGCTGTGTACACACGTTCAAAGTCCTTCACGAACGAACCAAGGTAGAAGAGAATGGAAGATCGGACGAAGGATTGAAAGAGGCGGGGTGTACGAAACTAGAGAGGGAGAGAGAAAGAGAGAGAGAGAGAGAGAGAGAGAGAGAGAGAGAAGGACGAAACGAAGAATTCTTTTTTCGTTGCACATTGTAACCGCAAACCGCGGTGGTCGGCCATGTAGGATATTTTTTGTTTCTCTTATTTTGGGTTCCTCTCCGTGCTTCATTTTTTCATCTCGTTTTTTCGCAGCTTCTTCGAGACCTACCCTTCCAGCAGGACACTACTATAAATTCAAAGGACGCGGAGTGCTAGGAATGTTTCGTCATACCACTGCCCTTTACATAACTTTCCATATGTTAAAAATAATAAGGAAACATAAAAATGTCCACCGAAAACATTTAATACGTCTTTCCTTTTTATTTTATGCATTTATGACAAAAAGTGAGTAGGTGTAATTTCAAACAGTAAAAACATTAGAAGAATTTAAAAATACTGTTATATTATCTTCAACCTGTTAAACATTTTGAAGAAGAAAATAAATTTCTATTTCAGTCCAGTTTGTTATAAGAAGAATTTAAAAATACTGTTATATTATTTTCAACCTACTAAACATATTAAGGAAGAAAATAAATTTCTATTTCAGTCCAGTTTGTTGTAAATCAGGTAGAAAATTTTTATTTTGCACAATGATTTAGGTAGAGACTCTTACTTTCAGTTACTAATAATGTTCTCAGCCTTTCCAGTCTTTTCTTTTTGTAATATTTAATAGAAAATCAATAGAACTATGATTTGTAATAGTGAGAGACCAGCTCTTACTTCAATAATTAAGAATGTTTTTAGTATAATACCATACCCATACGCATTATTTATGTAAAATATTCTTCAAGGAATTTAGTTCTACCAATAAATTTTCACACATTTGTACATGTATAATCTGATGTACGATTATTTTATCGCTCATTATACATATGTATATATATAAGAATCAATTTTATTTGTTTTGAAATCTTAAATTTGGGACGCACGAATTTTGATTGCCACATTAAAGTCACTCTTGTGAATCGTATTATCGATTTTTATTTATAGCTAGTTGACTTTACGATTAACGTGTTAGAACATTTATTTTTAATTGCGCAGTTTGGTGTCTATCCGTTATCTTCCATCAAATTAAATTCTTTAAAATAAACCGGAAGAATGTTTTGGAAGAACATTTGGAAATGAGTATCCTATAAATTCTCATTCATGTCTCATTCAGGTGTCGTTGAGACTGGCTCAAGGACACAGTACTATTCGGAAAGTTTAATGACCCGAAGCATGAAAGAATCCATTCTAAACTAGTCTTGACATAAGCTACAATATTATGTACAAAAACATTTGTAGTGCCATTTAAAAAAATCAAGCACGATCTAAAAAGATTAAAAAAATACACAAAACGGACAACCGGATAAACAGTTCCTCGCGACCTCCGTTTTGAAAAAACCCATAGACATATTTACGGTGCAAGGCAAAGGGTTGAAGAAGAGTTTCAAAGGGGCAACTATTATTTTATTCTGCACGCGAGCGCATTGTTAAAGGAAACTTTTATTACCTTCGCCAAGGACGAAAGCTCACCACATAATATCGGGGAAAGTCTGTACGCGGAGTCGTGAAACGTTTAAATCCTTAGGCACACATTACACGAGGAAGAACGTGTATGCGCGTATGCGTTAAACCACCGTGAGCATGTCTGAGTGTGCTCACGATGGAGTAACGATATTTATTATATGTCTGCTATGAATTATGGGCCGTTAACTTTGCCTTCGCGACGCGGCCCTTCGTTCCGCGACCGACCAGCCTACGAATCGCCGTTCCATCTGCAAAAAAATAGTGTTCCTATATAAAATGAAAGTTCCTCTTTAATCAAAAGAGACTCGTCCATGCAAAATTAATTAATCCAACAGAGTTTTCATGTCGTATATATACATAAAAATGGATAGACTTTCAAAAATTTTTTTTTAATAATGCATTGTCATCCAGTTCTGAGCCGTGTAACCGATTTCAAGTCTCTAGCTCATCAGGAAGTTAGTTTAAAATCAATTGCAACCGGTCACCGGACAGACAAACAAGAAAGCGAGCTAATAAAAACGTGGTAAAATAGACTAAAACTTAAATTACCGCTTTTTGCTTGCGAAGTACGATTACAGACATTGATCAAAATTTGCTCGAAGCGGGTTCGACTGTTTGCATAATACCAGAATTAGATTCTACGACCGCAAAACCCCCTAAAACCATAATAATATAATTAACAGAGACATGAATTTTGCCCAGGTTTTTGTAGTCCACTGTGCTCTTGTCGCAGGGAAAGAAATTTCATTCGAAAACCTGCAAGAAAAACTGCTCGGTTCTACTTGCGAGCACGCACGATGGCGGTTCGGGAAATCAAAGTTTTTAATATGCCGCCCGTGGGAAAGAGGCGGCGCAAACGTAACACTTAGGCAGATTTAACGGTAAACTTACAAGGCTCTTGATAAAAAGCGCGACGCTAAACGCTCGTTAGCATTATGGCGAGGAAACGGAATGCTCGTGTAACCTACCCGATGCGACGGTATCAATTTTCAATTTAGTCCTTTTAGAACTACTCTATCCAACCGCGGATCATCGAATGCGTGTTAGACTTCCTCGAAGTCTCTTTCACAACGTTCTATGTAGTATACGTATACACGTTATCGTACGATGATACGTCCGCAAATAGTTCTCCTTCGATCTGGTTTTTGCGGCGCCTTAATTAATGAGACTGAGACGCTCATTATCATGGCAAAGGAATACAAAATCTCGTCGCAGGCGCCGCCGTAATTGTTTCGACGATATCCTAAAATATGTATACATGAATTTTTTGTCGCACAGTATGCAATTATTTTTCTATTAAATAATATTGAATTTTTCTGTAGCGACTACTTCCGCCGATCTGAAACCTGACTAAGCCGTCGTAACCAGATAGAATGTTCACCGAAAGGTACGGAAAGGTAAACTATACTAATCTAATGAATATTCATGGCAATCCCAAAGGCAATGTAATTTATATTAATAAAGATATCGTTCAAATTCATCTGTTAAATAAATAAGAAAGACACTGTCGGATAAAGTTGTGTCACACTCAATTAGATTTTAATTCAATTAAATTCTTCTGCACTCTAACTGTGCAGATGTATCGATGAAACTGTCGATGACCTTTTCCATATATTAACTGTAAAAGGGCTGAGTTTATATTCCTGTCGAGTGATTTTTTCCTTTGACGAATTCTTGCATTCAACTGAGAGAAAGAGAGGCAGAGAGAGAGAGAGAGCCCAAGTATTTACGTATGCGCAGGATCATTCCCAGCAATAGGGAAACCCACTGCCGCCGGTTCGGCGACATTCCGAAAGAATTTGCCAGTGAATGACGTAATATAATTAGTCCGCGGCAAAACGATAAATCGAAACGAGTTTCCTGGAACAGATTTAAAGAACAGGATCAACGATCTTCGCGGCCACGGAACGCAAAATCGAATGTAATAAAATAGTTGTTTTTTTTCTCCCGTTTATACCGGTACCCGAACTCACCCATACGAATCAATTTAGTTATGAAACTGATAAAAACGTACTGTAATATTATTATACTATTTGGCAAATCCTCCAGCGCTAATATATATGCTGTAAATGTGTAGAAAATAACAAATATTCAGCATATTTTTAAACATTATGATATCACATATTATTTATTTAACAAAAGTGTATAAATTTTAAAGAATAAAATACTCTACACGTATGCCTTTTACAATGTATTTTATGGTAGAAGAAAGTATGGTCGATGCTTTAAAAACGATAAAAATGATTTTTGGTATTAATACAATACCAACGACAATGTTGAAATATAATAATAACAGATCCATAAATGTTATCATTGAAATTTGTACAGAAAATTAAAAATTACAATTGATAAGGAACTTCTGGGTATAATAACAGTTTGTAGAAATAATTGTAGCCTTTCTCGTAAAGTTCGTATTCTATTTTTTACCCGATTCTGTACATTTACGACACCTGAGGAAATTATGTCACTGAAATGTAATATTTTGTTATCGTAAAATACTGTATCGTACAATGTAAATTGTTAAAAACAGCTTTCAATTGATGCAGGAAGGTTTCAGGCACCTATATTAACGTAAGTACATGTTTTAACACAATAACTTTTATGAATAACATGTAAATATGTATCTGAATGAATGTTGATTAATAATGAATTAAATAAGCATACATAATATTTATATTGGAATCTCGAAGATGGATCCTTATAGCATAGTTACAAAAATTTTCTTTCTGTAAAATATATCTAGATCTTCTCGTTCACTTTCTAGATACAAAAAATTTAAATATATTCATCTAAGCAAGAAGCAGATTAAATTTGCTAAATCGGTGAACCGCGCTTTTGTTTCTTGCTATACTTAATATTAATGTAATAAAACGATTCATATTTTCAAACGTTAAGATAACTGTTTAACTTGTATGTTACAATCCCTGAATTATTTAATAAAAATAGCAAAAATTAACCATTAATTGACACAGCATTTGTATTAAATAAAGGAAAACTATTTATTACCAAAAGTTTCTATTTTAAACCATCACAAAATCCCGGCCTGTATTAGATTTTTCACTTCCTGAGCTTTCACTACCTTCTTCACCCTCAACCAGCTCAGATGAAGGCAGCTTGTTTTCTTCGCTAGGTGATGTTTCTTCAATTTGAGTATATTCTGTGTTGAATTCTTGCGTACTAGATTGCTCATCTCTGCAAAATAGCGAAAATATTACCAAACTGTTACAATGATATTTTAATCTTTATTGGAATGATTAGTTATGGTCTAAAATTTGTACTTACGATTGCAGTAATGCTCCATCATCGGAATCAGCGTCTTTTTCTTTCTTCTTTTTCTTTTTACTAAGTTTCTTATCTTTCGATGATGAACCACCATAATAATCATACTGCAAATAAATTTATATTTGAGTGTTTCCATAAGAGTAAGATGGCGTTCAAAATTAATACATACTTGGTAAAGTGGCCAGAACGACGCAAAGAATCCAACATCTGCTGTCAAGTTTGGCACAAGCCAAAGATGACATCTGCCAAGTGTTGGAACCCAAAGAAGAGAGAACACAATCAATCTAATAGTTGCTAATGTCATAACAAATAAAAGGAATCCAGCTCCTGCAACGCTCAGATAATATACACCAAGGCGAATTGTTGATGGCCACAGTGGAAACAGACAAACGCCAATTGCGCCTAACACTACGAGAGTTCCAAAGAACCAGTAGTACACTGGTATTGGTTCATATATCCAAACATAAGCATCGTTACAATCAACAAAATATTGTTCCATATGCATTTCCAGACGTACCTAAATAAATCAAATAATGTGATTTCAATTACTCTCAAATAATAATTGTCTTTTGCAAATAATCAAAATATTTAGCTTGTTTATCAAAACTCACTTTTGGCTTTTTCTTTTTCTCTTCAACTTTATCTTCACCATCTTTTCCACCTGTTGCATCTTTGGTGTCTTTAGAATATTCCTTCTCTTTTTCATTCGGTTTCTTGTCCTTCTCCTTCTTCACTTCTTTCACTTTTTTCTTTATTCCACGTATTTTACATAATTCTTCTTCAGTAATTACTACCTTTTTTGCTCTATGAAAGAATTTATGTCTTAACATCAAATCAAGAAATTCTGTAACCTGTTCGCGCGTTTCAAACTTAAATTTGCTCCACGGTGAGTTTTTCAACAATGCATCCACTGCACGACTGCCAGTGAAATACTCAACATTGTGGATTCTGTCGAATTTCGTTTTCTTCGACGGCACATTGTTACGGATCCATTTAGCCACCGCATATTCATCCTTAGATGGTTTGTCTTCGACCACATTATGATCTATATTTGCCACTTCCTATAAGAAATAATAGCAACATTGTATTAGAAATTTCAACAAACCCAAACATTTGACTTGCTAATGCTAAGAAACGAACTGAAATTCGTAATAAGAAACATAATTTCGCATAGTAATGACAACGCGTTAAATAAAACACGTGATTTGTCGCGTATTGTTAAAAAAAAACGGTGCACTAAAAATTTAGATACAGATGGTGACCCAAAATATACGAGAATACTATCGAAACAATCCTATGCCTTCTTTATAAACAATACAATCTATATATTAATTCAACTTTCGTAAATATAAATATAAAGTAATTTATAAAACATGAAACTTATTAGTATAATTGGAACCAATTTCAAAACTTTGAATAGAAAGAATGACTGATGGGTTTGCTACGTCATCGGACTCCGTTGAAACAGTTATCGTGACACATATTTTCGATAAATAAAATAAAATCAGTCGAACATAAAAACGATAGATATATTTATAATCGCTAAATAAATAAAACAATACGTATATACAGTTAAGTAATATTACAATAATTACAGCCGTATGTGATGCTTACATCTTTGCGCTTCCTGCTTTTCCTGCGTTCCGCCATGTTGTAAATTTCTTTCTGCGCTTGCGCATTCAACTTTATCTACTCATTAGCAGAAGCAACAAACGTAGCATGTGCTTCTGCGTAACATGCCAATAACTGTAAAGCCGGGTATTTAAACATATGTGTCATAGATTGTACACTAAGATTACAGAATATAACAACAGTGAATGTATTAACGAAATAATTTTTTCGGAAATAAAAAATGAAATTTTTTAGGAAAATACTTGTTCGCAGATATTCACTTTGTTTTTTAATTTATATTTTCCATTGTATTCAACTTGTTTTATATTTATACGTGCCACGCGATCACTGTATAAACGAAATTGAATTTCAAATTTATACATTCATCATTCGTTTTATATATTTGTAATATTTATATACATGCTAGGAACGTTATTTTTTGATTTATATATAATATTCCGGAATTTTTTATGCTGTTATAAATATTATTACCGAATATCTGATCACATTGGATCAATTTTTTATTTTAAATGAGAAGATGACAAGTATAGAATGATATGTAATGAGAAAGTTACGCGCGTAAACACACATACATATATGCATAGGTAAATAGATATACATATACATATGAGAGACGCTTACCAAACATTAACCTAAACGTAAATATCTGTCAAACATTCACGAAAGAGGTTTATATTTATGAATTAAAATTGTATTATAAAAATGAATGCTCCAGTAAGCACAGCGATGGACAGTTTATCAGCTGCAATTAAATCGAACATAATTCCTAATCAAGAATATCTATTACAAGGATCAGTATTAGATAGTGCTGTTGAAGTGCTGCTGCATAGGTTACGTGGTTTATGTGACAATGTTGATACTGCTCCGGAAACATTCAACGACCATGAGATGTGTTTCAGTATTAGGTAAATAAAAGAAATAGCGATATTAACATGTTCCGTGCCATGTGTACCACCAATGGTACACGTTAAACTTCAGACCGCATGTACCGCTGGTGGTACATACTGACATATTTATTTAGTGTGCTACAAAGATATAGTTTATAACAAATTTAAGACTGTAGAATATGTAGAATATATTCTCACCAAAAGAATGAGGCATTATAAAAAATGCAGTATAGAACAAAACAAATGACCGGAATAAGAAATCTAGCAAAAACAGTATGGAATGTGTAAACAATGTTTTTACAAGAAATATGTTAATACTTAATCATGTTCTATTTTCAGAGGATCGGAACAACCATTACTTCTACGTGTAAGAAGAGCATTAGATTATCAGGATATGCCATGGCAATTACGTTATATTGGTCAACCAGAATTGGGTGACAAATCACGACCTACAATTGTTAGGAGCAGCTTAGATATAGCAACTAGTAATACAGTTGTCGACTTTCTGACAGAACTTGGGTGTAGATTAGACTTCGAATACATCGCCCGTGGTTACATGTTCCGTAAAGGTAGAATGAAAGTCACAGTTTCTAAGATATTTAAAATGGCTCAACAAGGAAAGATGCCTGAAAGCGTGGAAGCTATATCTCAAAGCTATTTAGTAGAATTAAGCGTTTTAGCACCAAGTGGTCAAGATGCTATAGCAGAAGATATGAGAATTTTTGCAGAACAATTAAAACCTTTGGTTCAACTTGAGAAAATTGATTACAAGAGGCTTGTTCATTAATAATATTGTACCACAGAAAAGAATACTATATTTTCAATTGTATTCATAACACCTGTAAATTTCATTATAAACTATAAATAAAGTCTTTTTATAAAATATGTAAGAGTATAAATTATACATATATAATTTTTACTATAAATCTAATACATGCAAATTTTTAACTGAATTATTAGTATATTAATGTTACAGGGTTGCTTATATTGTCTCTTACCTAATATTTCATTATTCTTTTTGTAGGTGACAAATATGAACAATATTGCATTTTGTGAATTCTATCATTTTAAAGAATTAACTATAAGTAATATAACTTATTGCAATCAATTTATTTTAATTGATAATTGTATAACAAGACAATTTTATGTTGCAATTCTGCAATTACAGTACGTTTATTGTGAAATATTTCACATATTTATAAAACAATTGTAAATAAATAGAGTCTACATTATAGGTTATATGAGACTTGAAAAGTTATAAATTTGATTATACTTTTGTAATTTATACAATAAATGTGAACAATTAATTTCATAATTGTTATTATGCATTCGGCTTTTCCTGACATACGCAGTAACCTCTCAGTATTACAATCGGATACTGTTTTCCCATTAAATCAATCATATTCATTATTGTTTTTATTCATAAATTTAGTATATTTCGAGAAGGTACATTTTGGGTACAGGTATGATATGATATAATTTGTTTAGGAACGTTAAATTACTAAAGGTTGATCTACAGTATCTAATATTATCTTGCACATAAATTAGTGCCAAACAAGAAATATCACGTCAAATCTATATGTGTAAATAGACGACTCTCCTGGACTCTCCCCTATTTATACATGTATATGTATATTGAATATGTAATTGTAGTATTTACTCCACTGTCTGTACAGTGAATCAAATTAGAGCATTTATTGATTTTTTGTACAATGTTCATCTAAAATTACTTTTTCCTGTTAATTTAACAATTGAATATTTTACTATTGAAATAAAATCGTTGTGATTCGTCATGCGTTAGTTCTATTTAACGGAACTTCTATGTAAATTTTAAATTCGGTAAATAATACGAACATTTTTGTGTCAATAGTTGAAAGACTTTTTGAAATATAGAAATATTCAAGATATAAAAGTAGATAAATATTAAAAGTCGAATGTCTAAATAAAATGATAGATATAAATTTTACAGAAAGATTAAACGTTCGTTTGACGAGGAAGTAGGAGACAATATACAGCAACACCAATGCCATCTTAGAAAGGAGGCCACGGAACCACGGAAGAAGAATAACACTATATACGCCACACGCCACCATTTTGTGAGCATTTCTACTTGTGCAGTTCAGAGGAGCGGTTGTGTGTGTTGCGAAGTTGTAGAAGTCTTTTTAATAAATTCACCTATCCAAAACGTAAGTAGAACATGATATTTTATTTAGAATTAACTGAAACTTATCCATTTAGAGTTATTTGCAAGAGCAGAGCAGATAAACGAGGAAAATGCCTCAAAATTTCTATGGCGTCGGTTTCTGTTAGATCCAATGCACACACACTTCTCTTGTGTTATTTCTCTCTACATATATGAAGATAAAAATGCTTCAACAATAATTATTAGTTGCTGTCACAACGTTTCCCATAGTACAATACAGTTTTCTTTCAATAAATCGAAATATTTAAGTCTCGCCAATTTCTATCGCCGCAGTACATTGAGAGCACAACATGGCGGTATTCCGACTTTCCCTTTTCAGTGTAATCGTCTAACTTTTCCGTGTAACTCGTGTATACATAATTCATTTGTGGTTTATGGTGGCTCTCATCTGAAAACTTTTACGCGTGTAGTGTAAGTTTTTATCGCAAATAAGTGTATTGAACATTAAATATATTCGTCACCGGTCGATATTTCTTTAATATAGGTAAAGTGACAGTCAAAGTCGTCAATTCATTCAGTGTTCGATAGCAAAATTAGTAAAAATAATTGTAGTTCTAATCATAAATCTATACGAATTTATTATTTGTGAAAATGTGTAATATATTACAAATTTTGCTGAAATTCTGAAAACAGGTTCTTTGTAGATAAAAACAGTATTTGCGAGGGGAATGTTTGGTTTCGATTTGGTTTGGGTTTTTACAAATTTTGGATGATAATTTTCGAGTCACCAGAAATCTTTTTTCGTAAACATCGTTTTTATATCAAATGTGTTGTATTATGAACACCTATATGTCTTATTTATACTAGTCACGACAGAGTGTGTTTGTTTGGCATCAATATAGTGTATATGCTATTTTTACAGAGGCAAAATGTCACGTTACCGTGAATGGGACCTTTCGTGCAAAGTATATGTTGGCAACTTGGGAAGCAGTGCTAGTAAACACGAAATTGAAAGTGCGTTCAGTAAATACGGTCCCCTCAGAAACGTTTGGGTTGCTAGAAACCCACCTGGATTTGCTTTTGTGGAATTCGATGATGCACGAGATGCTGAAGATGCAGTTAGAGGACTAGATGGAACGTAAGTGTATTCCTAATCTATTTACGCATAATGTATAGTAAACAATGATTACTTACATAATATGTTTCAATGCATAATATTAACATGTTAAATGCCAAGCCCATGGCCCTTAACGTATTAATAATTCTTTCATAATTAGTCGTTATCAAATTTGATATGTAAAGGATGGAATGGTTATTTATAGACGCTGTTGTGGAACCAGAGTAAGGGTAGAGATGTCGTCTGGGAGGAGTCGACGCGCTTCACGGAGACCAGGTCCAAGATACTCCAGGTAAGAATCTCAACACTTTAAATATCTGCATTTTACAGCAACATTTGAGCTGCTGCAGATGACTTAAGTGTCTTGCCAAGTAGGTATTACAGTGCAGTTAACGAATAAGAATGTCAAGAAATGATGCACGGGTTTCGGTGAATTTTTTTATGCACAGCGCATAAAAAATCAGTACTTTTTTTTACTTATTTCGTATAGGAATGCAGATAGAATACATTATATATTGCATTTATTTGATCTTCGTGCTCTTTTGGCTACTATTCGTATGTGAATACAAGTTTAGAAAGCAATACTTGAATTCACATATTGCACACTATAAAATGTTTTCATGCTAAGTTTGACAATTCACAATGTTAGCTAAAGAGAGCAATCAAATACACTGCATGGGAAATCTTAATGGGAGACGCTAGGGCAAAATTTTAGTTATGGTAAAGGTAGAGTTATCACTTTGAGCTCATTCTTTTTTTTCCAATGTAATCTCCTTTGTGAATATGCTTAGCGAACAACAGGATTCACATACCGTATATCTTTTTGACAACTTTATAGATCCAGATCTCGCAGTCCCCGAAAGAAATCACTGGGTCGTTACCCAAGGTAAGAATTTTCTCGCGTTGTTCACCGCCATTTTTCAGGTGCGACTAGACAAAAGAAATCAAAGTGAATCTCGGCGATTGGCAACATTATGAGCAGTCTAAAACATACAACAGTTTTTCTTCGTTTCTTTTAGGTCCCTGTCAAGAAGTCCACGCAGGTCACCGCTAATCCGAAATTCCAGGTAATTTCATTATTTTATAATTTTACGAACTTTTCAGAGCCTTACCAAGAACGTACAGCCAATCTACAAGCTGCAAGTAGGTATTTGCAAGTACCGCTTGTATTGTGATCATCGCAATTTTGCACGCAGAATCACAATGTATCATATGAAACATGTAGAATAATTGTCAAAATGTATTTAAACATTGAAAATTGCGCAATAATCACGATTGGTGGTCAAAGAGTGTTAATTGATTGGCATAAGTTGGAGAGGACAGGACTATAACAAAGTGCGGTAGACGGAGGACGAAGATGTAGTTGAAAACATAATTAAAAGAATCGTATAAGAGTAAGAATTAGTAGGCAACTATGAAGCTCGTTCGTTGCACATAGAGTAGCACCGGTAGCATATAAAAATAAATCATAGCGGTGTCTGGTGTTAATTCTATCATTCCAAAGTAATTTATTTCTAATGCTTATGGTGCTCTTACCATATAAATAGAATCTGATTGATTTTACTTTTTAAGTGTCTGAAGTTAAAAGTTATTTGATCGTTGAAAACGTAACTTTAATTTTCTGATTAAAGGAGATTAAAGGAGAATTTTTAAAGAGCTTAACTGACTTCTGTTGTTTCAGGTCTCTAAGAAACCTTTCAGATATTGAATGAAGTACAAATTTAACATTGCATTTGATTAAATAGTTTTTCTTTCTATATCATAATAATACTTGAATATCAAAGTGATTGAAATGCACTCGATACTTTAGCTATTTTTATTTATCGTACACGCATCGAAGCAGCCTTTGATTATCTTAATTATGTTTTGTATGTTAGTATTATAGAGCTGAATTTTTATTTTTGCTTAGAGAATACAAAGTACCACTTTGAACGTACTGTACTATGCGTTGCGATAAGTATACGAAGGAATAAGATGACAATTGTACTTTCATCATATAAGTTTAATCGATCAGCAGCAAGTAGTCTCTTTTTGTATGCATTAGAGTGGGCAGTCTAGGATTAATCATAACGAAACTCTATCGCTAATAAGTGAAATTCATGTGCAAATTTGTGAATTTGGATTAAGAAAAATCTCGTGTATACCGATAGTGGCAAGGAGTATGATAACGTTGATGGTTATATTGCTAAAACTGACGTTTGCAGATTCTACCAGCGTCAGCTCCTAGATCTGCTCGTCTCCCCGCCACTACTACTACTGCTACTACTACTACTACTACAGCCACCGTGAAAAAAAGTCTAGCAATCAAAACTGAACAAAAAAAAGCCTGCCTGCCCACTAACTTCCCAACCAGTCACCATCAGTCACCACCAGTCACCGGTAGGAGCCAAGTCGTCCGTCAGTTGACAGTCCGATGCTGTCCGTCAGTCCGTCAGTCCGTCTGTTCCCCTACAAAAAGACTTCTTCGGGCTACCTCAACCTCTAGCGGCTAGGAGCATCGTGAATCCATCGAACAGCCGACGCGATATGAACGAATACTTCTGTCAAAATCTCAGCGCGTCAGTCCGTCCGTCCGTCCCAACTTCTACTACTACTACTACTGCTACTACTACTACTACTACTCGTCAACCATCACGTTAAACTTAGCCGACAACGCGACCGCCACTTCTCTTCAACTGAGCAAAGCAAAATGATCACCACCTACACACCATCCCACCACCACCCAACCAAGTACCACCACCACCAACCACTACATGTTCACAGTTGTCTGGTATTTCACCGATTTTCAAAGATTTTTTATCTTTTTTTACTACGGCGTCACGTTCTCTGGGGCCCAATGAATAACCGTTTCGTAAAATAGTATCGTTTTATGTTTGTTCGACAGATCTACTGAAAGAAATTGTAAAGCATTTTATAATTTTTCTTTCCATCATCGTTTTCCGTTATTTTGTGAATGATTTTATATATTGGACCAGGGAACTGTCGCATGGTGCATAATATGTATTTATAAAAAAAAATATATATATATGGTCTATATATAGTGGTATATACACACATATATATATTATATTTGCATACATATACATATATTGAGCGGTTAATTGTAAAGATTTAATTTAACCAAATTAATCCTACTTTCGTTTATTGGTTTCTCATTATTGGTGAGATGTCATTTTGTATTAATTATTGTGTCTAACTAGTTTTATCACCCCTTAGGCAAATAGGAATTAGCCAGTCCTAATTCTATTATGATTGCCTTGCGATCATTTTTGTACCTATGTGTTTCAGTGCGACATTCCGTTTCGTCTCGTGTTTCATTTTACAGTTTGACATGAAGTCTTTGATTTCAAGTTTCCGCAAGTATAATATTGGAGAAGGCCCTACGGTGACACAGAGTTATGCTTTGAAATCCTGAGACGAAGTGGGGAGTCGCACGTAAATGAACTATTTTTTGAATGTCGGTAAAAGTGGTATAAAATGTGCTTTTAATATTTTAGGTCAAGATCCCGTAGCCCACGCAGGAGATCACTGACGCGTAGCCGCAGCCGAGATCGTCGTTCTCGTTCGGATTCCCGTGACAGACGGTATTAACATTCTCACCAATTAACAAACCAATGAAAGTCAAAAGTACTTCGGAAGCAAAAATCAGAATTTTGCTCTAACAGCATAAGAGAAAACATCGCACGTGCTTTACACGAAACTCAACAACGGAACGAAATCAACGCTTTGTTCACTTTAAGATTGTTCAAAAGAAAGAAAAAGGACGCACGATTGTTCTTGTTCATCTTCGATAACGTTCCACATCAGTCTATGATAACAATGGACTTAAATCAACGCATCGCTGCCGGTTTTTTTTATGGAACTCGTCCGCTGTTATCATCCTCGTCTCTATACTAAAATTTCGATTCGCAGTGCAAAGCAGCAACGTGTAGCTACATTCAAAACACCAGGGTCAAATGAATGTTTATCTAAGTGTGTTCTCTATTTATTTACAGTTAGGTGCTAAAAGTGTTCGAGAGAATGGACCGACTAAATGTGCTGGATGGAAGACAAAAGAAAACCGATTTTATATGTACATAAAAAAAGGAAAAACAAAAAATAATCGTTACCATGCGTGTATAACTCGGACGAAGCAATGATAATGAGTAAGACATTTCAAGAAATGCTAAAGGAAAAAACAAACACATAGGCAACATTTCTCATTTAATTTGTTAATTTTGTACACGCATAAGATGTCACCTATGTGCGTAATATATGATTATTATTAAAACACACTGGTAACACACATTCGTGCGCGTATAAACTCATTCACACACACACAACACACACACACACATACACGACCACGTTTAACGTACGCGTAACTTAACACACATATAGTTGCAATATACACGCATATAAGACTTCTTTTGTGACGCGAGATATTCGAGTGCATTGGATCTTCTACGAAATGTGCTCATTGCTTTAAGTGTACGAGTGCGTTAAAAGGGATTCGGTTACAATTGAGAATAATTAACCATGATCAACGTAACGGTGAGTGTTTAACTTACGGGAGAAGATTGATGCAGACTCGGGCCAGAGACATTTCGGCGTGAAAAAGTTACGGAAACGGAAGACAGTCATTTTATGTTGTATTAATTATTTTGTACTCTTACGAATCTAAGACTCGAAAATAAAACTGCATCGTATTAATTATATTTTTTTCTGGCTTTCCTATCGAAGAGTAGTGTTCTTCATGTCTTAATAATAAATTGATTAAAGTAGCGACGCATCAGTCTTTTTTCATTCATCATTCCCTTGTCGTTGTATATATTATTCGCGCTCATTTGGTATTATAAAAATGCAGCGACTGTTAATGTGCGAGAACTAGTTCCGTTTTTCATCATTTGAAAACTCCGTGCGTGAGTTTCAGTTGCGTTTTCAATTTCTGATAACAGTTGCTCATCTGTCTCGACATTATATTTAGTACTGCGGTCCACATGGAGTCGTTACGTTCTTTTATTCGAGCATATCAGAAGTTTTTCCATATTTTTACGATTAGATAATGGTGTGTTAAAACGTGCTGAAATTTAGCGTTTCTGAGTAACACTTGTACTTTCGACAATTATATGTGTTATATACAGTTACGAACTTGAGCGTACACACAAAGCATATATTTCATTTGTTCAAACACACGAAAACAACTCTTTCATCAAGTTTGTCATACCAAATGATTATTGTACTTCTAGCATATAATAAACCATTCGATAAAAACTTATATAAGCAACATATCCAAGTGATTTCATTCATGAAAAAGCAAGATATGTACATTTTTTGGCAGTTCAGAATTGAATGTACACAATAAAATTCTTCAAAATACTTAATCATTTTGTCGTACATTTACCCAGTCAGCCAAATGCTCGGTTTTGGCCGGGCAGCTGCGTCAGCAGAGGCAACGCTTGCTGCTGGCAGAAAGACCCGGTAAGTAACACAACTGTAAAGCAGACCTTATTATAGAAATGTCAATAAAAAGTTGAAAGCGATAATTAAATGCATAACGAAACACAAAATGTGATCATTGAAAAGTTTTTGTGAGAGTGGTACATACATATTTCAAAATCAGTGTTGAAGAAACAGAACTTCTATATTTGCATATTTAATTTCACGCTGTCGATTAATTACAATAAAAATGCAATTATTTGGTACGATAAACTTGATTAATGGAAGAATAATTTGTTTTTGAACAAATAAGATTTCTATGCTCTACACCAGGGAGTTCCAAGTTCCAACTGGTTCCCCTACGAGAACCGCAAGGTCCTCACCATTAGTCAAACCTCTCCCCACTACTATGTACAGCCGTAGAGTTAGTGGGCGGCATAGCGGCGGGGGAATAGGACGAAGTTCTACAGCAACGATGAAGTCTAGGAGTGGCGGCTGTACCTAAGCGGAGAAAAAGTCATGCGTGGCTCGCGAGCTTCATGTTGGAACTCCCTGCTCTACGCCACTCTACAGCTTATTATAAGAGATCAAAGGTAATATACAATATACAAAATATATATATATATATATATATATATATATATATATATATATATTCCAACAAAAATATTCCAAAGAATTAAAAGTTAAAATTATGTGACAGAGGTGTAATTTAATTGCTTCACTTAGAAATGATTGTTGCTTCGAAATGATCAGTTTGTACAAACTTGTAATTATATGGTTGTCGGATATATACGCATATAGATCTTTATACGAAAGCAGAATTTCCCAAAAGAAGCATGCACAACCGGACACCTTGCTGGCAAATATGATAGTCTCTTATGGGTAACGCGAGCGTCTCGTCCAAAAGTTTCAAAATTTTTAAATAAGCTTTCAATGCATCCATACTCTTCGCTTCTTCCCAATTTCTTGAAGCAACCTTGAAAAGTGCGTCTGTATCCTGCAAGGCTTTCAAACCTTTCAGAATATTCGTGTTGTCGCCGCATTTCGAGCATTTGATCATAAACTCGTTCGTATCCGCTTTGATAGGCAAAATGTTACCACATTTAGGGCCGGTGTCGCACTTGAATCTGAAGGAATAGAAGAAAATGTGTAAGTGTGTATATGTATTAAAATATTAAGCATTACTTAACTTAGTTAAAATCTATGAAATTTGCGTGGATATATCAAAAGCTTTCGATTCGATTAATCGAATCGTATTGTTTTCAATCCGATGTTCTACATTCTACACAGAGTCGCCAGATGAGGGGAAATGCACGAATTGAGGGGAAGAAGTTACCCTCTCTCTCTGCCAATACTGCACGACAAAGACGAATCGCGACGTCACGTGACGCGTGGGGAATAGCGTCGTAGAAGGGGAAGGTAGAGTGGGGATACGTGTCTTAATATGGCGGCTCTGGTTCTCCACACCATATACAATACAATACACGTAAAACATAATAAAGATTGTATAAAAAATATTGAAGTCAACATGTTCTTCTTGTTTTTGTTATTTCAACTTTTCGCACATGGCGTTCAAAGAAGAATATCTTATAGAAGTTCTCGTAATTCAATGAATACACACAGATTATATACAGATAGTAATACCTCAGAATGGTTGGGTCAATTTCTTCCAGAAGTGGCCAGTGTCCCGTGCACGCTTCACATTTGCATTCAAACCAGTATTGCAATCTTAAAGTCCTCTTCCTTTCAGCTTCAGGAGCTCTTGTAAAAATTGGACCATAATTTTCAGAGATATTTTCTCCTGGTGATATCGAGCGAATAGCATGCACAATCATTGTAGTGCCGATGAAGTATCTATTCGTGTAGGGATAATATTTATAAATGACTGTTTTGCCAAGACTTAAGACTTAATCAATTCCAATAAGGGTAAGTATTCTCTGAGCGGGATGCGCCTTCTCATTTCCTGATACTGCAAAAATGGAGTGTTTCGAAAAACTCCTAAATCTATAGTTTAGGAGTTTAACTTTCCAATTCTCTACACTATTCCTTGGTTTCATAATGTCTACAAAGATTTTCCTTTCTGTATACATAATTCTCTCATTAGGATCATTACCTGATGATACCGGGATTGCATGAGTGGTTGAATAGTGACACTGTGGGGTAAAGTCCACCACCAATGAATATACTTTTAGAGTTCGAAAAATCTTTATCACCTCTTCTCATTGTTAATTCTGATATCTGAAATAAATAAATAATTTAATATTTCGATTCTTTGCAACTTCTGTTCTCTCTGTTATATCTTCTACGGTTTTATGTTTCATTCGTTATTATCTTACGATGATTGTATGAATTACCTCGTGAGTATTGAATTGTAGCAACATCAAACTATGTAAAATTAAGCCGCCTATATATAATTCACCTTCCGAAGGTTTCGATTCTACTGTATCTGGAGTTTTAACATCTTCTGGAAAATATGGTCCCTTCTTTAAGAGTCTGAGGAGCCACATGGCTATGTAGGTTCTATGGAGAAGGTCTTCTACTGTTCTTTCCTGTTCATGAGTTACTATACAAAAAGAAGTTAAATGTATATTTTTGCTAACTTAAATTATACTTCTTCATATACAGGGTGTCCCACGTAACTGTCAATATCTTGACCAATGTCAACTACTTAAGTCTGCTATACTGTTAAGACCAAGGTCATAGTATGGCCGTTGAACTCTTCTTGACATAAGCAATAATATTGTGTACTAAAAAATATGTGGTGCCATTTAAAGAAATGAAGATGATCTTCATTTTCCTTGAACAAATTTCTTCTTTGAATTTTTTTCTATTGCATTCTGCAGCCGATTAAAAACCAATTAATTTTGTTCCAAACATTCTTTCATCTGGCTGCCGGAAGTGCCCGAAAAATTGTGGCGACATTTACGTGGGACATCCTGTGTATGTATCAATATAAATATTGCTTAAATTATATTTTTGAATATTGCTAATTAAATTATACTTGTAAATTACACGCACAGTAAATGCTTTGTTGATTTATTCGTTAAAATTTTTATTGGTTTGAAATGTAGTAAAAATTAAGGTTGCTTACTCGTTCCATGGAAAGCTTCGAAATCGTGTCCTTGGTAAGGCCGTTCTACCGAGAGATCGAATCTACCCTTGGAAGTCTCCAGCCTATCTTTGAGTTTTATTAACTGTTCGTAGGGTTTCTGTGTGACAGCCCTTAAAGCTAAGAAACACGTGATAGAAGTGCTTGAATTCCACAATGTAGGCAGCAATACGCATTCGTTTCGATGTACTTTCGCATCTATATTTCTGCAACGGGTGCTGCAGTATGCTACACAACTGCAAATGTCGCATGCAGCTGGTAGTGGTACGAATATTCTCGACATACAAAACTGACAATGGGTAAGTCTGAAACGATGTTAAAAACACATTCTTAATTTTTCTCTGAAATAAAAGGAACTTCTTACTTCCTGAAAATCTATAGACGTATGATCACTCGAAATGTTAGTAATTCACTTATGTAAATAATTTAGAAGATTTACTTTGTCCAAAAAATTCGGAATATTAAATCATTTAATAGATTTTAATATTACACCTTTTACTATATAAATTCTGTAACGCTCGTACTTATTTATATAATTCTTGGATAAAAATGTTTACCAAAATAATTTGTTTCAGTTCTATATTAGAAAAAAAGATAATTGTCAAAATTAAATCTTTTAATATTTTGGAGTATTACAGTTAGCATAGACTAGTTTGATTTTCCTTTTGTCTTTTTTGTGCGAGCATTCTCATATCCTCTCTGGTATAGAATATAAACAGAAGACCTTCAATTTTACAAATAAAATTCTCTGAAAATTATACCTATATTCAGCCAACAAGAATGCGCAATGTGGTTTCTCTACGACCAATATTTCACCAGGTTCAATATGTTTCGTAGCAATAGCATGTCTTCCTATGTCACCACCTTCGTCCCTAATGTCAACTGCCAAGCTGCACGCAGGATACAAAGGATTACGAGCCTCTATTTTTGGTATGGCCTTTTTAAGTCGTTCATTACTCTTGTCTAATTTCTGGATTGGTTTGGCATGCTTCTGCGCCATTTGATTGCTTTTCTCCATCACGGCAAGCATTACTCTAATGTCCGATTGATGCTTCTGTTTCTTTTCCAAAATTAATTTTGTATCGTCCAGAGCTTTCAAAGCACTTCGAAAAGCCATCACAGCCTCGTCGTGCCTTTTCAAACCGAGCAAACACCTGGCACGTCTCTCTTCGATTTTATAGAACAGATCTTTCGGGTAACCAACCCTTATAGCTTCTTCGGCATCTGTCAGCGCATAATCGTGATGCTCCAAATGATAGAGCGTCGCTGAACGATTGGCTAGTATGACACCTGATTCTAGAATACAGATTTTTATATACTCTAATAAATATTATAAATATTATATAAATATATATATAATTAATATATATAATTATATAAATATTAATGAATATTATCGTCTATTCTTTGCTGTACGAATATAAACTTATTAAGTCCTTATGTAAATGCTTTTAAATGTTTAACAAATGGATATTGACGGAATTTAATGAATGTTACCGATAGCATCGAGACTCATTAATTACCTTGCTGAGGTGCCAGCAGAACAGCGTTCGAGTATAGTTCCAGGGCCTTTCGGAATTCGCCGCGGCCAAAGTATTTGTTACCGAGGTCCTTGAGTTGGCGAGCTTTCTCGCTGCTCTTCAGCACATGATTGTCTACTTCTAAGGACAAATTATAAGCCTCGGGATACTTCAATAGGAAGCCGATTCTTTCCGAACTACTGTTCAAGGCCGCGAATGCTTTCATATCCTGCGGACCGATTGCATTCTTCAGCTGAATTAGGCTAGCGCTGAAGTAGCTGCCGATCACGTTCTCCGAATCGTCTTTCAACATTTTCAAACAATTTCTCTCCCAGAGTAACTCTACGACCGATCTGCAAATTTGATGATTTATTTGTTATCAATTTACTATCATTCTGTAACTTCTACTCGGAAATTCCTACGAATCTATGTTCTGATGTTCGAGAAACATCGAACGTATCTATCGAATGGTTTCTTTCTCTGTCGTGTTGAACCACTAGGATTTCGATGTCTACGAACACCTTATTCGGTGTTAATGAACTAGAACGAACTAATTGTAATGAAACTTGCGATTGAACGTGCACATGGGTGACACGTTGTTGCTCAACGCTACGAAGCTACACGCCCCGCAACGCTCGAAGCTACTGGCATCGTCTACACTCCCAGAAACTATACTCTCATCTATTTTTGTGCCCGGCTATTTTCGCCATCGCAAGAGCTATAGCTCTGTGATACAACAAGGAAGTACGACAGAAGCATGTGTAACGATTGTCGCGGAATTGTAGCGGGTCTAGTTCATTCTGCAAGTTAACTTTGACGTTGTTACGAAATTTTTCTACGTCTGACTTGCCGTTGAGTTGCAGTACTGAAAATTGTGCCACTTTCTTTGATATCATATTCTCCTAATACAAAATTCGATTTTCGGGGTTTTCGAAAAATTTTCGACCGTCTGGCTCGACGTTGAGTTGCACTACATAATTTTCGAAATTCTACGTCTGGCAAGTTACACTTAATTACTTCGACGTTCTTCATAATATTGAGATGACAAGATGAGCCACGGGACGGCACAGAGGCAAGAGGGATTTATCGTTCTCCATAGTAGAAGAAGTGTCTGTGTGTGACCATTTCGGCCAATTTCAGTGGTAGTAGCTTTCGCAGGTCTAGAATAAATAAAAATCGTATTAAATTCTGTCAAATTATATACTCTAGCATTTTTTTTAAATATTCGGAAGCCATAAACGCATAGAGATCCGCAGTCTCGTAATAACCAATTCGTATTTTTTAAGTCAATAAAATGAAGGTATATATTACATATGCATCTAACAGTTATACAACTTTTGGTGATGGTCTTGCCTCGATTCATTATTCAATATTTACGACTAGCTCCTTAATTTATTGTTTCATATATTATTTAAAAAATAAAATTGTGGGAGAAGGGTAATGTTAGATCAATGAATGTATATTAGTAGTTAGAATTCAGCTGTTAAAAGGCAAATATTCTTTATGTACATTTAAGCTGACATAAGATGCACGTACATATATATTTGGACGTGATCTTATAAGTTAATTTAAGTACAATATATACAAAACTTAAACAATGTAGATAATACAGCTATGAAATGTACACGAATGCAGTATTTTTTTATGAAAAAAATACAAAATTGTACAACTAAATTTTCTACAGTTGAATATATATTCAAAAATATACAGGATGTCCTAAAAGTGTCAGTGAACTTTGATAGAGGTGGTTTCTTAGATCATTTGAAGTTTTTCGTTTACAAAAAGCTTTAATTTCCGAGTTAAAATAGCTCTGAGTGCAAAGTGTTAATAACTGCGTAACAAAGCCGCGGAGAACATTTTCGCAAAAGAAAAAGTGACTTCAAATGGCTTCAGGAACCACCCATTTCAAGGTTCTCCTATAATTTTGGGACAGTCTGTATATGTGTACTCGAGAAGGTATTACTCCGGAAAACGCGAATACGTTCAAAGATTTGTAAATTCATGTGAAGAAACGTGGTCTAAATCTAATTGTAAGTACTGAACATTTTGAGTGTACTTCTATTAGATCCTAATTGCATTCTAATTGTTAATTGCTACCGATAAAAACTATCGTGACTTATCAATGTAACAATAGAACAAATACAAATCAAGTTACATCGTATACATTATCAGAAAATACCAGATGTGTTCTTTAGCGGATTTTGTTTATCTATAAACTACTATATAGAAAAATTCTTTTATAAACTCGTACGTAATTGTTCTCGACTCGCAATAAGTACACGTTGATGTTTCCGTAAAGAATAAATAGAAACGGCTTAATAAATAGTAGTTTGTAAATTACTTCACATCATGTGTCGCGTTAATTACCGCATTGCTTCGACTCCTGGGAGAAATGTTTTACGGATTTTGAGTCAAATGTATCGTATACAGGGTGGTTTACCAGATATTACCACCTCGATTTTCGTCATCATTATTCGGAACGAAAAATGTTTACATACGGTTCAATGGTTTCGAGAGATGCATACTTTGGTGTTGTGAGTTTTTTGTAGTGTAATTGTTCACATAAAAATTTGATCACCAATTATCAATGAATCGTCGCATTTTTATCGAATGTGATTGCCAAGTTAAAACATTTCGATTCCTTGGGAAATTGAACGATAGTCTGTCGCCGAAATTAACGAGCCTTCGCAAGCTTTTAACCGAGTTTCGTTTGCATTTCGATTTGTCGTGACTTGCAGAGGAAGGTTGTTCTAGATTTTATCTTCAGAAATCGTAGGATGCCTCATCGTCCTCCTTTTTACGTCTGAACGCCATCTTGTATAGTGCGCCAGCTGCACAGCCTCCAAGAATGGGTCCGACCCAGTAAACCCACAGATTTTTCCATACACCCAGAATGACTGCAGGACCAAGTGTTCTGGCAGGATTCATACTGCTTCCCGTTACAGGTACGGCAGCCATATGAGCCACGGTGATAGTCAATCCGATCGCCATCGGAGCCCATCCTTTCGTGTCGCTTCTCTTTGGATCGGTCACTGCATGGACGACCAGAACCAAAAGGAATGTCACGATAGCTTCCATAAAAACTCCTTGACCATCGGTGACCGATGTCCCAAGCGATGTGGCACCCAGACTGTTGCTCTGTGATCCTGGAATCAACACCTGTAAAAAAGCGTTTACTGTAACGTCTTAGTACGACAGTAATGGTATTTTAGAGTTATTTAAATTGAAATATCTCCTGAACTACTAATTTTTCGACATACATAGGTTAGTACTTTTTTTTTATATCGAATGTCCAGCTGCATCGATTGATGTATTAAAAAATACCACATTCCATTAAAAAAAAAATGAAGTTGACCTTCATATGTCCTTTACGCGTCGACCTACAAAAATTCTACTAACATCAGATTAATGCCCCCTCGAAACCAAGCAAGTTCCATCTGATGCATTTCTTCCTAACACGAACTGATACACTGATAGTGGATTTTATTTGTTCATGCTAAACATGAATAGATCAAAAGCGAAATAGAAAAAGCATTTGAAGAGTTTAAAGATGGTGTTACATTATTTTCATCTGATCACAATGGTTAAGAAAAGTAATAAATCTGTATGTAGCTTCTGAGTTTTGATAAGTAATCAAATTATAACATCGATAAGATGTTATTCATTAGTGTTAAAATACACACACGCACACGCACACACACACACAGAGTTGGAATTAATAAAACATTCTCACCTTCAAGACAGCCGAACCCGCGATTGCTCCACAGCATTGGCAAACTACGTAACATATCGCTTTCAGGAAACTGCAATTTCCGCTGATAAGGAGGCCAATTGATACAGCTGGATTCACGTGACATCCTGAAACAGGACCTAAGACCTGAAAGAAAACGAGGATTTATTATTGCTTAGATACGTTTCGATATACAACTTTTTTTTTCGATATGAGACGATGGTCGGGACGAATTTCGACGTGCAGTAAATATTCTATGGATGCAGGAAGGTGGTACACGTTGGATGCAAAAAATATCCTGTCCACTGCGGGGCAACGCCGCAGGGGCCACGAAGCTCGAGATGCCTCGGTCGCCGAGCAGTGTAAACATGCCGCGTAATCTGATCTCGGGTTCATTTATTGTATGAAGCGGTCTCATCGGTACACTATTTTTTGCTGCGCTTCGGCCGCGCGCGATCTCTGTTTACACGCGCTGTCCTTTTCTAGCTTCGGCTCGGTCTTTGAAAGTAGTGTCTCTCTACGAACTATGCAAACGAACCTCCCTGAGGTCCTTGCGTTCGTCGAATATTTACTGTATTACGAATATTTTTAGAAAACGTGTCAAAGAAATTTTGGAATGTTTGAAAATTTCATCGAGATCACACAATTTCGTGAGAATTTATTCTTGAAGATGCAAGAGTTTATAAGAGATATTGTAAATATGCACATATATAATACATTTAATGTTGTAAATATGTGTATAATAAGCAAACTCTTTTTATTGAATTCTTTTGAACCAATTCAATTCTTTTGAACCAACCTTTGTGTTCGAAAAAAATTTCTGTAACAATGTATTTAATTCTTACGTATCACGCATGCAATTCATAGAATCTGTGAATGTGTGATGAATATTTATCCTACTTTCCAAATCCTATATTTAATAATAAAGGCTGGTTCGGTGAAATACAAACGTGTTTTTCACTATTTTCCGACTGCGTTATAAATTAAACAATACTTCATATAAACGCATCAAACCGAAAAGTAAAAACATCAATTCAATTGAATAAAAAAGGTTTTATAAAATGTCTCACGCCACCAGAGCCGTAAATTTCTTGAATTGTATTCATTACACAGTTCTTATTGTTCCTGTAACATTTTATGAAGGTAATCGTATGATTTTGAATTCACAGGAGCGAAAATTTCTTATCAGATGACCGACTGTAGTCAAAGACTAGCATGATAAATTTACTATTCGTTGACTAGCAGGTTACCGGTTATGTGTGTGACGCAGAAAAATAGAAAAGTTCGCGTTTTAAAATTCGTTTACTGAAGCGATGACTGTTATTCTTGCAGAAATTCACTGCTTCTAATTCAAGTTTCTCAATTCCCGGACCTCGGCCCGTTGATATACGTGCCGATAAAGAGATCTTAAATTTATTTCGGGGCATGAATGATTTCTTAACAATCACGGTGGCCCATATACATTCGTGGAGAAATCAAGGTCTTAGATACGGAGGCTGTGTTCGCGGAAACGTTCAATTCTATGCTAACGCCTTTGAGGAAATGTTTTTCGGAAATGTTCCAGTGTGAGTGGCACTGATTGTGAAAAAAATTTCGAAACATACTACAATATACTTCTGATGCAGAATGAACTCTTTCTGTGTGTCAATTATAAGAAATCGGTGTCGGATAGTTTATTTCTTCTCTTAATAATCTTGGGTTTTACAGTCTTCTATTTGACTCGCATATATTTTGCTCATAAATAAGCTGTAGATCTTTACACTGCACTTTGTAATTGTGTTTCAATGGTAAAATCAAATTATATTGCAATTTAATTGAATAAGAGACCAGAATTACAAATTAAATCGTAATTTAATCGAATGAACTTCGGATTATGAAATAATTTAATACAATATTAATTAAATTACTTTGTAATTATTAGTAAAAAGTGTTTGCATTGACTGCAGGACACAGGAGTCAAATAAAAATTGTATTCTTCTTTTAATTATCCTATGAAGCTGAAACTAATACGTTAATATGTCCTTAAATATTTTTTGCATGACCACTATTTTAAATTACAAGTACTCATTTTTGTCATGAATGCATAAAATCCGCAGTCTAGTAATTATAATTCATGAAGTAATTCAATGGTAATTCGACACAACTCTGAAACGATGTTACTATCGGATAAGACAGTCGTCGCCTGAAATCATTGCCGGTTAAATTCGCCGACCGTCAAAGTCGTTGTCGGTTAAAGAGGTTGTCGGTCAAATCCGGAGTCGGTGAAATATCGTCGGTGAAAACTGTGTCGATGAGACCAGTGTCGGCAATTTCCATGGGACTCTAATAAAAGAGCGAAGGTCAGCAACGAGACAAACGGTGTTAAAAGGATAGAGGAGGAGGCGCGAGAGCCACAAAGGCTCGGCTTGGAAAATGGACAAATGTAGACAGGTCGAGGAGCAAAAGGAAGAGAAACTCGACTCGGAGGGTGTAGAGAGGGAAGTGTAAATGCTGTCTAGATCGGTGGCCGGGCCGATATGAGTCCGGTAGAATCGGGCTGATGTCAGGAGGACCCGGCGGGGCCTGTCGCGGCCCAGTTCTCATGCACGTCGGCAAGGTCTTGGTTCGCCTGGGGCGATCAGAACACATGTGCGCCGACGGGTTGCCGCAATTGCGTAACCCAACTTCTTGACTCGTTCGTTTTCCCTCTCTTCTTTTTTTCTTGTTCTTGCTCTTCTTCTTCTTCTTCTTCTTCTTAATCGTGATCTTCTTCTTAGCGCGTTCTGTCGCCTTGCGCATACACACCTGTTGCTGGCTCCAGCATAAATTCCGAGCGATGCTCCGGGGCAGAGAGATCACACGCCAAGATATCGATTAATTGATTTTATTAATTATAAGATCGAGCACGAGCGACGCGTGGCGGTCCTTTAAATCCTTTCTCGCGCTGATTCAAAAGTTTCGGGGGGTTCACTTTAAAAGATATCAGGCCAGAACAGAGAGATACAACGTCTGCACTTCTCTCGCTGGTTCGTTTTCCTCTCGGAATCACGGGACCAACGTGATCCCCCGACCTTGTGCCGAATGAAGAGCCTTATCCCGGCGCGATTTTAATTATTACGCAGGTCCCATGGGCACGCCTAACAGTCGGAGATCGGCGCTTGGGCACCGGGTCCGCGAGCGCCTACAATGGGGAAAGTGTTGCTGCTCTTTTCATCTCCGTGGCCGGCCTTCGTACCTGCTTCGCTCGCTTGTTCCAAGAAAAGCAATAAACGAAGCCCGACTTTTATTCCCCGGCGTCCCGCGCCTCGATAAAACTTTTCGACCGTGTACACATCGTCGTCCTCTGCCCTGGCCTCCCGCAACCGTTCCCCAGTCTTATCTCCCGTTAATCTTGAATTATTAATTCTGCTAAATGTCTAGATACCTTGCGCGATTGGATTCGCAGGTGGTGAAACCAACCTCGAAGAACGGGCACGCGCTGGCGATCGTTCCTCGTCGAAGATACCTACAAGCGGAACGACCAAGGAGAATCACTGGACAATTGTCTTCGTTGCTTTTGATTTTTTGGGAGAACTGTCTGCGAAGATGAATTTTATGAAGGGTTTTTTTTTATGAAGAGTTAAAAGCGCTCGAATGGCGATTCCGACAGAGAAGGAGGCGCCACTAATTGTACCATTACTCAAAATATTGTTTACATTATTAAATATGTCGGTATCTAATCAATTAGTAAAAATTTAGGTATTGTATGAGGTATTTTACCAATTTCATATCCATGAAATTTCAAAAATCATGGGGAATGGAAATATTCTAAGTCGGAAGAAATGCTTCTAATTAGACTGCGGGTTTTTATGCAAAATAAAAATTGTCTGCACCATTTGCAAGACACTAGAGTCAGATAAACGTTTAATTATTACTTTGATCGTTTTCACAAGCTGATAACATTACAGTTAGGAGCAAAACTGATTACTAGACTGCGGATCTTGATGCGTTTATAGCAAAATTGATTAATACATATTTGTGATAAATGCATAAAATCCGCCGTCCAATTTTATAACATAACCTTATTTTGTCTGCATTCTTCGACAAAATAAAATTGCTTCTCTCTACAGGTTAAATATAGCACAAGCGAGTTCTACGTAATTTCAAAGTATCGTAAAATCTCGAGTTAGTTCCATAGACTTTGTGCCTTCGGGCTTCTGTGACCCAAAGCCTCCGGATATGTTTGCTGCACGCAAGTATGCTCCCATTCGCTTAAATGAATTACGGATCTTAGAGATTCATTGTGAAGTTGTACGTGCCGTATTGGATGAAAGTTAATTAATTACACGTGTCAAGGATTGACAAACAGAAATATCTTACGTGGATGTGTATAACATAAATCGAATATTGAAAAAAACATTACATTTATTTTACATTCGTGAAACATATTAATCTTCATTTACTTTCACGGATTATGCAAAATGTAGACGAATTCTAAGAAATGGGACCAAATAAAATCCTATTTTCATTGGTAACAGCATCTGTAGAGTAAAAATAAATAAAAATCGTACTAAATTCTGTCGAATTTAATACAACAGCATTTTTTAGTGACGGTAAATGAATGCACTATTTAAAAATATATAAAAAAACTGTTTAAAAACCACGCTTATATTAAAATGCACTAAAAAGGAGAAAATAAATTTTTCCATCCAGTTAAATGATTGATAATATTTTTCCCCAAAATTTTAAGTAGTTCAAAATTTCTTCTGTTATAAAAGTAGTGTCGGAATAGATAAAAAAATTTAATATAAATTTAAATAAAATCATGACATTAGTGACTATAAAAATAAAAGTGTGGAGCACCCACAAAAATTACGTCAATATAATTCAGCGTTCCACGGTTTTATTTTTAGTCACTGATGTCATGATTTTATTTAAATTTATATTAAATTTTTTCATCTATTCCGACACTAATTTTACAACAGAAGAAATTTTGAACTAATTGGTTAAAATTTTTGGGAAAAATATTATTAATCATTTAACTGGATTCGGTATTTTACGGAGAACCAGGAAAAGATTATTTTCTTCTTTTTAGTGCAGTTTAATATAAGCGTGGTTTTTAAAAGTTTTTTTTATACATCTTTTTTTCTACTTTTATTGTCATCGGAAGCAGGTGTGTATACAAAATTTCAGCAAGATTGGACTATGGGAAGAGGTTTAAAATTCGATTACAAGATTTGACGCATACAACAACACGGCAAGTTAATATAAGCGTGGTAAAAATGGAATGAACTCAAAAATGGAGATGGCAGTCCAATAATATAAATGATGAAGATGGCGACACTCGTGATTATTTAACGTTACTGTTAAAAATCGGATATTAATAAAAATAATTGTTTAAATGGCTGTGTAACGTAACGCCCTAGCCGAAAAAGGGAGTGTATGGAAATTTTCGCAACTAACAAGCATTGATTTCCAGATATTATCACAGAAACCAAATTCGCGGTTGTAAAATCCACAGACAATGGCGTTGTCTCGCACTGCGCCCGCATAATTAGGGTGCACGGGTTGCACACGGGCCGCAAGGTTCACGTATGTACGATCACGCGGGACAATGATCTTTCGCTCATGGATCACGTTGCACAACATCCCGAGACAAGGGAGCGGTCTCTCATAGGCCTCCCAAAAGACCTCCAAGCAAGGTGACTCTAATATTTGCCGAAGGATACACGCTTCTTACGACAAGATCGATTTTATCACGAATTTCGTGAACAGTTAAAGTAATTGACGACAATGTTGTACGAATGTTCAGTAGTTTGCAAGATGTTATATACAGGAGTGTCTCAATTATAGCGGCCACTTGAAATATTTACGTAGTTTTCAATAAAGATTCGTAGAATTGAACGATCGGTTTAATTAAAGTTTAATCAAAAGTTCCATTCTTTTATTAGACTGCGAATTTTTATGTTAAATAAAAATTTCCTCACTTGATTGTAAAAATGTATTTTCCTTTTAATCATTTTAGTAAATCGAAAATTCTGTAAGAAAATTTGGAACCAATTCGTTTTTAGCATAAGTGCATAAAATCCGCAGTCTACTAATTATTATATTAATGAATTTTTACGTTTCTATGGTGGTTTTCACGTTGTTTATTATCCACTTTAATATTAATGTTTAATATTATTGACCACTTTAATGTCAATGTTTTCTTTTAATCTTTTCTGAAACGAACGTAATGAACAAGTTTAATTTTGATCACACACTATGCATGTGCGAATAATACCATGTTCATTATTGCTACTAATCTTTTCCTTTTTCCACCTCTTATTCTTCTTATATATAATATAATTCACAATTACAAAATCGAATTAAATTCACAATTAAAATCGAATTATATTCTAATTTAATCGAATAAGAGGCCAGAATTACAAATTACACTGTAATTTAATTGAATGAAGCACTGAATTTCGTATAATTCGGGAAGTAATTCAATTGTAATTCAACACAACCCTGGTGGCAGGGGTGCCGACTTGAACCTTGTCGCGGAGGGTTTTTCTTTGGGAGCTCTATTGAAGGGTGTGAACAAAAATCAATTTAGTTTGGTTATAAGTTTTGGTGTGAACTCGTCTGGTTATATCCTTTGTGCAATACATTCAGATAATCTTCTACTGATGAACCGATACGTGTTATCAGTAGAAAAATTAATCGTAGTCATTTCAGGAATTTCGAGTACTCGACAAGCTGTGAAATTTGATTTTTTCGATAACAAGGCGCCGGGTAGAGATAATCAAGATTCAAATTTCGTCTCGCACCTGCAGCATCATATCGCGAATTACACTGCACCGTAATTTATAGGAGTTGAATTTACGAAAGTGTATCAATATTTTGGACACTGGAATCATTCCCAATGTTATCTCCATTTATGTTCGCGTCACGGTTATGCAACATTACGTCTTTATCTTTAACGATTCCCCGCTCGTTTGCTACAAATGACGCATAATGCAGGGCTCGAAACGTGGCATTTGCATACGAATGATTGACGACGAGTGTGCGCCTTTCTTTATTTATTCATTTAATTCTTCTATACCCTTTGTTCATTTTTATGTAAGGTCTTTCTCTTTTACTCTCTTTATGCGGTCTCAATGCGTCTACGAGTACGTCTCAATGTCATTGTGAGAAAGAAAAGAGCAACATTGAAAAGAATATCTGAAATAAAATTGCTTTGAATAGTATACAGTGAACCAAAGTAATCTTTTCAGAATTAATTGCGCGACGAGGTGTGACGTTAATATTAACGTTTTTTTTCTCCTGAACGCACAGTTTTTTCAATTCAATTTGTTTTTTAATATTGCATCATCATCCAGTTCTGAGCTATGTTTAAAGTTTCAAGTCTCTAGCTCATCGGGAAGTGGTTTAAAATTCGATTACATAATTTGACGCATACAACAACAACAACGGCGACAACTCGGCAAGCTAATATAAGCGTGGTGACAAATATCTGAATTTTAGCTTTCAATTTTAATTTACAAACGCTACGAACTTTCGTTCCAATCCAATATTAATCAACTATTGGGTTGGCAAGAAAGTCATTTCGGTAGTTTAAGGTGAAATAAAACCCAATTTTTTACTCGAGCAATGAAGTTTAACTGATAAAATATTTTCCATTTTGTTCGATGATCTTTTGCCATCTTTCCGATAGCTTCATAATTCCGCGCTCATAAAACTTCTGAAAAAAATTGAGTTCTATTTCACTTGAAAATACCGAAATTACTTTCTTGCCAACGCAATTGTTAATATTTGATCAATATATTCGATTTTTACAAAAATCAGCGAGTGGTTCCAAACTTTTGGCCAGTAGTGTATAATTCGCGAGTGATCGGCACATTTAGCGTTAAAAGTTGATGGACGTTAAAAATGCCACGGAGCGGTACCGGGGAAAGGGATCTCGATGAGAAAAGCAGATTGTACGAAAAGACCTCGGCCGAGCCAAAAGAAAATATGGCGGGCGTCGCTCGCAAAACCGTCACGTCCCGTCGATACGCGGAGATCATAAATACTCATATCCGCGCTGCAAGCTGTCAGAAAATAAAGTATCAAAAGAAACAGAACAAGAGTCATACTAGTTGATCTGAGGTTCGAGGCGAATCAGTGTTCTCGAGTAGGTTATTGGAGCCTTCGGGGCAGAATTGCACCATCCCGAGAGTTAGACCCCCTTGGGCGAATCACCGGCCTTATTTACCCTTCTACCAACGTGCCGGCAGCTCTCTGAAATCAACGAACGTGTCACGTGTAAAGGGAATACACGCATATGCATACGTAACGCGCCGCACACGTGCGCAACGGACGCGCAAAAATTCGTGATTTCGTTCCTCGTTATCGGTCTTTGTTTGCCGTCACGTCCTCGCGGACGAAGTTCCACTACCGAGCTCGCTTTGTTTGAAATATTAGACGGTAAACTCACTTCGATAAAAAAAATTGTTTAAAAAGGCTGTGCATATGTATCTTTTGTAGCGAGAAGTGGCCAGTCTCTTTAAACAATTTTTCCGTATATTTACTGCCACATAAGTTATTTATATACTGTATATACAGTCTTCTTAAATAGTTTTTTGATCGCGTTATACTGATGGGACCAGACGTGGGCATTGTTTGGCGACACAAATATTTCGAATACTATTTAATATTTTCGATTTTATTTTGCTTAAAGACAATAGTATTTTAAATAAGATATACAATTTCGAAAATAAAATATTTCTATTTTAACAATCCGAAACACAAAATAAGATGTTTTACTTTTTGCATTTTGTTGTAATACTCTGAGAAACTGCATAAACATGTGCGATTTATACACTCAAAAATGCACTGAATCCGAACCATTATTTTCAGCAATAATATTTATAATTAAAATTAAAAATAAAGACAAAATACAAATATTTGCAATATATTCTTCAAATACTAGATACTACAGTATTACTAGAACTATAATACTAGAACAAATAAAGATACTATTTTTTAAAATTACTGCCTGTCTGAAATAATTATTTTATTTTAAAAAATTATTACATCAAATAAGACATTTTATTTTCAAAGTTGTACACACGTTTTAAAATAAATAGGATTATTTATTATTTAATAATATTATTTTCCCCAGCTCTGGATGGGACATACTTTGATCTAATGTAGAAGTACGTGATTATACTTGTACGTACATTTATTATACTTGTTATCAGTGTGACATGGATTAAAAGATAGAATTACAAGCTGCTATTCCCTAATTTAGATCTAAATCGATAAAAAAATTATGAAATTTCTTGCTAAACAATCTGCAATTAAAAAAGGGGGAAGTCTAATAAATAATGTATGTTATTAGTAGACTGCGGATCTTTATGCAAAATAATAATGATCTGCATCGATTGCAAGCAATAGAAACGAAATTGAATGTTATTTCTTCCCTTAATAATTTTAATAGAGGAGAATTCATATATTGACGACTTCGATTTCTAAAATTTCTCGACAATTTTCAATTTCATCTTCTCAATTTTGCTATAAATGCATCCAGATCCGCAGTCTAGTTATCAGTACCCTTTAAACCGAAATAAAATTCCTTTTGGTTTTGTTAATCAATGGACATAAATTTTCTCCTGTTTTAGGAAATTACGATCTACAGAAAAGCTCTAATCACTGAAATCGTAAAATCAATCGTAGAGTAAGGGGTTAATGTTTAAGTGCCTTGGGAGCTCAAACTTCACACAGATTTTATTGTAATTATTCGGAACAATCCTGGTGAGTGTGGTGAAAGAAATTTGGAAAGAAATTTTTGACAAGAGTGAATAAGAGCTACCCAAATGCACATCCTTCCATAAAATTATTTTGCAATAGAAGCTAGAACATCAAGTACAAGATCGACTATAGATCAATAGATCCTATAGATCCACTCAACGCTGATGGAATCGCAATGAGCGATCGACAGAGCAGGCAAGAAACAAATTTCTCAGCTTCTATCGGCACGTAAAATCGCGTTGCGTCAACCCGTGACCGAACGTACCTTCTTTCTTGAACGAATTATGCTAGAGACTCATTCATTGTGTAACAGACGTTGGCGAACCAGTTCCGTCTTAAATTCGCGTAATGACAGATTTCGCGGGGAACTCTATGTCAGTCATTCAGATTCGCGTTTACTCGATCGGTCCCGAGTCTGAATGATCCTTTATTTTTTAAATGTTAATGAATGCAGAGGCATGCCGGCTTGAGAGAGTTGGCCGCGTGTTCCCGAGAAAGAGCCGAGGCGAGCCCGTGCTCCATGCCTTCCGGTGATGATCGTCATCCAGCGACAGGCAGTCTAGTTGCTAAACTAGACGCGCCAAAAATGAATCAGACTGGCCGAATCGCCGATTCGGTGAACCCGTCTACCTTCCACGTGCTAGCCTACCTACGCCTCGTTAAGCAATCGTGGTCAGATCACCGTTCGGCTCTTTTCATTTCGTTGATGATCGCACGTGGATCGTTGATCGCGTTTCTCGCCGGAGTTCTCCATTTAACACCCCTTACTTTACGATTTATTTTACGGTTTCAGTGATTAGAACTTTTTTGTAGTTTCTATACTTTCCTAAAGAAGGAGAAAATTTATGTGTATTGTATGCTTATATATTCTGTACACTAACTAATATACTTACAGTGCTGTGTGAACTATTATAAACTCACACTTATTTCCTGTATTTTTTTCGTTATTATTTCCAAGAATCCACTAAGTAAGTTTAAGTTTTGCTACATTTATGATGAGGTAGTACTTCTACTTCTTCTTCGTGCAATGTAGTAGCTGAATGTTTCAAAACAAGGAGATTTCAGCTGTGAATATTTATAAACTCAGTCGCTGTGCATAACTCATTCAGAACGTTTCTGAAGTCTTGTCGGAACTTCTTAGTGATAGTAATATTACAGCAAGTCTCTAAAAAGTATTTTTGTAAGGATCAGTGAAACAATTCTGTACTATATACACTATGCCGCGTGGCACGTAATTCAGTGATGTAGGAAAACAACGAATAATTGATTTGAAGATCTGTAGAAAAAGTCAACGACAAATTGCGAGTATAATTAATAGATACCAAAGTGTAGTTAAAAATTTCGAAACATTTAAATATTGTATGAGGTGTTATATTAATTTCGTATTCATACAAAGAAAAGAAGTAATATTGTAGAATGGAATTATTCTAGGTCGGAAGAAATGTTTAATTTTCGAGTTAAAGTAGTTCCGAGTGCAAAAGGTTAACTGTCTCGTAAACCACACGAAAAGCACAATTAAATAACTGAAAATACAATAAATACGGTAAAAACGTGGAAGGAGTAAATCCGACTAAAAAGCATTATAATGTTCGGTTGCGTTCGATTCGGACACTGAATAATTTCTACACGGCCGCTTATCAACGCAACAAATTAATTCCCAATTTGCTAATCGAGAAAAGAAAAACAGAACGCCACGGATGAGTGAACGAACGATAGCGAGAGTAATGGAATCAGTCCGTTCGTGAAACTCCGCTCGACACGGTAATTTACCGAGGTGAATGGAAACCCCCGTGTCCCCCTTCTCCGTTCCACCTGGATACCGGACAGTTCTTATGGGACGAGAAAAGAACATGATTACTTTTATCCATTCAATGAAATCAGATAAATGCGAGGTGGCAAATAATAATTTATCACGCGCCCGTACGCGGGAGCCGTGAGTTTTAGTAAATCGTTCCCGGTTAATTTGATATTGTAATATTATCGTTGACGCGATTATCATTCGCGTACTCCTATATGATCATTTTCTCAATACCAGCACGTGCTTGTTAGTAGACTGCGGATTTTTATGCACAATAAAAAATTGCATGTACATATTACATGCAGGATGCAGGAGCTCCATAGACATTAACTTTCTTTTTAAATAATTTTAATGTATTGAAAATAGTTCAATGGTATTTTTAAACACTTCATACGTTTGTATTATTTTGTATTTGATCTTGGTTTCTGCGGATTTTTATGCTGAATAAAAATTGCATATTACATGCAGGATGCAGGAGCTGCATAGACATTAACTTTCTTTTTAAATAATTTTAATGTATTGAACATAGTTCAATGGTATTTTTAAACACTTCATACGTTTGTATTATTTTGTATTTGATCTTGATTTCAGCGGATTTTTATGCAGAATAAAAATTGCATATTACATGCAGGATGCAGGAGCTCCATAGACATTAACATTCTTTTTTAATAATTTTAATGTATTGGAAATAGTTCAATGGTATTTTTAAACACTTCATACGTTTGTATTATTTTGTATTTGATCTTGATTTCTGCGGATTTTTATGCAGAATAAAAATTGCATATTACATGCAGGATGCAGGAGCTCCATAGACATTAACTTTCTTTTTAAATAATTTTAATGTATTGAACATAGTTCAATGGTATTTTTAAACACTTGATACGTTTGTATTATTTTGTATTTGATCTTGATTTCAGCGGACTTTTATGCAGAATAAAAATTGCATATTACATGTAGGATGCAGGAGCTCCATAGACATTAACTTTCTTTTTAAATAATTTTAATGTATTGGAAATAGTTCAATGGTATTTTTAAACACTTCATACGTTTGTATTATTTTGTATTTGATCTTGGTTTCTGCGGATTTTTATGCTGAATAAAAATTGCATATTACATGCAGGATGCAGGAGCTCCATAGACATTAACTTTCTTCTTAAATAATTTTAATGTATTGAAAATAGTTCAATGGTATTTTTAAACACTTCATACGTTTGTATTATTTTGTATTTGATCTTGATTTCTGCGGATTTTTATGCAGAATAAAAATTGCATATTACATGCAGGATGCAGGAGCCCCATAGACATTAACATTCTTTTTTAATAATTTTAATGTATTGAACATAGTTCAATGGTATTTTTAAACACTTCATACGTTTGTATTATTTTGTATTTGATCTTGATTTCAGCGGATTTTTATGCAGAATAAAAATTGCATATTATATGCAGGATGCAGGAGCTCCATAGACATTAACTTTCTTTTTTAATAATTTTAATGTGTGGGAAATATGTAGTGCAATTGTGTTTTTAAATACTTCTTACGTTTTTATAATTTTCTATTTGATCTACTATGATCTACTATAAGTATACACAATTTGTGGTCTATTTATGACATTTTAATGATGTGCAAAGTTACGCGAATTTACGTGCAGTGACACGTGAATGAAAAATGGAAGTTTCGCGCACGTCAGGAATCGTAATGAAAAACACTTAAGGACGATTGTAAAAATCTGTATAACAAGTATATGAATGTATTTAGACTAATTAACGCACGGAAACGGAAGGGACAACGCTATAGTTATAAATATATACATATATGCATAAAATGTAAATATAATAACTAGACTGCGGATGTTTATGCAATTTGCAATTTTTGTAAACGAATTTTAAGAAAGTGGAATATCGAATTAAATTCCATTTTCACTGATAGTAGACTTTATAGATTTCAAGTAAATAATCATCGTACTAAATTCTGTCGAATTGTATACTCCAGCATTTTTCAAGTTTTCAGAAACCATAAATGCATAAAAATCCGCTGTCTAATAATAACACTTGTACGTTCTTATTTTATATATTTCGTATTAAGAATGAATATAGGTATGATACAATACGTATGCATACGTACATGCATTCTTAATACGTAACATAATATGAGAACGTATGAATGATTCGTATGATGAACGAATGCCACAACAAACAAGGTTGTATAATACAACGAATTAATTAATTACAAGATACACTACCGTATCCAATTACTAACTCAATTCATTGATTAAATTTTCGGCTACCCAGCAAAAGACCGATAGCACGCTCCTTGTGTCTTTTAGTGGCGCCGCGCCACTTTCATAATTGCTGGCACACATGTAACGCGAGGAAGCGAACACGTAATAATTTGGTATTGACAAGGCTCGGAAGCTTCCTTCTAGTAAATAATTACGTAAAGAGCAGTTGACTTACGTGCGCCAGACTCGCAACAGCAAGGCCAAAGGTGAACGCGATGTGCACCACTGTGGGTGGATTGTCGACGGACCATCTGATGCAGGAGGCGCAACCGATCAACACCAGGAGGAATGTTCCCAGAGCTTCGGCAAACATCATCACCAGAAAATCAACCTTCGTCACCTCGTCGATGCCGACGAAATCTTTCGCACCTGGACAGGGCAGAAAATAAAATGACGCATGTGTTGAGGGGTTAACAATCTTCATCAAAATAAACAAAAGAACGTGTTCCGGAATATTCTCACAATTTTATTTGAAAATGCGTAAAATTGCTGGATTTATAGTGGTATCGCAAATAATATATTGTTTACTTGGGTTATCATCTTCAAGAATGGTATTTGTTTCAGGCTTTAATTTTCAATTTTGTCGTTTTTATAGGTATATCGGTATTCATTTTAGGTTTTCTATTTTCACAAAAATTTTATTTATGTATTAAAAGCTAAGAATAAATTACGAATGTTTTGCTTTTATAATCAGATTGCATATTGTCATGCAAGGATTAAGTGACATTTCGATGTTTTTCCTATAAAGAATTCTTTTTAATCAGCGAAATTAATTGTACATTTGTCGTTGTTTTTAAAAGGTGTTCTATCAGAATGGAAATTTGCATAAAGATTCTCTGACTAATGCGACGCAGCGTAATAAAAAAACATACCGATACTATGCTCGTTCGACCGCATGATCGAACTTCTATGGCGCGATACACACCTGACTCTTTCTCACTCACGCCCGAATAGCGTTTCACTTCGGAGCGTGACGGATCAGACTCATTCACTGCCCAACAAAAATTGTGTACGCGGTGCGCCTAAAGAAGTTTTCACTTTAATAATCACTTGAATACAGAATTAATTCTAATAACAATTAAGGTAAATAATCTTTATGTAACGGTCCTTGCTTTATGACGTATATTTTTTGCATTCCGATAACAACCGACGCGGTTGGCAAGGTGAGAAGGGTCGCTCGGAGATAACGAAAAGTGCGTGCGTACACTTTGACTTTCGCGTATACATATTATGAAGCCGCGGTCGGACCCCTGTGACCGATTATCGCCGAAGATCGGCAATTGTCCCCGAATTGGGATCAGCGCGCCCAAAGACGCACTACATACCATTTAAACCATTAAGTACCTGAATTCTATTGAGTTTAATGAGAGGTATCGCAATAATTAGAAAAACCAATACTACTTTCCATTTTGAAAAATGTTGAGGGTCCCCTTCCGTTCCAGAAATGTTTTATTTCCTTGAAAAGGGTGATTCCTAAGGTCACTTGCAATAACTTTTTCCTTTATCGAAAACGTATTTATTAACGAAAAACACGGACCAACCAGAGCGCGGCTACTGCGGACGGTTTTCGGCTCTACCAACGGTAACGCCTCGCTCATTGTCAGATGTAGCCGTGCTTTTATTGGTCGGTCTTTTCCATTGATAACTCCTTAACGAAGCCGCGGCAAACATTTTTGTAAAGGAGAAAGTTACTTCGAATGACGCCGGGAATCACCCCTTCCAAGGAAGCACAACATTTTTGGGACATTCTGTATTTTAATACTTGTCTTATATTGTATTCATATCATAAATAATATAACGATTATTATATTTTGTTACAAATATCGTTGTACGAACTAAATTAATATTGTTCACTTTAACACTGTTTCCGTTTATTTTCCTTCTCTCTCTATAGATTTTATTTTATTAATTGTGCCTGTAACGAAGAAGGACACTCATTCTTATTTTTCATGATGGATTCCGGTAATTCTCATCTATTTCTATTCTTATCAGTCATCTAATACCAATACATCGCAGACTGTATTGCAAATTTTCAAAATTACTGGGTTCTGTATGGCCAGCCGTGTATATTAGCACAGCTGGAGTTTCTTCGGGTTCGTAATATACGAGTATGGTGTTGTTCTAATGACTAACATGATGATTAGTGTTATGTAGGCCTTCTTCTGCTTCTATATTTCTTTTTAATTGCGCAGCTAACGAAGAATGTTTCCTGATTCGTATTTCGTTCTCGAATGTTGTTGTCTATTGCTTTACTGGATTATACAAACTTCTTCGCATCAATTCCAAGAAGCGAAAGCTGAATCGGGATTTATATTTCTTCATTGAATAATTTCAACTTTATATATAATAATTGAATAAAAATATCTCTTCTACTTCAATTTTTAAATATAGTAGTTTCAAGAACGAAATAAAAAATGTTTGCTGCCTTCAAATCCCCAGTTAATATGTTCAGCTAAATTCAGCCAAAAAATATTTTAAATAAATACTAATTTCTGTATTAGAAAAGATAATATATTTGCTTTTTAATCACACGTATTGTATTGAATGTGTAATCTTAAATCATGAAAATTGCAACATATTTTGATTACCTGTGACAGCTATAAACATTTTAGTTAAGACAAGAATTAGAAAACTGTAATTTTATACCGTGATGGTTAAATAAATAATTGAAGAAGTACGTTGAATACTACAACAAATATTAATCGATATCATATATGAATATATGATCAATATCATACACTTAAAGTCAATGTTGCCACAATAATTAGAAAAACTATGATTTCATACACTAAAAAAAAAAATGAGATGAATTTATAAATACTGTTACATTATTTTTAACCTATTAAACATATTTAGGCAGTAAATAAATTTCTATTTCATTCCAGTATGTTGCAATTCAGGTAGAAAATTTTTATTTTGCATAAACGTCTGCTGTCTAGAATGTTTAGGTACTAGTAATGTAAACTAAGGTATATAGATATTTATGTTTCGGTTTTCGGTTTCCATAAGCTGTGTCATTATTGGTTGTACAGCCAAGCGACATCTTTATCAATATTTAAAATCAATGTTAGGGAATACACGGATAGTATCGAATGGAACGATAAGGTATCATGTGTACTAATCCCGAATTCTTTTTTAATGAATCCTATTATCACGCAACAGATTTGATTCTATAGCGAGATTAACGACGCCAAGCTACAAGTGATTATTAAATAATATACGTGTTAACGCGTAATCCAGATAAGAAATGGAAGCCATAGGGAAACAGGAACACTTACGCACGCCGGCTTTCATAACATTTGTGCAAACGATTTCGCTGGCTAACTTCGCTCGCAGTGAATCGCATACCGTGAAGCGATAAAAAAATTTTCCTCTGTAATTTATTATCGTACCAACAGTCTGAAACGGCGACGTCGCCAACACGCGTGTCCCACTGTTGACTCAGTTCAACATTATTCATATCACGAAAACGCTCCAAAATATTTAAACGTTTCTTTACAATCTCCTGTGAACACCGGAGAAGATGATGAATTCGTTACAATTTCATCGAGTGCGAAAACTACAACGTTCTGCACTTCATTCATCTTTATTAATTATTATTTATTCATTTATTAAACACTTTTACATATTAATAAGATTATAATCTTAAATTTTTATTTCACTTGCATTGTTTAGGTTTCGTACAATTGTTTACATCTTCAAGCTGTTTCATGATATGTGTAACATATCGGGTTTTCTCAAATTCTAAGTAGAACTCCCAAAAATATATTCCATATAAAAATGAATTAAAAGAGAATTAATGATTTTATTTATCAGAAGTCAAATAAATTAAAATAATAGAAAATATATATATAGTGCCTAGGACAGCACAAATGTTTAAACAACTCGCACAAGATACAATCACTGTAAATATACTTTCTTTAAAAAGAGGATTCAAAATGTTATATAAATTGTGAATAGAACTAGCAAAAATATAATACATATAGAAAAGTATCAGAGGCGCATTACCTAACCTAACCCAGACTATAAACATTGATAATAACAAATGACAACATAGTCATTATAACAATCAGTCATAGTCATTATAACAAATAACAGACTCTAAACAACTTCCTCAATGTTCCCTGACAACAACCAAACACAATCACTCTCTACTCTCCACGGATAAACCAAAAACTAGCTTTTCTAAAACGAAAAACGCTCAACATACCTTTCCACCCCTTTCCCATTGTTGACACACACGTCTTCAAGGACGAAAGCTTCGATCAACACCCCTCTTCCGGTTTGTCACTAGATCCTGAGGATGCTGTTATTGGAACGGTCCTAGCATATCCCAAGGGTATCGATCATTGATCACGACTCACAAGAAACTTATTTCCAACAAAACTAGGAGAAACAATGGCTGATCACGTCGGTTGGGGGCTCGAATACTATAACAGGGGTACGCGGTTCAACTGGAGCGACATGCAGGTTCGTACAACGAATCAAAAAATAAAAACAGAAAAGAAAAAAGGTAGGTAGAGGTTGAAAGAAACTGTTGTCGGTGTCGCACGCGAATCTACCGTATTCGACAGTACACCACGTGGAGTTTCTGGGCTATTGAGTCTGTGGAGCGGCAGTTTCGCCTTCATATATCGCTGTTCTCCACTGCTGTCCTCCCTCCAATCGACACGCGGATCCCCCCTTTCTCACCTCCGCCACCTTCAACCTCTTCATCATCGTAACCCCACCAATGTTGTTCACTCAAAAACTCATTCAAAAGCAGCCGCTCGCGTTTTCAACGACGATCCTGGTGGATGTCTGATCCGCAAACCCGTGATCAAGGCCCCGTGTATCCTTGACACGCTGCAGCGCCTGGACCCGTGTGTCTTTATTGGCGATCCTAATACCACGAATCGAGGATTAAATGGAACTGTAACGAAATTCGGTCCTCTGGAATGTTGTAATCAACGGGCTCGATTATATCTGCTCAATTATTTCTCGGCTACATCGAATCTTAGTATACCGCTGATCCAGTCTTATGATCGAATTAATCGCGTTAAGAGCCAGTTTGATATATTGTAGTCGTTGACATGTATTGGTTCGAACCATAAAAGTGATTTCTGTGTACGAGATATTAAAATAGCATTTCGCTGAAATAGTTTTCAGATTAGAAAGGGAATAGATTATTAGAAAGTGGTAAAAGTAAATTCGCTAGTTTTATACGCACGTAATGGTAATTTGTTATTGAACGTGGCACGTGGAAATATTTCCGAGTATATATTTATTCAACAGCAAAGTACAATGTTCTGGTGTTCTACCGGGTGATTCAATTGTTACGATTAGACTGCGGGTTTTACGTGTTTATGACAACACTGAATCAGTGAATTAGAAAACTGGGAAAGTATTACAATAATTTCAGAGAATTTCGTAAAAATCCTCAGTCTAATTATATGATAACTAATAGTACTTCTGGATTAAAGTTGATCCGAAAATAATTTCGTTTCTTTGCCTCAATATTATCAGTAATAACCTTTAACTGATTTATTAGGGTCACGAGGCAAACGAAGTTCGTTTTGCAAATTCAATTTTTAATTAATAATTAAATATAACAAAAGCTTATAAAACGAAATATTCGAAGAGTAACAGATATAAAACATTTTGTCTTTTTTATTTGAGTTCAACCATGGCGACAGTATACTAATTATAAGACAGCGGATCTTTATGCAAAATAAAAATTTTCTATCCGATTTGCAACAAACTGGAGTGAAATAGAAATTTATTTTATTAATGTTTAATAGGTTGTAATAATATAACAGAATTTTTAAATTTTTCTAGTGGTTTAACTGTTTTAAATTGCACCTACTAATTAGTCCACTAATTATATTTCTGAAAAGTACTATAACAATTAAGCGCTAAGTAAGCAATTTACGGAATCCTAGGAAATATAAACATGTATCTTATTTTTCAATTATTCAAAATAATAAAGAATAAAGAAAAGAGTAAAGTCAACTTGCAACGATAATTGACATAATTTACATCACTCTGCAGGATTTATGAATAAATTTTATTAACCTTAGTATTAACATTATGAACGAGTAACATTAATCAATCACAACAAACTACATAGTTATTTCACTCGAGTTTATTAGTTTCACTATTAGTGCAACATACATAACGCTTGAAGAAATGAATAGATACCGTAAAGCCAGTTAATCCGGAAGATCACCTGAATATTAAAAACTGAAAGATTATAATTATTATTGTACCTAAAAATTCTTGATAACAAATAATACTATCAGAACATATACTATCTCTCTCATCTAGATAAAAGAAAGGATTAAAACAAATCATAGTGCGACTTATTACACATTGCCACTGTTACAGCAACAATACATATATGTAATTACTAGACTGGGGACGTTTATGCAAAATAAAAATGTTTTGTATTGATTATGGAAAGTAGAAATAATATAAAAATTGATTTGATCCCTTAAGGACTTTGTTACATTAAACACAACGTCACAGCATTCTTGAATTTTTTAAAATCTTTTCCCGTTTTATATTTCACCCAGGCAATTGCTTCATAAATGCATAAAGATCCGCAGTCTAGTAATTACATATAAAAGAGTGCATACCTATATTTATTATTTAAAATATTATGAATACTGTTTTAGGTTATGCAATTTTATTACTGGAGAACAGAGATGTCTTCCACTCTACCTTTCCCCTTCTACGTCACTATTCCCCACGCTTCCGCCACAGCCCGGTCACGTGAGGCGTTTCGTCTCATGTCACGTGATTAATCCACGTACTGACAGAGAAAGGGTAACGTTCTCCCTTCAATTCAAGTCAATTCGCCTGATCTGGCGACTCTGTTACAGGTATATGTACATAATGTTCACAATTTCTCAAGGCTCAATTAGCCTATTTTTAATAACTTATTTAGGAACTGTACGTATGTATATCGAACAAGGCGTCAGTTCTATTACATAAATGTTATCTGATAATCATCCTCAGACTTTATTTTTGACCCATGCGATTATAAAATGTAACATTTCCATTACCCGGATATTCTATCGCCACTGTACACGGAAAAGATTATTCTTATACCACACATTCGCATGATACACTGTTCCATTAATGCTAATTAAAATTTGTCACCACAAATGAGGTTACCGAAGACTTGCGAATTTCCAAGGTTTTAGATACGGAATATATGACATATATATAATAAAACTAATAATAATAAAATAAATATAATAAAACGACTTGGAAGATGTATTGTACAGGCTAACAGTAACTGTATCAATTGTTTCATTCTTGAAATTTAATTTATTTATTATTATCTATATAATAATATATATCATATATAATATTATACAATAATATATAGTTATAATAATAATATAAAATAATATATAATTATTGATACTATTTATAATCTAAAAGATCATAGAATACATATGACCAAAATAATTAAAAAATGTGTAAAGAGCGTGATTCTGGGAACTGGCACAAGTTATTGATCTTTTTTAGGTAAAAATAGAAAAAAAATGTTCCGTAAATATTTGAGTTAAATAGTGGGGGAAGGTCACCTCCCACCTTAGCGGAATGAAGAAGTGGGCGGGGCCAAATATAACTCGCGGCCCGTGAGTTGGACAGATACATACAGGTACTTACATACACGATACAGAATGTAACAATTAATTAAAATAAAAGTAGTATTGTAGTTACATAACGATAACGGATTAGCCATAATTACGCAAGAACGAATTGCATGCTAGAGAAGTCCGCGAAATGGTGTTTGTCATAAACTGACATCGATTACGGTTCGCATCGTGGAAAGCAATTTAATCGACCCGTGCCACAATTGTGAAACTACTTAGGTTCAGATGATATCTTTATAATTTATCTTGATGCGCGAAATAACGAAAAACCGGAAATATCATTGCCGAGCATGCATCATACCGTTGTAAAATGAAATTCTCGCAACTGCGTGTCATGTTGCGAATTACAAATCGGCTATGTTCAATGCTTTATCGCGCTGTTATGACGCGGCACTGAAAACACGCATTGCGTGACGGTAGGAACGCCGAGCGCGCCTCGCCGTTTTTCGCGTTGCACTAACGGAGATTAATAAGACTTGTTATTACTTGTTTCACTTGCTGGAATTCACTAATCTCCGAACCGTATATATACAGGTATATATGTATATGTATACAGTATATATGTGCAGGGTGTAGAAAAAGTAATGGTCGTCCGTCCTAAGGGTGAATCTATACCTCTGGGTCGGTGGACATTTGTAAAAGAAACTTGCCGCATAATTGTTGTTAGAGTTTGTTTTTACATCAGTATTCACCTTCTACTCATCGAGACGAGAAGAAGTTTGAAAGGAGCCACAGTCGCAAACAAATAGTTATTTGATTTTGTGTATAATTATAGGTATACGTATAGTGTATAGTGTTAACTGTGTATTTTTGAAAATGTTGTTTTGGATCTGTAAAGGCTGTTCCCATTAAAAATAGGATATTATTTCATGCCACTTCCTTAAAATTTGTCTATAAAAATTGAAAATTCCATAAACATCCGCAGTCTACTCATCACTGTCTGCAAGTCCAACTTCGGTATTAATTATACACTTTTACTTGAAGAGGGAAACACTGCGAATATTAATCCGGAAGAATATTCTCACGTTATAAATAGATCAGTTGGCACATTAAAGAACATTCTCACACAATTAACAAACACGGCGGTGAATTATTTATCGGTAGATCGCATAATTTTAATGATCGCATTGCTTCGGATAGATAGCACAGTAGTATCAACAGGGTAATTATAACGTAAGAGTCAACAATGGTATGTAAATATCGCGGGATGTGGTATGCACGAGCATACTACTCCGAGTGTTTTCGTTGCTGTGTTATCAGCAGTTATCTAGAAGCTGCGTTGTTCCACCGGTAGATAACCACGATCGTCTAATTCTTTGGGATTGCAAAACCGAGCCGTGGTGCGGCACCACTCACGTCCCTTGATAGTAATTAAGTGGCATTAATTGGGTCACAGCGTAGCAAAGTGCCTCCTGTAAATAGATGTTTCGCGCACCTGCTGCTTCATTTCCATCGTCTGACGTTACACAGAGCAACGAGTACTTAGAAGTATTGAAATTGTGATTCACCGATTCCGTTTCGAGCTATAGTTTATTGCCCTATAGAAATCGTCGAGTGCTCAATATTCTAATAGCATTTTGGACGTTCACCTGGCGTCGAAAATTCACCAAATAGGGTAACTACCGATTACTGTGGTATCATGCTTCGATCGTACTTTATTTTAATATTATTCCTCATTTATCACGAAACAATAATATGCGTAAGCATTTTAAATTGTAGAAGAATGATGTGTTCTAATACAAAAATAAATTGACGGCCCTCAAAACCTAACAGCATAAGAAAATATTTAACAATGAAATCTGTAACATCTTGTACGTATCACTGCGGACGAAAAAGAGCCATGTACCAATTACTGCGGATTAGAATTTGAAATATACGAGCGTATGAAAACAAACTACCTATCTAAGCATTAATTTATATAACTCCTGTGAGTACACTAACAAATAATTTTTTTATTACATTTTAAATGAATTACGCGTCTTCGGCCGCGCACGAAAAATCTTCAAACAGTTTCGTCCACGTTTCAATTTGTTCGACGTGATTCAGCTTGGAAGACGAAGCCGGATCACGTATTTTTGCAGACCGATTTGTTCTTTTCTCGGTAACGCCGCGAATTTATCTGGATCCCGTAAACAAGAACAGTTGCGAACTTTCTTTTCTCCTTGGGATTGCAACTAACGGAGGAGAACAATTCTAGTATTCGCCAGGCCGGTGAATGTACCACGAAATCGCTACAATTATATCGTGCGCCGCGGTCATTCTTTCCTGCAGCAGCACAAAAACCTACGTTACAGCGAAAACTTTCCTTCTTTAACGATCGAGGACTAGAAATCGGGGAGAAACGAAAACAGAGGATACGTGACAGGTTCTCATACCGCCGTGCCGAGACAGTCCTGAATTATTAACGAATGATAACAATGTTCAATCGTAAGGAATAGAATGCAACAATAGTTTGGGCGCCTGTGGGATCTCTGTGAAAGCTTTAATTTCTAACGAACTATTGTAAAATAATTCTGCCCGAGGTTTGCGAACGCACAGAGAAAGTATCTTTTATTCTTAAATGAACTGTGTTATCTGTAACGTGAGTAAATGATTGTGGAAAAAAGATCGTGGTACACGAAGGTGTTCACGGGAACGGAAAGTACCAGATCCATTTTTACGGTTTTCTACCGAGCACGACTAGACGGCAAATTACCTCGAATAGTTATTTCTTATTTTCATTTCAAATAAAATTCGCCCAGGTCGGCGCAGCGTATTTCCAATTTTGTAGTTATGGTGCAAACATAGAGAACCTCCGAATTTCCTAATCGCCGGTTGAATATTATGTGCTACCGAAATTGGGGAACGGTGGAAAACAAATTTCATGGAAAACGAAGAATTGCCCGACTTCTAGGAAGCGGAACGAGAAACAAAGCGTTGCGTGAATAATATCAGTCAAGAAGGCAGTGGATTTTCGCAAAGTTGCTTCGCGATGCGTATAAGGTGGAAGAAGGAAAATTACCTTAACGTAACACTGAACACGCGCGATGAGCTAGCTGAACGAACACGGTTACTTGTTACGTGATAATGGTTTTAACGAGCCACGATATAAGAATCTGTTTGTGATTTTTAAATAGAAGACTTAATTTGCTCCTTAAACGTGCGCTTCCAGCGACCGGTCTTGAATCTTGAGATTGAACTGCAAAATTCATTTTGTGTCTCAGATTATTATTAAAACAATTTTTGTCTCAGAGTATGAAATTAAATCTCGGTGTCCCAGAATATGAAATTTCATATCTCAATTATTATTGTACTCGAACCGTGTAGCATCAGCCATTTTATACAGCATTTGAAATATTTGTCTCTAAATTCTGCCAAGCGCTGAAATGAAATCGGTGGTAATCTGGTTTAAGTTGCCTCTCGAATGAACCACAGAAATACAAATAATATCCGTCACAGCTAATGAATACCGCAAATGATTAACACATCGACTGGTTCATTTGAATTACATAATAAATAACGAGGAACATAATAATTTCTTGTATCTACAAAGTCTCCATCGATGACTCAATTTACTGAGAAATCGCGGCAATTTCGTATCTTCTCACCGCGCAGCAAGAGATCGAGACGAAAATAATGCAGCTTTAATCCGATAATGAAGCAAGTATGTACTATGCGTTCGACACCAATTACCTGGCCCGCAATTTTCGCCTCGTGTGCACGGACATTAAACAGATGGGTACAATGTTCTTTGGCAGATTCTAATTTCGTCCGTCGAGCCTTGTAATCATTTCCTTTTCGACGTCTGCGGTATGTCACTTCTACGAAACACGTACTGATCGTCCATCAGGAGATGGCAGTGATTTCGATGGTGGAGCGCGGAGGGATAATAACTGCGCTCTAATTGATTTTCTATTAACAATACCACCACCGGTCAAAATGACCGGTTCCAGATTTATTATTTTACAATTATTGGAATAATAAAAATCTTCTTTAGTAGAGTACTTATTGAAATAGGAGCCGCACAAAGTCTAAATAAATAAATAAATTTTTTTAGAGATTAGTGACCATAAATAAAAGCGTGGAGCGCCCACGAAGATTACGTCAATATAGTTTAGCGCTCCACGCTTTTAGTTATAGTCACTAATGTCTAAAAAAATTATTGTCTTCTTTTTAGTGCATTTTAATATAAGCGTGGTTTTTAAAAAGTTATCTTTTATATATATTTATTAGCTATAAAATTTCATAATTACGCCAAAAATTTATACCGCTGGAAAGGTATAGTTTTCAGTTACATTTTCGTTGCAGAAAGTATAATGATAGCGTTAACGTATGAAAAGTTACAGCCACATTTCTGAAGACAATGTTCTCGGCAAAAAAGTCCCTTATAGTTTTATTCAGGAAAAAGCAATTCTCTCTCTCTCTCTCTCTCTCTCTCTCTCGGCGATTTATTATGTGTATGCGGGTAGATTGGTAAATGAGAAATTAAATGTAAAATCTGATGTGTATGAGGGACCTAATCTATTCTTTAATCACTATGAAAATATGTTATTCCCGATAGGATCGGCACGCGAAATCTTAGTTGTTCTACTGAATTCATATCTATTGCGTGTATTATATACTGTATTGATCAGAGATGAAACTTATCTTTTGTTTTTCAACAAATTTCGTTTAAATTTATCGTTTAGGAAAATGTCTGCTGCTGTGGAAGTTTTGTGTTTGGTTCTCCATCGTTGGAAGAACGCGATTTTGTTTTCTAGTGATATTAGGAACAGTGCAGATAAGAAATGTTCTATTGCATTCTCACGAGTATAAACTAACAGAAACGTATACAGTCTGAAAATGCACTTCTGGACTGCATCTGCGTACATTTGACTTGGCATGCATGTTAAATAACAATTAAAATGCATACCGAAGTCTGGTGAACACCGCAATGGCAATAACAGGAAAAGACAAGCCAAACGAGAATTCAAAAACGTATATTGACAAGTATTCTGTTACCAGGTATTTATCAATTATTATTAGGAAACGCAAAATAAAATTTTAAATATATATTATACAGTCACACATACATATATTTACAAACGAAGGGCTCCGAAGTAAATCTATTTGAAACACAACAGAGTAATATTTTCGTTTTCTACTTAAGTACTAGTTAATAAATATTACTGAATACTGCTGAAGTTAATAACTGAAGTAGTATTTGTTAATAAATGGTGCAACTAACACTCAGTTTGAAAACACTTAATTATCTCAGTTTTCATGCTTGGTGACTTACACTGATTGGCTTCCGAACCCTCTTAATATTCTCAATTTTAAAATTAATTGAGCATGGATTGATAGATTGAACATTGATCTCTTTGATCAGTCCATTTCTGATTATGTCCACTTGCGTTAATATTTACGTTTACAAGCATTCTATTGTTGCACGATAATCTGATATATAACAACCGATCGTGTAAGTGGAATCAGTGAGTCACAGTCAAACATGATCGTTTGCTTGACGAAGCTCTTACAATTGTTACGTATGCGGACGTTTCGGTTGGTGACTCTTGACCCTTTCGAAGATATATGATTTTGGTGCTATATAACGGACATGCATCCTCCTATTAATCGGGTTGATTCAAGTGAACAAACGCAGTACGAATCGTATCACGACGTTAGTTCGAGCAAGATTGGGTAATCAAAGTTCTTGTCAATCAGTTTTGCCAAACGCTACCTATACCGTTAGTGATCGCCCTCGCATTTCTCGGTACGTTGAAACTCAGAGTGTCATTTCCTGGAGTCTAATCCAGAACATATTAATCTATATTAATATAACAGAGTCTACCTTTATTTATCACTAGATTGTGGATGTTTATGCATTTACATGAGAAATGAGTAGGTGTAATTTAAAACAGTGAAAACATTAGAAGAACTTAAGAATTCTGTTATATTATTTTCAACCTTTTATCCATATTGACAAAGAAAATAAATGTCTATTTCACTCCAGTTTGTTATAATTCAGGTAAACATTTTTATTTTGCATAAAGATCCGTTGTCTATTTATCACATACTTTCGAGTTTACTGTAGTCGGTATTCTACGACGATATAACTTTGCCGTTCGAGGTGTATCTAGCTAAGGGGGTAGACTTGTTTCCAGGATTGGAAGGGTGCGGCATACCCCTTCTCATTTCTCGGTAATGCAAAGGTGCAGTTTTTCAGTAGTCAAAAGCACTAGATAAAAGATCAATCGAGGGCGCAGTCGCCCTGAAAAGTCCTATTTTTACGTTTACGAGGCGTAATTTGCATTATTCGGCAGCATGTAGCTGTCGCAGCTTATGAAAGAAGCTACATGCGCACCTTTATGCTTACGAATAATGCAAAGTAAGTAAGAATAGTGCCTTGTAAACGTAAAAATCCCCTATTGATTTGATTTGTAAAATTGCAAACAACTACTTTAATTGATTCTGTTGACAAAAAATCAGTACAATTCAATTTGTCCTCCAGAACTATATGTAGACTTTGATCTGGAACACAGGACCGTATGCACATCAATCCCTTGCCCTACGATTTATTTCGCGGTTTCAGTGATTAGAACTCTTTTTGTAGTTCGTAATTTCCTACAAAAGGACAAAATTTATATCTATTGTATGCCTACATGTCCGCCAATAACTATACATTAACAAAACTAAAATAGAATTTCATGTCGGTTTCAAGGAAATTAATAACATACATATTTATTAGACATTGTTCAGAATCTTCAACACGAGTCTGACACGATATTGTAGGGTAAGCGGTTAAATAAGAAAAACAATAGCATAAAGAAATGTTTTTAAGCACCTTGACTTAAAATTCGACTTCTGTCCGCGCCTTGCTTGCCATTAACAGATCGCTATAACGACCAGTCTTCGCTCTAACTGGATTGATTAACTTAGCACGTGCTCTGAACCGGCTCGACCGGCGAAATACGTAATTACGCGACAGATTCACGTTGGTGTCTGCTGATTGCGAGGTGTCTCATTACACGACACGCGCAACACCTGCGAGAGGAAAGACTTCTCACCGTCATTCGATCGGATCCTTTTATCGTAAACAAAAATGCAAATCGATTACATTGGCGTTCGCAACAAACTTCCAATAAAAATAAGAAAATACTTCGACTACATTTCAATCGGTAAAGATTTAATTTAGCATTCCTTGAAGTATATTTCTCACATAGTGCACTTTCTTAGATCCTGTAGTTTTATTGTACTATATTTTTGTGAGCTCGCGGTATGCTTCGCAGTAGAAGGGATATTCGTTTTTTTAGATCCTACGGTTTTCGTTTTCTTAGATCTTACGGTTTTCGTTTTCTTAGATCAAGGCTGTGTATTTTAATTCTGTAATATAAATTACTCTGTGTAAGTATTTAGACAACCTGTAAAACCTGATTTGTAAAAGTAGAAAATTTATTTGATATGAAAATGTCTTTGTTGCACTTTCGTTTTTTATTCGTTCGAGTAACTCAAGTAACAATCTTGATTGTCCAACGCTCACTAATCACAGAAGAATTGTTTTTGCTATCATGTCTATTATCACATTCTCAATATTGGAATCATTGTTCTATCACGTTTATTATGAAATCAAGAAGCATTGAAAATTTAAATTATCTCAGCATGTGAGAATTCGTTTCTGATCATTCTTTTGGGCAGAATACTTTTACAAAATGGAAGTTGACTTTAACTTAACTATGACTTAACTAACAAATGGTATTTTATATTACACAGATTATGTTCTTTGCTATATGATACATCATATTTTAATATATGTAAATCCACTTACAGACATCCTGCAATATATTCCATGAATATTTGTGGAACGTAATTGAAATTTATGTTTAGCGTACTCCTTCTTTTTAGTAGACATAATTTTTGACATCGAAGCTTGGCATTCAATTTATGCTACTTCACAGAGAAATCTGCCGAGACATGCCGGTTGTACATAATAGGTTTATGTAACGCGTAAGTTTAGCGTATTTACGTCAATGTAACCTTAACCTTACAGAACACCAAGATCGGTAAACCTTGTCCGAGATATAAGGGGAAAAAGTGTACCTGTTGCTGTGTTCACTCTTAAAACTCAGCCAACCGGAATTCCGGCGCGGAAACGGCGTCTACAAAGATTTCAAATGAATCATTTTTTCTTTCTTCAACTATTTACAAAGTCTTAATGACCTGAGTCTTCAGTCATTTTTACCTATTGATTGACGCCATAAGGAAGAAATAAGATAAGAAGAAATTTAATTACCAAATTTGAACGAATCTATTTAAATAAATAAATCATTGTGATCATTCAAATGAATCATTTTTATGTTTCTTCAACTATTTTCAAAGTCATAATGATCTGATTGTGAGTCTCCATTCATTTTTATCTACATATTGATTGACACCATATGGAAAAAATAAGATACGAAGAAATTTGACTAAACAATTATAACAAAAACAAAATTCAATGATTCTTTCTAAATAGTTTTAATCATACTTTTGGTTAAACTTTTTAAATTTTAAGAAGCACAACTACATCAAAATAACATTAATAGAAACAGAAAATTTTCAGATCGATACAATAAGAAAGATTCCGAAATATTGTTTCTCCTAATTGACTCTAAAACTCGTATAATTACATACTCTGTGAAAAAACTGCAGAATAAATGAATAGTTTCATTCGTTTTTTAAATTGAGTATCCAAGGTCATACATTTTCGTTCCTCCCTCTTTTGCATATTTATTAAACGCTATTCCATTGAATATCTGATACGTATATATGTATACGGGGGGCACGTGTATCTTGATTATCATTTTATTGACACGTAAAACGGTAATCCATGTTCCTTCTTAATTATCAAAATTGACTGCTGCAACCGTATTTAATATGAAAACAATTAAATGGCAGATCAAAGAAACCGTTTTCATGGTGATATTTTAAATGAGCACGCAGGCTTCAATTGTATACCTACACCTTTGCTATCGTGATGTGTTTCTCGAGAGCCACGTTACGCACTGTAAACACGTAATGTCTTTAATCATAATACGCGCGCGGGATCACGTATCTCATTAAATTAAACACTTTAGGCAGGAACGAGTAAAAACACCAACTACCTTTGCGGTTATTAGCATCAGACTTGCAACAAATGCTCATTGTTCCTATGTAAAAGAGTAGAAAATCTGATGGAATTTTCTTTAGTCTATTACACATATACAGGGTGTTCAATTTTAATCAATACATGCGATTAAACTTTTCTCTGTCTCGTGGGCAACGTAATCCGGTGCCGTTATTTTGTTTGTAAGTGTACACATGAAGGACACTTGAAGGTCATCTTTGTTTTTTTTTTTTAATGGAATCCCAATTTTTTACTCACTATTCGATGTGCATCTCGGTACTCTGAATAAAAATGTATTAATCTATTTATGTCGGAAAACTATTACACTCTTTGGGAGATATTTTAAATTTAGTATTGCGGATTCCTTATTATTCGTACATAAGTCCGTAAGTGTACACAAACTGTATATTCTAGTACATTTTCGTATATTCTAGTATATTCCAGTGTATACATATATAGTGTACTTGCTATAATATATTGTTCTTAGTCTATTTTTTAATTTTCCTTCATGTATGCACGAAATATGAAGTATGTTACCAGTCGATAATGAAACTGGTTATTTAAACACCTCGATAGCAATAAACAATTGTACAAAAATGTGTTTGAAAAAGACTGAAATCAACGCGTGCACCTAATATAATTTTTCCTTGAATACCTCTTTGTTTCTTGCAACTGATACAAACAACTTTTACGACGCATAAAAATCCACAGTCTAATAATAATGTTGACGATACAATTTCCTGTTCTATTTTCCATGTTTCTGGTTAATTAAATAGATTCAATGTTATAGGAGACGTCGCTCATCAAACTCGCTAATTTGTCTCACAAATTCGTATGATAGAATTAACGTGCGCCGGCTAATTTGCGAAAATTGCCGTGAAATTTGTGAATTATTTATGTTTCGAATCTCTGCCTCTTGTAGATGATAGTATCAGGCTACATTATACCACTCGACACTGAGATAGATATTCATAAAATTCTGATTGAAAAATGAATGTGAGAAATCGCGTAGCATAAGTCGCATATATGAATTAACAAACAAAGCATTAGTAATATAATTTATCCGGCATCGCGTGTAAGTTTCATCCACGGAAAATAATTACTGCGCTGTGCTCTAACGACGCATTGTTCCCAATGAAATATAAGGTAAATATTTATGATGGTTACTAAAATGCTTAGTTTATAGAACGAGAAGTAAACATCGTGGATAAGAGGGATTTAAAAATCATGGAAAGTGATTCGGAGCTTATCAGATGGGATATCTTTTTTGATCAATTAGTAACTCAATTAAGAACATCTTTACTTTCATCTTTGACGCACATATATCATTGTTGTTTAAATAGTTATGTTTTTTGAACTGTTTATCATTCGATAAATTAAATAAAAATGATATACGAATAAAAAGTAAAAATAATTATTATTTATATTTCGAAGATTGATTAGGAACACATATTCACAAGTTAGCTTCAAGAAAATTCAAGTAATGATTAAACAACAATTTTCTAAAAATGAAAAGTAAAAATAATTATTATTTATATTCCAAAGATTGATTAGAGACACGTTCATAAGCTAGCTTTAAGAAAGTTCAAGTAAACAATTTCAAGATTTTCCCATTTCTTTCAATCTGTGTACACGATACATTATGGTAGAAAATTAAAAATAGAAGCAACATAACATTTGACAAATAAAATTATACGAAAAGCAGAAATTCAAGCGGAAAGATACTTTCAATGTTGTGGGAGAATAACAAATGACAGAATAATCGGCTCAATCAATCATCGGCATAAGCGATTGAATGAATCGGTGATAATTCTAGCGTCTGCATTTGTAGAGCCGGCGGCAACACGAAAAACTGCTTAGAGCTCTTTCCTGGGCAACGGTAATTGTTGATGAATGAGAAATGAGCGAGGCATCACGGTAAACAGAATTCTGAGCTCGCCGAATGGAGATTTACTTGGTACACGTAACACGTAGTAGCTTGTTTTATCTGAGAGATTCACACGATCGGGCTCGCGTGCGACGTGCAATCAAAGTCAAGGTGAAATCTGGAAATTTCCAAATGCTGTTGTTGAATCATTCCCCTGTACCAGATTTCTGCTACTCCTCAGAAAACGAGAGAGATCAGATCGAGGATCAAGGCATCGAGCACGCAACTTTTTGAAAGCTTTATGACAGATGTATCGGGCTGTTATTAACTGTACAGGGTGTCAAGAAATTATGTGTAAACACCGTTACAGCGTAATTCTACACCTTAGCATCGGCGAAGATCTGTTCAAAAAGTTTTCTGCAAAATTGACCTTGACAGACTTTTTCAAGGTCCAATTTTTTTTATGTTTGTAAAGGGTGTAAAGGTTTCACCCAGAGATATAAACTTCTGAAATGAACAAATATAGTCAACTTCATAACTATTTGATATTGCGAATTATAGTTCAGACATGTAGAATTAATGAAGTCATAATCACTTAATATAATTTATTAATTATTATAATAAGATAATTTAGTTAATATTAAGTAAATAAATAACATCTTAAGATGTCTGGTTTGCAAGAGCGGAAAATTTGTCGAGCTTTTAGGAAGCAGATGGAGTTTAAAGAAACGATGTGCATGCAAAGAAGTGAAAGGAACATTGATCATGGAACGTAGAATGATGGATGAGTGCACAAGTAGCAGTGAATAATTACGATAAGAGATCTGACTAGATTTTTCAAAGATTTACACGTATCTGCAACTAATGGCATTAATGTACGTATAATTGAAAAACTGAGATATCATCAATGTTAAACGCAAAAATATACATTGGTTATATTACGTTTTCAATTCATGTTATGTTACAAACAATTATATTTGTAAATATAAAAAGCGCTTTTTAAATAATTAAAATGACATATTATTCACTCATAGATTATTATCAAATTGGAATAATGGACTTTGTATTAGATCTTATTTTAATTCCAATTATCCACAATAATTAATTATTTATCATGGTTTTTATAGGTATATAATTATAATATGTATGTAGTCCGTAATTCAGAGTATTAATATAATGAATACGGGGTGTAACAGAGCTTAAAATTTCGACTGGACAGTACGCAACCTACCGAGAGACATTCCAATCAATTTTATATTAACCGCGATTGTGTTCTCACTGCTCTGTCGATAAATTACTATCTATAATAGGTAGTTTTAATTACTTGTGAGTTGAGTAAAACATTTTCGATCGAAGTACTGAAAAAGTTACTTCAAGTGACCTCAGGAATCATCCTATGTAAGGAAGTGCAACATTTTTGGAACACCCTGTATGTAACACAATTTAACCCCTTGCCGTATCATTTTCTTTATAGTTCCAGTGATTAAAACGTCTTTATCCCAAAAAGGTCGTAGAAGAGAAAAGAAAAATTATATTTTTTGTATGGCTACATTTATTTGAATGCTTGAATATTGATTACGAACGAATCAAATTTTATTTCATTGAGAAAGAAAGGCGTAATATTTATATTTCTTTATATTTTGTGTACATTATATTAAATTTCAATAATAATCAACTTTCTATTAATAACTTTTATCGTAGTAAATTTTAGAATAACTGTTACTTTTGGTCCCTGCTCAGAAATATGGTAGAGTAGATTCTACACTATAAAATGGCGCACGTTAGACGGAACACCATGTGTCAGCTAATTTCACGGTAATTGCACAATGGTCTTACGAGAAGGAACGAGGATCTCACATAAACGTAAATAACGCTGATTCTCGCTTTGCCGCGGAAAAATTTTCTACGCGCCTAACAGATACTGAATCACTTTTTCTCACCGGAAATACATTTACCGGTATGCAACTGGCTGCACGACACCGTGTACTTACGATACGAAGCGAGGTCTTTACGCCTGATCCTTGTGTACAATACGCCATTTAATTATTAGTTTCATATACATAAAATATCCGATCGTATATTAACAATTTTATGAAGCGTGTTTAATTGGGGTCGAAGGTTATCTTTTGTCTCTAAAACAACTTGTGTTCAATCCGTACGTTTCGTTTAAGAAAATGGTAAACTTGTCGAGTAGGGTCCCTACCCTCAATTTCGATGACCTTGAAACATGTTGTCAAAGTCACCATTCTGGACAACATTTCCCTTTAAAGTTGGGCTGTTAAATAAATTAAGTAGAACCAAATTTTTGCCGTTATCCTTATTTTAAAAAGAATCAAGTTCAACATTATTCTACCCAATAACTATATGTATGCATTTAGCTAACTCAAAAGATTATATTTAATTATTTAGTTATTTAGTTATTAGTTATTACTAATTGCAAATTAGATCTTTTGCAATATAATAAATATTTGCAATATAATAATCAAATCAATATGAATAAAAAATTAGCCGACATGGACTATGACTATATATACGCGAAAAACGTGTCAAAGACAATATCTCCCCTGAAACTGTCGAAAATAAAATAAATGACATCGAGATAGAATAACTTATTTATACTTTCAGCCTTCTTGCGAAGCGCTATGAAATATTAAATTTCTAAAGGGAATTTTACAGTTTTCATTGCATATTTTTGTATCCAACATCAGACTATGAACTATCAAGGTTGATGTAAATAGTTTAATCGAGCAACGTCCTCGCAGTATAGGTAGAGCCATGCTAATCACGGTAACGTGTCAATTTTTACAGTTTATATCTCGAGGATGGCTTGTGCAAAAAAGATTGAGCAAAAAGATTGATATCGTTTTAGAAATGATGTTAGCTACAATACAAAAATACTAAATATTTATAAAAGATATGGATCTCGATTCAAACGTTGTACGTGATCTTTCTACGAATTTTTTACAAGGTCATTACAAAGTCCAACAATCTCACTACTCTAATAATCAAAATTTCCCTATCTTTGACCTTCTCCTCTATCGTTATCCATGGTTCTTACATAATTTTCTATGCAGTTATTTACCCTACAATATCAGTCTCGACTTTTATTTTTATAAAGTAGTTGTTGCAAATGAAATATTACGATGAATTATAGTTAATAATTTCTAATCTATCTGTTAAAACTTTTTCCCACTACACTTTTTATAAATAAATGCACTCTCATAATTCCCATAAAAATAAAATGTAGATTATTTTTTATTATTCCTTATATAATTATATTATTAACTGATGCAGAGAATTTTTATTTTGCATGAAGATTCGCAAGCTAATTATAAATGTTGCACATGACGAGATGAGATTTCGTTAGAATAAAAATCGTTACGGTGTTTTACGATGACAGAAAATCGTTTGTACATGATGCTTGAACTATTCGAGTACTCACGGTTGTATCTATCGTGCACTTCTTCATCATCGTTTACGCTCGCTGATGCGTGTCGTGGCGGTCTCTCTGTTTCAGTGTATCCCTCCGGAAACACGGTAGACACGTTCATAATACCAGTGGACTTGTAAAACTGGAAGTAATACAGATTTATTTACCAACGGTCATAAGTTAGCAACGGAGTTTTAGCTATCCATAAAATCGAATTGCTGCTCGCACTGAAGCATATTTGTACGTACAAATATCTGTTAACCCATTTAGAACAGAAATTAATGCAGTCAGAATTTTATGGGATTTTCATAATAAATATAATTAAAGACGTTCGAAAATGTTTAAAAAAATAAAAATTCCCGTAAAATTAATTATTGTTATAGTTAGACTGTGGATCTTTATACAAAATAAAAAATGTTTGCATTGATTGCAGGACACAGGAGCCAAATAAAAATTGTATTCTTCTTTTAATTATCCTATTAAGCTGAAACTAATACGTTGATGTCCTTAAATATTTTTAAAATGTCGACTGCTTTAAATTGTACGTATACATTTTTGTCGTAAATGCATAAAATCCGCAGTCTAGTTATAGTATTGTCCTCCTACTCGACGCCAAGCTGAATCAGTGATATGAAATTTCAGCGAGTACATTATTCTAAAATGATTAAAATTAATTTCGTTATTTTAAAATGATTTTTTCTTTTAATCTCATCTACTCGACGACAAGCTGAATCAATAATATGAAGCTTGAGCAAGTACATTATTTTAAAATGATTAAGATTAATTTCGTTATCTGAACATGATTAAAATTAATTTCATTATCTTAAAACGATTAAAATTAATTTCATTATTTTACAATGATTTTTTGAAATTCTTTTATCTCGTATTACATTGGAGTAGAAAATCGTGTAAAAATGATTAACCTACCACCCTTTGTTAATAGGTTAAAAAGAAAAATTGTAATTGTCATGACTCACACTCATTGTTAGGGTTGAAATGGCCGAGCAACTCTCGCGATTTAAGAGATTTTAATCCCGTCTGTTGCGCACCACTGTCGGATTCTATTTACCCGGTCGCGTTTCCGGGTCGTATAAGGTGCGTCGCTAATTTGACGTTTAAATTCAATCTATTAGAACCTCGCGTTGTGAATATCAGCGGTGGTTTCCGATACCTGAACTCAGTTAGTCAATACGGTTCTGTCTCGAGAAACGGCGTCAACGTTTGTTTTCACAATAGGAAATTTCTGTTCCCTCTTCTTCTTTTGAAATTACTCTTTCGACACCGTTAAGTGCCAGAACAAGAGGGTACGTCATATTCAAAATTCATAATTCAAAAGTATGAAATACATTAGGATCAGAATCATATTTTCATAATTACAATTGAACAAAATTATTTACACTGAACACATTACAAAATGAATACTATTGATTCATTTATTTAGTTGGTTCTAAATAATAAATTAATACTGTCCATCCCATGAAACCATGGAGTTCTTATTAAATTAATGAAACAAACGATATAATATATGATTGTGAACTTACTAAATGTTTTTCAACATTTGCAGATATCGTGTCACAGGTTATTAGTTGAAAGTGGATTTAAAACGGTAAAAACGTTAGAAGAATTTATAAATACTGTTTCGTTGTTTTCAACTTATTAAATATTAGAAAATAAATTTTTATTTCACTCCAGTTAGCTGAGAATCGTTAGATACGTTTGCCAAAAAACCTTACTGTAATGAAAACTTTATAAGCATCTTATTGTTGAATTTGCATCGTTTATGGGACGCTTCAGTCTTTTCTCATGTAGCGCATGAATTTTCATCGCGACCTAAATGCAACCTCGATGACGCTTTCCCATCTCGTATTCTGAAGTTACCGTTTGATAAGATCGCTGCTATTCTTATCACTCTATTACCATGTCCTACACGTTATACTTTCAACAGATCCGAGCCGAATGAAGAAATTCAGTTTCACTTCTTCGTACAATAAGCTTTCTAATACAAAACTGGTATCGTTCTCTGATTATTTAACTTTTGTGATTATGTTTGATAATTTAATCATTACTAGTTTATCTTAATATTACTAATACGTAAACATATACGTTGATATAAATGTGTAAAAATAATATAAAGTTATGTAAATATTTATCCAAAAATAATTTGTCAGATATTTTTACAATAGGAGAATAAGCATTTTGTATTTTTTACTTTTTTTGTTTCAATATCATAATTAACAACCGAGAAGAAAATGATAAAGTTGAGGGTGTTCACCTTTATATTATCCTTAAATGAGAAGTTAGCGACTTGAAATTTTGGGCGATTATCTTTCAACCTAAAAGCTGGACCCTTTAATACTAAACCTACCGAGCACTAAAAGTGATTAACATGTTTTAGTTTGCAAAAATGACGATGCTCTATTTATTTAGATTTTCTGCAATTTTTACAACAATATGTACTTGGACACAGAATTTTATCGAATCAATTTCCACGCAAGCAACTTCATAATTTCAATAATTATGAAATGAACAATATAAAACCGATCATTTGTCTGGCAGTGGTAGGTTCAGTGTTAATCATAAATGCACAATAGTAAACTTCATAAATATTTGAAATTGCGAGTTATAGTTCAGACACGTAGGATTAAGAAAATTATAATCACTGATGTAAATTCGTTCAACTTTTAAGAGGCAGATGGAGTTTGAAGAAAGGCGCCAATCAGTGTCTTCGGTCGACAATGTGTTGATATTGTGAGGGATATCGCGAACATGAAACATGAATTCTTGCGATGTTGTGAAGGGGATCAAGACAAGGTGTGAAGTAACAGCCGTAATTTCTTGGCGCACGACATGGTGCATGTGAAACTTTTTAACTACCCGAAACAACGGTATACACATGTATAATGGATCACAGATGATCGCGATGGAATATCGAAAAAATGATGGGACTCACAGGATTCCGGGCCCAGTGCTTGACCGTCGGTTGGATGGTCAAAAACTCGTGCCACAGATGCAGATAGGAGGGCTTCTTGCTCACTGACCGTTGCATCCCCCAATCGACTTGTACCACAACCACGAGCGATCCTCTTTAACGTGGCCGAGGCCTGTGCTCTAGTCATAAACTTCGCCACTGCGCACTACCGCACGGTCCACGTGCCAAAGTTTACGTCCGAGCCGCGCGGAAACACGCGAAATCCTATGGGGCGGTGCTCTGAACCGGTAGCTTCCTCGCCACTACAGATTCTTTACTAACCATGAATGTAGCGTGACCACCCGGAGATCTTGATGCCGTCGTATATGTACACTGTCCACGCTGACCTTGACAGCAACCCTTCTGCAATTGCGTGTCTGACGCGGAGATGATTGCGGCGCATAAAAACTACCGTATTCCGATCAATTTTCTTGTGACGATGGTACAACGCCTTTGACCAGTTGATCTCCACCTGTTTAACTTTCCGCCTCGCGTGCAACTTTCTTTAACCTTTTGTGTACCGGAGCCAATTGACGGTGGACACGATCGTTACCCAAGTCGTACACGTATAACCATCATTTCGTGATCTCTCTAAATAAAATTAAAACCTTCCGACATAACTTTCGGCGTATCGACGACATCTTGATTGTATATCTAATTCCTCGAATCGCAAACGTGTAATCTTATTATGTATAACAAGAGATCAGTTTTCATTTCTCCTGTTATTTAGAACTTTGATGCATAATGTAGGACCTACGTCATGGTAAATCCATTATTTATGATATTATCCGAGGTCTTAAATACTACTGTTTAAAATTATTGCAACACACACGATTATTTACATACGTCGACAGTCTATTATTTTTATCCTACCACATGTCGCACTTACATATTTCGAATATTTTTAATCATATTCTATTTAAATGTAAGTAAATAGAATATGATTAAAAATATTCGAAATATGTACGTTGCACTACTAGAATTATATTTTATTAATAGAATCGATGACAGCCTGCATTCCTGTTGCACGTGAAATATTCAAAACTAAAAACGTGATGCATGTCATCATTTTTAGTCAATAATTGAGAAATAATTAATCATGTGTGACATTCACAGTTCACAGACGGAAAAGAAATAAAAAATTCAACAGTTTTCTACATAATTATAGTTGTTTCACATTTACTTTTCAGCTGCCAGTGCATTCTATATAAAAAATTATATACACTTTTTCATGTTGGTTCACTAATGTGATATTGATTGCGCATTTAAATTTACATCTCCATCAAATTATCGAAAAAAAAACAATCTTTCGCAAACACTTTCGTAAGTCACTCCAAGGTACCCGAAATAAAGGAAAATTCACTTTATGATTTTATTTAATATATTCTAAACGAAATATAGATATTATTTCTTCCTTTTCAGTTCTCGGTAATGCAAAAATGAGGTTTTTAAGTAGCCGAAAGCTTCAGATAAAAAATGAGTCTAGGCCGCAATCGCCGTGAAAAGTCCTATTTTCACGTTTACGAGGCGTAATTTGCATTATTCGTCAGCATGTAGCCGTCGCAGCTTTATGATAACATCTACATGCGTAGCTGTATGCTTCCGAGTAATGCAAATTACGTCTCGTAAACGTAAAAATAAGACTTTTGAGGACGATCGCGGCCTAGATTGATCTTTCATCTAGCGCTTTTGACTACTGAAAAACCCCATCGCATGCATTGTCAAGAAACGAGACGGCGCATTCCGCACCCTTGCAATCCTGGAAACGAGAGTCTGCGGAAGAACAAGAGGGTACGGCACATTCTATCGAAGGCCTGGGCAATATCTTTCCCTTTTTCCCTTCAATGCGAGTCAATTCAAAAGTGTGAAATAAATACATTACGAACAGAATCATTCTTTTGATAGTTACAATTGAACAAAATTATTTCGACTAAACACATTAGATTCATATGAAATGAATTACCCGCTCAAGTCGAGGACTATTGTATTGTATTTAAGACCAAGGTGAAAGCAATGTCAACTATTGTATCACACGATTGTACCGAGTACTCGGACGGCCGCATCAGAGAATGGTTTTATAATGGTTGTCCGCAATATTGATGTTTTCATCCGCAACAGTGAGTTCTAGTCGCTTTATTGTACCCGAACGGTTTATCGCAATCACTTCGCACAAAGTAATCCCGTCTTTGACGTTAGGACATCAAGGTCGGCGATAAGAGTTTCTTCGAAGGTCGGCCAAGCAGTCTTCGACCGAGGCTTCCGATCATTGCCTGCGAGGCTCACCTTTGCTGTTACCGGCTAGTCTGGCCGAGATTTTGCCAGTGATAAAATTTGCAACTGGGTCGTCCATGTGAACAAGGTTCCCCCCAGGTGAATTGTGAACGGCGGAAAGCGACGGCCGATTTTTTCACGGCGGGAAAATTCGGTGTTCCCGGAGGAGTGAAACGGTGTGAAAAAACTCCTTTCCATTCGGGTGCAAATCAATACTCAATCCTTTCAGACTTCCTGCTAGACGTCCTATATGGAAGCCGTTAACTGATATTACAGCAATGGTGAGCTCGCGTGCAGATAAAATCGGCACAATTAGCATACGGGAGGTCAGTCGATGGATTCGATGAGAAAGAGGCGCGACGGGACGTCACACCTGCAGTGTCTAGCACTCGTTGCGACGATCCACAACGAATATTTTGCGTTTGTTAATTCAATAAGTAAATTGGAGATGTCTTTCTTGTAAAATAAAAATTGTTCAGAATCCGAAGTTAACACAGAGTATCCCACAAATGTCGGAAAACCTTGCAAGGAGAGATTCCGGAGGTCATACGAAGTAACTTTTTCCTTTGCGAAATTCTTCTCCGAGGCTTTGTTAAGGAGTTATTAACGAAAAACACGGACCAATCGGTGCGCGGATACAGATGACTCCTCTCCCTACTCCTAGGTCCTCCCCATCAAACTCCTGTGAAGTGTAGAGAGAGGTTAGGGAGATTATAGATAGTGGGGAACCTATACCCCCCACTATGTAGGAACCGGTACACTGGTAGTGATTGGTCCGTGTTTTTACCACGTTTTTATTAGCTCGCTTTCTTGTTTGTTTGTTTGTTTGTCTGTCTGTCTGTCTGTTCGTTAATAACTCCTTGACAAAGCCGCGAAGAACATTTTCGCGAAGGAAAAAGTTACTTCAACTGATCATACGTACCACCCCTTTCAAGGTTTTCCAACATTTTTGGACACCGTGCATTTGAGGCACGTACTAACATATGTATAATTCCATACGGGATTGATAGGTAGTGGTGATAGGTAGCTGGTGGTACAAGCAGAAGGGGCGTAATTCTACATAAAAATATTCGCCTTTTTCAAACTTATTTTTTCTGTAGAATCATCTCCTTATCGATTATGCCACCAGTTCCCAATCACCCTGTCCATTGTCTGTTGAATTGCGGATATCTCTTCGTACAAGATGGTATTTTTAACCCTCATCCGTTCCTCGTGTCAATTTGACACAGTTTTCTCGAAATAAGTTATACTGTTCTGTTATTTGTACGTAAAGTCCGAAACTTCGTGACTTTTATTCTTTTACTGCGAAACACATAACCAAAAAACCTAAGATGTAAAAATTCATCAATTTCAATAAAAAATCATCGACAAATAACTGTTTACTTTGTTATTTTACCGATTCCTTATCACTGTGTTAATTTGACACCGAGGGACAAATTCAGTTCGTGAAATGAGGCCGGATAAGGGTTAATTAAAAAATTTTCATAATGAATCAAAAAACAGATTAAAAATAGTGAGGAGTGAGTGGTAATATTGTTAAGAAACTGCAAAATATCATTAATTTTCTCGAGTAGAGCTTCCAATTTGGTTACTAGTAAAAAAAAAGTTATTATACCTTGCATTAGTGTATATGCACAATTAATATATTGAAACTTATATTTCGTGTTGAGCTTCGATATTGATCACTATACATACGGCACCGCACATACGTATAGGTACATATACGTACTAAATTATTTATTATTGCGCTTCAACTATAATTCATAATAGTATCTAAAATCGTATTCTATTCTAGACTCTATTCAATCGATTTACATTTAGATTAGGGAATAATGGAGTGGGGAAAATAATTCCATCTTTTAATTCGTATCGCACTGACCGACTATGAATAAGTAAGCAGTTTCAGGCAAAGCTACGAAATCTAGGGATCTTTAATGAGTGGACTGCGGATTTTGATGCGTTCATAGCAAAATTGAGAAGATGAAATTGAAAATTGTTGAAAAATTTAAATAATTCAAGATGCTAATATATGATTTCTCCTTTATTATAATCATTAAGGGAAGAAATAACATTCAATTTAGTTTCTATTTATTGCAATCGAAGCAGATAATTTTTATTTTGCATAAAGATCTGCAGTCTACTAATGGCCGATCGAAACTCGCGGTTTCGAATAAATAAACGAAAAGGCCGTGTCGTCGACATTGAAGAATAATTAGATTTCTGCGAAGAAGACGCGCTTACTGGGACGAAGATAATTGTACACACGATGAGAACGGCCGTCTGGGTAAAATGTGGAACGCAACAGCACGTATACTAACAGACATACATACACGCAAAGAAATACGTTTCTTATCAGACGGATTCTTGCCACGGAGAAAAACCGAGGTTGACAGCCGCGAGCTCGTGAAAGGAGTGGTAATGATGATGATCCTGTTATACTATTTCCAAGAAAGTACATCGTGTTACCGCGCAGGCGCATGCGCAGTGCGTATGAAATACCAGAATCTCTACTACGCTTCGCGGATTCAATTTTTCCTTAACCGGGGGGGCCCCGACGCCTAATATGGGATGAAATATGAAATGCTCCCCGCGTTTTGTCTCTTACTGTGTGTAAAGTCATTTCGGATCGTAATCTGCGGATTGTGACAGTGGTCGGTGGAATCGGCTGTAGTTAAATCTTGATAGATGTGCCGTGCCGTTGTGTAAATCGCATCGCTGATAAAGGCGAAAGGAAATGGCCACAGTGTTGCGCCCGTTTTATGCATTTCCCGAACACGCATATGGTGTATCTAACAAAAAGCTGCTAATGATGACTGTACCTACCTAGTACTCTACCTAGCGTAACGAGTGCATTCACTTTTCTCCGGTTGCTATTTTGCGCGAAATAACAAGTACAGTAATGCTTCGATGTTTGTGAAAAATGTTCTGCCTCGCTACTGCGACGTGTATCAATACTAATTTAATGACAAGACCCTTCTGTTTTTAAGTATGTGAAACGTATTGTACGTGGAAATATTCTTCACACTTTTCTGTTGTTTTATTTATTACACGAAGGAATAAATAATATGTTTCACTACTCTTCGGTAATGTCTTTCACTGGTCTTCAGACTTAAGGTTTCTTCAGATAGTATAGAATGGTATTTGTTTAGTTTATTATGGATTAGCCTCGGAAATAATCTTATCTTTTGCAGGTAACAATGTTACACAGCTCAAGTTCGAGTTTACAATTCTATTTCAGTTACACAGCAATTATTCTTTACGAGTTACGTGTTCCCAGACAAAAAAGATCTAATAATACACCAATTATAGTATCATTCTGAATGAAACAATGTTATTAAGAGACGTGAAACGTTTGATTAACTCATACTATACTTCTCGCAACAAACGAGTCACGTTTGATTAGCATAATGCGGCAAGTTAATCTTGTTAGGGAAGTTGATATATGAACGAATTAAATCATTTTCAAGTGGAGAATCAGCGGAGGCGTTACTCGTTACACTTAGAAATGCAAATCGGCTGTACGATCAATCCGCAATACTACGAAGCGATTCATCCTGTATAATCATTTCTATATCTGATTCTCATCGAGCATGATCGAATTTCCTTTGCAAATTATATCACTGTTTTCACGTAAAATAGTGATGTTTTTATAAATGTTTCCTTTTTGAAAATGTCACTGAACAATTTACTTTGTTGGAAAGTAGTTTTTAACACTTCTGATCTTTTATTGTATTTATGTTTAAGTGTGCTCATTTTTATATTGATCTGTAATATAAGTATCTAATGTATATTGACATTATATTAATGTAACAAGTAAGTAACTTACACTGATTATATACAATTGATTATCTAATAAGTACGTAATTTATATTGTTTATATATTGATCTAATATGTAAGTAATTTATATTGATATAAGTAATTGGAGCACCTTGTTTTAAACCACATATATGTATAGCAGTTATGGTTTAAAACTAAAAAGTATTTTACTTTATTTTAGTATTTTATATTGATTTTTATTGTAAATATATACAGACCCCCACTAATATTCGGACACTCTTAAAAACACCATATCCTTTTTAATAGTGGAATATACGACTTGAAATTTTTGGAGAAGTTAGAACAATTGGTTTGCTACACAACGTGACAAAAATTTTTGAAAAACTGCAAGTTGTCGGAAATACTAAAAGTTGTATTTTTCAAGTTTTTTATGTGGGCTGATATGGAAAACTTGGAAAACACAGTTCGTAGATCTGTATCAATTAAACATATTCTGAAAATTTTTAAAAATGGTAAAAATTGCAGTTTTTCACTATTTTCAGCCTCTCCAATTGCAGTACGTAATTCTAAGGACTCTTACATGTTTCATTGCCTGTCGTTTTTTCCCGCATCAACCGATTTCGATGCAATTTTCACAGTGCATATAATTTACACAGATCTACAAACAGTATTTTTTAAAATTTCAATATAGGCCCGCACAAAAATGTTGCAAAATGCAATGTTTAGTGTTTTCTATACAATTCCGACTAAATACTATTTTTGAAAAAATGTCTTTTTTCATTCTGTAGTAAACTAATTGCTCTAGCTTTCCAAAAAAGTTCAAATCGCGTAGCCCAATATTTAAAAAGCTATGGTGTTTTTAAGAGTGTCCGAATATTAGTGGAAGTCACTGTATAATAGAATAATAGTATTAATAATAGTAATATTGTAAAAGAACACGATGTGAATATATACGTATAACATTAGAGAACAATATTATTGTAAACTGAGTCTCTTCTCTACTTACCTTCGCGTTCTACGACGCTAGTCCCCACGCATCCGCCGCGGCCCGGTCACGTGACGCGTTTCGTCTCCGTCGTGCATGCGTCCGGCAGGAGAGTGGGTAAATTTTTCCCCTCCGCTCGTGCTCCTTCCCCTCATCTGGCGACTCTGGGCAGCGAGAGACTGAAAATTAAACGTATTTCTATATCTTGTAGAGAAAAAGTGAGAAGAAACATTAAGTCTCAAGACGAAGCAACGTATTTGCGGATATAGCCATTTGTTTTAGTGATTTTCCGAGAAATATATGTGTTTATTAAACTGAACACGATTTTTAAAAACGTATTTTGATAATTTTGAAGGAAAAACTTGTTTTACTATTTCGAACGCAACAAGTAGAATACCTTTAATGTTTTGTCTGTGTTTGAGAAACCTATCGAGAGTTAACAGATATATAATTTGTACTGTGAACGTAAAAGGATTTTTAAGAATTAAGCGGTGGTTAACGGTTCCTTCACTATGTACATAGCTACAAACGTTATGCAAGACCATAATCACGTTCAGCATTGTCTGCATAGCAGAAGATGCGGTCTGTGCACGCTTCCACGTAAACCGTTAAATTCGTAGGCTGTGATTCTGCATGTCCAATCGGACGTCAAGAAAGAATGCTGGGCAAATAAGGGGGTAAGCAGTACAACTTGTCAATCTAATAAGAGGAACGACGGCAGGGAAGTATTGTTGCATACCAATTAGATATGGGGAATCTTTGATTGAAGCATAAGCGTGACTGATTAGACGGCGGATGCTTATGCAAAATGGAATTTTGAAACGTTCAATTTCTAGATCAAGAATGGACAAGAACTTTACACAAGTGAGTATCAACATTCATATTTCAATTTCGTCAATTTCAAACATTTGTACATACTGTTGTACTAAAAAGTCTTCCCTTAAGAGGTGACATTTTAAATTTTGTCACTCTCCAACACGTGATTAGCAAAATTGTAAATTGTAAAAAAAACGACGTTTTTTATAAATACTAATTATAATACGATATAAATTATAATACGTTTTTTATATTATTATTATATTTAAATAAATGTATAATTCGAATATAAATTCTTTAACCTTATTGTTAAGAGAAAAGTATCATGTGCTTTACGAACAAATACGAGAAAATGCAATTCATTTGCAATTCAAAGCATGCTTAAATGTTAATTAAATTGTTTACACGTTTCAAATACCAATCTATTAAAGGTCTCACAATTCATTTGTATGATTTTCAATGATCGAAGTCGAGGCTCGGTCGAAAGCTTAATGAAACGTGTCACGAACATCAATCGAGACTATTAATTGGAAATTTCGAGACGCTCAGTAATTACCGCATCAAACAATTCATCACATTATTTCATAACGCCTCATGAATCATTTGAATGACCTTCACGGGTTTTGAGAGGAGTTACCGTTTTCTGTGAAAAATTCCATTCATCGATTCAATCGCTTATCTAGAATAAGGCAAATGCGATTCATCCGCAGTTTAATTATTTTAAACGTAACTATTTCTGCAAAGACGGCAATACAGAACTCGTAATGTGCTGAATCACAGGTTTCGTACGGAAAACTAATTAGCAACCTACGTTGTCGTTTTTCAATCTGAGAGAATGAATTGCCTTGCATACAAGGAGATAAACAATTTATTTTGTACAAATATGTCATTAACAGGGGTGTGCGAGAACCCGAAATATCGGGTCGGGACGGGAACACGCAATTTTTTCGAAATCGGGACGGGTACCCGAAAATTTCGAGATTCTCGAATTTATTGGGAATGTAGTAGGGATTCTCGAAATAATTTATTCTTTATATATTTATAAATAGAGCCTAGTTTTAATGATTTTAGGTTTGTCAAATATATACGCGGGATTTCGATGAAAGCGAAGAAAACCAAGCACAGAAAAGATATATGTACGTAGTTACGCAGGAACCTAAGAAGGAAAACGTTTGCGTACAGGAGCCTATTGTATAATATATTTATAAATATGTTATATAATTAATATAATATAAATATTTAATTATTATACAAAATTCTTTTCCTTGAAAGAATGTTGTCCATCACGAATTTTTTTCAAGAGTGTCACATGTGTCATATTCTCGAATTTTTTGTAACTAACTTTTGTAACTAACTTTTTAAATATATACATAGTCTTGAAAGATGAATTCAAGTGTCAAAAGCAATTTGTATGGTATTATATAGTAAGAATAAATATAGTATATGTTCATGTCGTTTTTTTATTTGATGAAAGCCATAATCCCGTTAGGCTGAAGCATATATGCATACATTGATTGTTTTACTCGTATTGCAAAAAGGTGAACTTCTACGTTCATTAATCCGTGAAGGACCGGTATTTTTCTTACCGTTGCATTTAATTATCGTAGAAACGAGTGTAGTCAGCATACGATATAATACCGCAGTGAAAATGAAAAAAATAACGCGGAGATACAGACATTATCTCCCCTCTTATGGAAATGATCACATAACATGTTTACCATTGAATGGTGTAGTTTAAATCGATTTCAATTCTGCCAATATTATGTTGCATGATTTATAAACTGTTAATTAATTACGATCAAATAGATATATTACTTTACAAAATATTTTTTATTGTATAATAAATTGTGCATCTTATTGGTGGAAACAAGATGATGAAGTATAAACATTTCTTTTAATTTTCATTTGAATAATAAATCATGCATCTAAATTGATGAAAACAAGATGATGGAATATAAAACTGATTTTGACTATTCAATTATTTCATAAAAATAGATTTATTTAATAAATCAAATTTGGTAATCTCATCAAATAAAAGACCAATTTGAAAAGTTAAAATAATTTTGATACTTCAGTGTGTGTGATAAATAATTTCAGTTAACGTATCAATTGAAAATTTATACGCTATGAATTGAAAAATTAAATTAATTAAATGAATAAAACAAATTAAAAAATTTTTTAATTACTGCAAGGATACTATTAAACGTGGAAAAAACTGCTTTGCAAAGAATTAGATCAAACTTCGAAGAGAAGGTCATATTCGCAGCAACGAAGCAAGAAAAAAAAACGTGCAAACCATGTTTCCAGTTCAGATGTTTTAACTCCTCTAGCAAATAACCAGCTGTTAACAGACTCGTTTTTATTTTCATCGCAATTAGCACTAAATGCTGCGAAATAGTGTTCTACAAATTTGAATAAATATTCTGAAAAATTTACAGTGTCTGTTCTATTTTTTACTCTTTTATTTAACATTCCTCCAGCCTGTGGTCATTCCTACATTTGTCCTCATGCTACGCGATAATACTGTAAAACATATTAATTAATGAATTAAAACTGAGTCCATAAAATCCGACATTGATGAATAAACAAAATTTGTTATCTTTTATATATTCGACATTCTTTTAATGTATCATTTATAGTTTGTAAACTGAAAGGGAAACCATCAATTAGAAATATTTACTCGGAAGAAATCTTTTCATTTCCAACATTGAAAATCCACTTTGTTGAAGAAAGTGTTAATGGAAACATTACAAAAAAAAAAATGATGGACTTTCTTCTACTTCTAATAAAATTATTATATACAGAAGAATAAAAATTTATATATAAAGCATGTTGAATAAAATCTATATTATATTTGGGGCAACGTTGTAATTAGAAATAAAAAAATAAACAAACATAGTTATAAAATAATAATTGTATTTCCTCTAGCTGAAGAAATATTCTTTTAAAAACAAAAAATAGACCAGTATCGAGCAATCATGATCAAAAAATAAAAAATACTGATATAGACTGTTCAAGAGTAAGTAAAAATTAAGATACTTATTCATAGGATTATTCAATAATATGACAAGTTACCTCAAATATGGAAAAATGTAATAGAACAGAATGAAAAACATGTTACTGAATAAATCTATGAATAAATCATTATTATCTTTGAATTTTAATTTAAATTTGCTACGAGCTTCCGTTCCAACCCAATACAATGACAGACACTTAAATTCTGGGGGTGTGTACCGCGTTCCAAACTGTCCCAATAGATAATTAACAGTTATTGTGACCATCGCAACGCTTTGATTAGGATTAGACCACAGAAGACGCGGGGAATAAAAAATTCGCAAGTGTCGCGATCAGAGGCGAGCTTCCATCGGCAAGAAGAGCAACGTGTGGTTCGTCCGACTGTAGATTCGAGACAATGCTGTTACCTGGAGATCGTCGTTCGCTTTAACCGTGATATCCCTACTCTGATACCAGCTAGCAGAGTACCAGACGCAGTTAGATCCCTATGTGAGACCAGCTGTTTTCTATGCTCTGAGTCTCGACAGTTGTTGCTCGGTGACTCTTACGGAGCGTTCGCCTCTCTCGCAGTTGCTACCGCAGAAGTCCCATCAGGCCCAGTGTTCAGAAAACTCGTCAAACTTCACTGAAAAATCTTCACTACCCTGGGCTACCCTTAATCAATCATCAAGGTCAGTCACGTCATTTTTCAGAGTTTATCGAACTCTATTCTACGACTTCATTCGACTCGGGTTTCCAACGCCGCGCCGCACGGCACAACAATGTTTGCTCTCAGACAATATTTATCAATGGCGAATGCAACCCATGTTTATCAATAACTCGTGATACCATCAATAGGTCGGTATCGTGTTGCTCGGTGGCAGTTCTTCGTAGGATTAACCAGCTAAACGGGATTAAATAAATATTAGTTATTAAGTTATCTTTATGCAAAATAAAATGTTACTATAATTCGATTTAATTTTTCTAATGTCTCGACAGACTTGTACTTTATATAATCATCATTGTCATAAATGCATGAAGTCTTATAACTATAATTTTACCGTCCTCAAAAATGCTGATTGTTTCACAGAGAAATTATAAAGTTGTAATCTCTCCATTCCTTGGGAAAGGATAGTTAACAACAATGGAAACTATGTATAATTGATGAAACAATGCTTTTTATATTATTTTCGTGAAGTGATACGCAGTACAAAAATGTAGACTAGTTAATTATAATTTTTCCTACTATTTCCAGTACGCGTGTTAGTTTACGAATCATTTGTTCATAGTCACCTGTTCTACCTATTCACTTGGCCAATAAATCTTCTAACGGATTTCAATCTTTCAAAGTAACTTCCACTTGATTAAACTGAACTTAATGCATTCCACCAACTTCTCAATGATTTTTTTTCGATTTTAATACTTTTTCTTGAAAATAATATTACCACTGAACTGAATAAATAAGGAAACCATGTGATCAAGTCAATGTAATTTATAACCATAAAATTATTGACTCGAATGGAATTGCTCAGCCATCTTTCACCTCTTTACTCAATCTTAATATTTATTAAAAAATGTTACCATCATTGAACTAAGTAAAATGATCAAGCCAGTATAATTAATAACCGTAAAATTGTAAAAAATAAACCAGTCGAATGGGATCAACCTGTACATAGAAATGATTTAAAAAGTATTTAATAGGGACGGGTCGGATCGGGAAGGACTTTACTCGAAAAGTAATTCGAGTTCCAGAAATTTTCGGGAATCTCGATATTTTGGAGATCCGAAACATATCCGGGACCAGTCCGATCCCGAAAAAAATTCTCTACCCGATCGGACATTTTCGAGATCTCGCACACCTCCAGTATTTAATGGTTGCATCGTACGCCATCAATGCCACAGATATTTATGTGATCCCATTTACGTGTGGACGCCTTAGCACACCATCGTTTAAAAATAATTTTTGCCCTATTTGGACCCGCCAGTTTGCTAAAGATAATTGGAAAGGCGTACGATTATACAACGTACACTTCGTATGCCTTTCGCGTGCGTGTTGTGTACACATCGTGGCAATTAGTCGAAAAGTACACAACCAGGATGGAAATCCCGTTCAAAAATTACTAATTGTAATTCACTTGAACGTGGAACGGAAGGACGATTGCAATTAGAAATTGTTGGCTGCGAACCGGTACCGCGGGCTCTCAGAATAGTGTCATGCAAGACAAATGGGTTAAGTAAACAGTAGCTATCGTTTCCCGCGAACTCTTCCAAAAATTGCAACACGTGAGTTCGATGACAAGTTCGCGATGTGTCAGTAGAATGAGCCTCTATTACCTCTCCTGAAAAGTAGAACGGCTGGATTACCGGTCGGACCGGGAGCAGCGCGTCGGGAAACATTGCGATGCCGTTACGATGCGCCGTGTACAATTTGGAGGGGAGCAAATGCCTGGACCTGTTAAAAATAAAATTTAACAGTTTTTAGACGCCAAACCTCCCATGAAAAAGAAGGTAACACGAGATAGTAATACAAATGTTGATGGAAAATTCTTTCTCAAATTAGACTGTAGATCTTTATGCAGAATACAAATTTAAGTAAAAAATGATAACAAACAGAAACTAAATAAAAAATGAATTTTTCCTGAAACACAAAATTGGGAAATCATAAGAATAAATTAATTTGTTTTGTATTTTACTTATTCATGTCTTTTTATACTTTTTCGACCCATTCGAATAACAATAAAAATATTCTTAAATTTTTCTGATGTCCACCGTTTTCTAATTCACCTGTTCATTTTTTTTATTGTAAGTGCATGAAATCCGTAGTTTAGTAACTATTATGTTTCTGCATTGTGGATCTTTATGCATACTTCCTTGATAGGGGTGATTCCTAAGGTCATTTGAAATAACTTTTTCCTTTACGAAAATGTTCTCCATGATTCCGTTAAAGAGTTATTAACGAAAAGCAGGGACCAATCAGAGCATGGCTACTGTGGACGGATTCCGGCTCGGCCAATGACAACGCCACGCTCAGCGGGGTCTGCCACTCAGCCGGAATCCGTCTACTAGCCACGCTCTGATTGGTCCGTGTTTTTCGTTAATAACTCCTTAAGGAGGCCGCGGAGAACATTTTCGTAAAGGAAAAAGTTATTTCAAATGACCTTAGGAATTATCCTTTTCAAGAAAATACAACAGTTTTGGGGCGCCCAAAAAATTATATATGTGTAAATTAACTGTTGGTAGAGAAATGAAGAGTAAAGAACAATCTGACAAACATAAAATTTGAAAAGATGATCCTTTTTGTAAAATTTCCTCTCAGTTTCTACTGATGTTAATCATTAACGAACATGAATTGCATATTTTACATCCTCTAAAAACCGTATCGAATTGAAGACAAGCCTAATAAATATATGTAGAAGATATTAACTGGGGGTTGGAACAGTTCCAAAAACAGCTCTTAACATCTGTTATTACACTGAAATAGTTATTGAATTGAAACATCTGTTATTAGAACGGAAATAACATAACGAATTATAAGACTGATGGTATTTGACGGTAAATATCTTGTATTTTTACACTCACGTTTTCACCTATTTTCATGTCCATTTTTGAGAACTTTTAGAATCGATAAAGTATAACTATAAATACAGAGTTAAATATAAAGACAAACGTGATGCAATAATGAACATAAAGACCCAATTTAAGACTCGACATTTATAACAAATAAAAGCAGTAAATTATAAACAGACATGACAATTCATTTTCAAACTGATTACCAAATACTTCAAATACAATTATCTCGGACGTATCGTACAAAATCTTTTGTTTTTAATTTATGGTTTTATTTTTTTACACATTTTTCACTCATGTGAAAGATGGACTTTTTATCGGCTGCATTAATTTTATGGGGTCTTCTGAAAATGAGAACTAGAGAAACTTAATGTAAAATTAATGCCAAGTCCTAAAATGGTTAAGAGAAATGGAAAAGTGGCTTTTTATTCCCATTCCTTTTCTAGTTGTAGAACTATCCTTTTTATTATATCGATATGGCTGTGTGTATGTGTTGCTTGAGTCACGAAGGCCTTCAACTACCATTGAGATTTGTGATGCTGCAGAAAGTTGAAAGTTACAGTGTAACCATTTTCTTAAGGTAACATGACAGAAAAACCATTTTTATGATGAGAACCGAGTTCTCAATTTTAGCAGCATGAGAAAAGAAAACGTTCTATCGGATTTTTCAAAAGACAATCTAAATTATTGATATAATATTAGTAATAATACCGCCTAAATCGAAATTAGAAATGACCAATGCATAATTATTGGTATAACATTGTTTTAACCATAGAAATTTATAATCTTACTAATTTCATTGCGAAATTTATAAAAAATTAGTAACTGTATTGAATTTATGTTGAATTTACCACAGCAAGCTGACATTTACTTTGAAAAAAAATTTCAAACGAAATAATAATTTTCTCCAGGTATTATTTAATATTCCAATTAAAAAGATTATTGACCTACAAATATAATTTCCAGGGAAAAATATTTTATACATAAAATTGCACATTGCAATACTGAAAATAATACACATGATTATGATTTCAATATTAGCTGTGCATACTGTATACATATAATATCGTAGATAACAAGTACGTTGCACAAAGTTATCCAATATTTGCGTTTTATCGAGATATAGAAATCTGACACAATTGTGCAATTGCTGTTGAAGGACGATTATAGGGCACTGTTCAAAACAGAGAACAGGTTATTCATATTTTGTACGTGACTTAGCTTTCACCGCCTTTAAGGATTAGGTATTAATTCAGTAGAAATGTACAAAAAATGTTGTATCACACATAAGAAGAAGTATCAATCATATACCGACGTGCTACTCAAAGTGTTAACCCTTTGCACTCCGAATTATTTGTCAATTTCGTTGGCAACAATTCCATACTATTCTAAGTGTTTTATTTGACATTTACTTGAAAGGCCAGTTCCTTGACTTCTCTTATTTTAAACAATTTTGTTTACTAATTATATTAAATATAGCTCTCAAACTTTGTTGTAACTCATGTTTGTGGAACTTACATTTGTTTGTAACTCAAAAATGAAACAATTAAATAATTAAAGGAAGAACCAAATACGTATAAGAACCCGTTTTATTTACATTTTTCTTTCTCTAATGTCGAGTCACAATCGACAAAGGAATGCAAAGGGTTAAGTGTACATATAAACTATCCTGAACATACAACGTTTTTGATTTCATCGTTACCGATTTTAGTGAGTCTCGAGTAATTAATTATTCCGAGATGAATGAATTTGAAACGGTCCTCTCGTACCTCAGCTTTTATATTACAGCAACAAGTGAAGCTTAGAAAAGATTTAAATAACACTCTACCCATGTCTATAAAACGAAACCGAGATGAGGGAAGATAAGGAGAGATATCGCGCACCTGTACTGCGCCATATAGGGATAACGAGTGTCGTACACGATGGGTGCACGACGATAAATTGCAGAAGAAACAACGAATGATTAATGTGAAATCGACCGGCTTTTACTGCCGATTCATCGAAGCTTAGTAGAACGCGTACACGTAGACTAGAATAGTCATGGAGTCTGTATCCGCTTCGCGCCTTTTCTTTCAACCGGAAATCGAGTCATAGCCTAAAAAATTCGATAGGAAAAACGATTATGTAGATGGCGGTAAAATTCTGCGAAAAATGACAGCTTCACGAGATCACGTTGAATCTATAATAATAAGTACAATGTGTAGGGTTCCGGGAATCCGGAAGAGGAAAATATCAACTGGCTATCGGTACCTTTGGTGAAATGATGCGAACTTCAAGCATTGACCAGAAACTTTTAAAAGATCCTTTTGGCTCTAATTCTAGTACTATTCAAATGTGGGTATCACGGTATCTAAATACACAGTTTTATATTATATTAATTTTTAGAATGTTTCTTTCGGTAGAATCAAAGCACTTATACATTTAATATTATTGGTAATATTAAATTTCAATTGTCTTAGCAATTTACAGTAAGACTTCGACTTACGGGGTTAATTACGCTTCCCGCGTAAAGCGAAAAACCAACTATGTTCATGGAAAATTTATCACTGGACTGCGAATCTTTATGCATTTATGGTCTATGAAAATTTACAAAAAATGCTAGAATATAAAATTAGATTTTTATTTGTTTTGGATCTACACAGGTGGTTTCCATTGAAAATGGCATAAACATACGCTACGCTGTAAAATATATACCGACGAAGCTCCCGCCATGGTAATGAAACAAATTTCACAGTTTAGTATTGTATTTCCGATTAGCTTCTAAGAATCCGCGTAAATCCGAGTAAAACGAAAAACGATTATCATCGAGCGCACTATAACCTAGAAGGTGTTGCGCATGACAAACAAGGATGCGTCCGATCACAGTATTTACATATTATTATGTATTATTCTACATATATATGTACATAATAGAAATATGTTATAGAAAAGAAATTGTATAGAACGAGCCTATATGCTTTTGATTTTAGCATTGGGCTTGAAAATAAAGTCCTCCAACCAATAGCTAAAAAATTATAAATTATTTCTGGCGTTAGACAGGAACTTTAAAAATAACGTCCCTGTGTACAATGCTAAAAGTGCAATTTTTTAGCAACTGAATTAGAGAATAAATTTCGAGGTAACTCAAAATTCAAATTTGAACGACGTACGAACCTCCGATTGCTTTTTTTTTCGTCTGGATGTTCGCAGGCATCTGTAAAGTGTTCACCGATGTACACAATGCCAAGGTAACTTTTGTTTCGTTCAAAACAGCGCGAAATAGCTGGGCTCGTTGACTGAGTGTTTAAAAACACAGAGTCTGCCGTCGAAACATTAAATTTCGAGAACGTAAACCGTGAAATCGGATTACACTGCACACACAGAAAAAGTAATTTCAAGATATGATATCATCGCAAAAATCACACACCCCCGTGCTGCGCTACACCGAGCTTTAGACGACATCATTAATGATACCCATTTGCGTAATCCACCTACCAGATGTCTCGTCAGAAAGGATCTAGTCATTCCCATGGATATAGGATATTCTTATATCCATGGTCATTCCACGTTAATTTATTTTCAGAGATCATAATTGACCAATTTAGATTTCACTGTGCAGTTTAACTGGATTAGAAGTAAAATGTATTTGATCATTGCACTACTTGAAGTAATTCTTATAAAATCTATCATTTAATTTCAATAATTAAACGTATTGTACTGCTTAAACGTACAGTAGTAGAGGTTAGCAAACCTCTTGTATTATTATTTATTTTGTGGTTATGGTGTGTGTACGTGGGTCCGTAAAAAATATATAATAATCAACATCGAGGGTTAACACTATGGTATTATACCAACACTTCACTGTTAACACTACTAATATTACAATAATATAATAATATGATAACACGTAACACTGTGGCCAGACGCATCTCTATTTTCCATGGTCCATGAACAACATCTTTAGGTTACCGTGCGTTCGATTATATCGATCGGTAAGTATAATCGATTTTCTCGTCCTGTGGACATGCCACACGGGTAGAATCACGATTACGATCGTTATTTTAACTTCATTCACGCCGTGATCGTAATTTTTGAATGTAGAGTAAATTTGCTCACTATAATCCTCATTTGATATTTCAATTGAATTAGTTTTTTGTTTTAAATACATCAAATAGCTTGCATAAAAATATCTGCATATAACGTAAAAAAATTACGTTACGTTTTTTGTACGTAACGTACATTTACTTCGTTTAATGATAAAGATAAAAAATATTCGATTTTCTTTGCCGTATGTATTACTTAACAATTATAGAATGACGAATTTTATGGCGAAAATGAATACAGAAAGTACGAAACTGTGAAGATAGAAGAATTCAAGAACACTGTTAGGTTATTCCCGTCTTATTAAAAAGATTTTTTTTTTAATGTATTTCTATTTCAAGTTTATTCGTTAGAACCGACATAGAAAATTTTTATTTTGCAGCAAAGCTTACATGAACACAATAAACACGGAACATGGCAACAAGTTAATATAATTTTGAGCCCAATTGGCATAATCTGTTATTGTATTCAATCATAAAATTTTTTATTTTCTATTACTTAGAATTTTTTTCGGAACATCATCTGAATATACAAAAATTTTTTAAAATCCATATTTATCAATTTAGATATTAGAAATTCTTAAAACTGTGCATTTTTAAGTAAATGTTTGAAGAAGAACAATAATTTGTCAACATGAAATACAATATTGTCAATGTATATAAATAGTTACTAAAGAATATAATAATGACAAAGTTGACGTAATTGAAATTAGAACGTGTCGAATCATTCAACATTGATATATGTATACTGAAGAATTTTTAAATAATTGTGCAATGTCATGGAAAGAATGTACATACATAAACGACAGCGTCTGAATGCTGATATAAATTCATGAACGACACGATGTCAATAAGGAATAAGGCAATCGACAATAATACTATTGCGCACATGAAGCGTGTCAGAATGTAAAAATTCCGTAATGCGACAATGGTATATAATCGTCTTTCATCGTGGGAACGGATGATCTCATCCGAATTAAATCCATTATTAACTCTCCTGAAACGTTCTTCTCTGCGAGACCAACATAGCTCGCATATTTCTTGTCCCGATCTTACCAATTTCACTTCTGTCCATAAATCAATCATTTAACTTGCAGTTCGAGTGACATTTTGTCATGATTAGACTGTGGATCTTTATGCAAAATAAAAATCTTCCATTCAAAACAACGTTACAGTATTCTTAAGTTATTATCCTAGCCAATTTTTTGATAAATGCAACCGCAGTCTACTAATAACGATTCTTCAAACATATGTATAATTTAATATCTTTCAAAAATTTAATAGTATAGTAAAGTCTTGATCTAAGCCGGACGGAGCTGTACGATCTTAGTTAGTTCGAGAAGCTCGAGATGCCTCGGTTGCCGAGCAGTGTAAACTGTAAACATGCCGCACAATCCGATACGGGCTCGAGTGTATCGGTGTGAACCACTACTATATAATCCAAATACAAAACCTTTTTATTTTTCATTATTCTTTTATGGGACTTTCGCCAACTTATATTTGTGGCACTTTTGTAATTCAAATTACACTAAACACGTGAAATAACATGAAATAAACGTGAAATAGAATCGAATTTCTTTATTCAAACGATGAGCTTTAATCATTAAAATATTTTCTTATTTATTATGTTTGGTAAAAGATCATCGAACAAAAAGGAAAATATCTTATTCATTAAAGTTCATTGCTTGGATAAAAAATTGGGTTCTATTTCACCTGAAAATACTGAAATTACTTTCTTGGCAACCCAATATTATTATACGTTTTACTGCGAACAATGTGTGGCAACGGTCGCATGTACCTAGGCGGGTACAGCTTTAGGATACGTCATCGGTGAAAATATGACAAAAATTAAGGAAGAACGGAGGATGACCGACCTAGATCCGCGCGAAGATGTTCGCGTCCAGTATAAAAGACGTTAAATGCAACGGCGTGGGTGACGATTAGCTACTCGTACATTCCGGCAGGAATGATTAAGTAATTCGAGACGATCGGGACCGGCTGTCGTAGTTGTCGAGGATGTGACGATCTACATGCGTAATGCAACCTGGATGTGTCGCTCGTTAACGTAACGTTTCGTTTCTCCGACGCACGTAATTTGTTAACGGTTCGTGAACATTGAACGTGCACGCGTCCTCGATCTAAATCTATGGTGCGAACCGGCGGATTCGTTGTTAAACGATAGTACAGATTAATTATATTATCAAAACGCTCGACCCTTGAACCACATCTTATTCGATTCTTATCGGGAAACTGCGTATCTATGTTCAATATCAAAATTATTTGCACTGACCTCAAGTTTCATTCTTTATTTTATATTATTCTATTTTATTTATTCTATAGTTCGATGATATTTCAATGAGAAATCACACAAACAAAACGAATAGATAAAACACCAAATTTATTAAGATTTGACTTAACAAGATAAACATTTCTCAAGTTTATTGTAGGAAGCAAAGATTGGATGAAAATGTATTTGTTATTTTGGTAAATGTAATGTTTATTTTGCATTGGCAGACGACATTGTAAAAACATTAGAGGAATTTAAGAATATTATTACATTTATTAAAATAATAAATACATTTTTATCGAACCATTGTTTCCTACAATAAACCTGGACAATTTTTATTTTGCATTGGCAATCTGCTCAGTGTGAATTAATTGATTAGTCGATGATGCTGAGCTCTATCTTCATTGAATGAATTCTAACATATTTTCCATATCAACGAGATTATTGATGCTTTTTATCACGTTGCACAAAAAGTATGACCTGCCCTTCGGAATCCTTTCCTTTGCCAAGCGTGACTCAAGGACTATTAACGAGTAAATGGGAGTTGTAGACGACGCCAGGCACCATGTGAAAAAGTAGACATTGCTTTTTATGGTTAAACACGTACTGTTGCAAACGGTCACCGTTCTCTTTATTATATCTAGTGGTGGGATCAAGATCAATAAGTACACAGGATGCCAATCAGTACTGTCCTCCTTAGTTCAATTGTCTGAACAAACATTCTTAAACGTTCTAACATAAACTCTTGGAATTCAACGATTTTCATTGCCTGTACAAAACAATTTTTACTTTTCTTCGAGATTTCGACCATATTGCAATATTTCCCGTATGACGGGAAAACGTGCCTCATGGCACTTAAGCAAATATTATTAATTAAATGCTCATAAAATCGTTTTTCTTAAATACCTTCTAAACTATTTACCGCATCGAAATATATATATATACGTTCGATAAAACCTGTTGCTAAGGAAAATGTCGCTTCAAATGACGTCAGGAACCTCCCATTTCCGGCTGTGGAAAGAATTTTGGGACACCCATGTATGTATACGCGCATATGTCTCACGGAATTGCGTGTGTCACGACATATACACGTTCTCTCAGTCTAAATATAATTAAAGAAAGATCAATTGCTTTACATTTCGATCATGCTTATATAACGTTTGAGGCACATAGTCGTTAGATTTCGATACAGTTTATAACGTGCTACATCCCACCATTAATTATACAGCATGGTTACACAACGAACTGACATCTTTACTTGACTGTCCGACGTTGATGAATTCACTATGTTATTTTGCAGATGGACACTTTGAAAACGACTCTGGGTACAAACGAATTCGCCAAATCGAAGGCTAATCTTTGTCGGGCACTGGTCGCCGAATTTCTCGGAACGATGCTTCTAAATTTCTTCGGCTGCGGTTCTATCATCACCAAAAACGTCGTCGCCATCAGTCTAACCTTTGGCCTGACCGTGGCTGCCGCGATTCAAGGAATAGGACACGTTTCGGGTGGCCATATCAATCCTGCGGTGACGTTCGGTTTGATGGTTATTGGCAAGGTCAGAAACTTCACTTGAACCTTGAACTAGAGCCTTGATCAGACAGACGATAAGACAGGCGTATCAATCTCATTCAATTTTGTAAATCAATGTCACCCTTTTGCAAATTAAATTCACCCTTTTCCAAATCAATTTCACCCATTAAGAAAATTATCATTAGATTAATTTTTGTTGAATGTTAGTAAAAGTTACATAATAGTATATCGTACTGAACATTACTGAGTCTACAGATATGATTAAAATCGCTGTAACGTAGTAATTGTGCTTCAACAATAAAAAATGAAGTATGAACTGTTATAATCATTGTGTATGCACTACTTTTAAACGTATAGTCTACACTGTACATCATAAAAGTGTAATAATCGCTCGTATCCTAGCTTACACTTGCTTTATAATTTGCTTTTAGCTTATTACAGTCTTCTAATGTTGTTCAGTCACGAATAGTGTTTAAAGAGAACCTACCCTTCATCATATACAAATCAATATGACACATAATAGACATACTTGGAATATAAAATGTACCTATTTTATTTTTCTTTCGTTATTATAAATTTTTATTATTTCAAATTTGTCGAGATATTTGTTCGTAAAATTTAAATTGTATGATAGAAAGAAATAGCAATATTCTGTTCGTATTACCAAAGTCAACAAAATTAGAAAGCTACAATTCAATTCTACTGATTCAATCGACAAATAGTATTAAATAAGTATGAAATAAATAAGTCATTTTTAAATGCAACTTAAGACCCCCCTATACTGAAAAAGGAAAAAGTTGTTCAAAATGTCGAAATCTATAACATATTTAAATTTCATCAAAATTGGAGGACAGTGGTACTTTCCAAATAATTACCGCAACTTCTTCCCCGCTATCACCTTACGATTCCTCCACTATCAGTATGTAGGATGCCCCACATATAACCCTACAGATAATATCTGGATAACTATTAGATCAAGGACAAACTATGTCGATTCACGAAACAAAAAATAGGGTTTTTCCATTTAAATATAATTTATGTATAATGTGCCTCAAAAATATTTATTTCTGTTTTAGATACCTATAATCAGAGGATTATTATACGTCTTGGCCCAAGTTGTAGGTGCAATTGCAGGCTCTGGTACAATTAGAGCACTGTCCCCCGAATCAATGGAAGACTCTCTGGGTGTAGTAAGCCTTTCCGAAGGTGTTACACCTGTTCAAGGTTTCGGAATAGAATTTTTCCTGGCGTTCATATTGGTTCTCGTCGTGTGTGGTGCATGCGACGCAGCTAAGCCTCATAGCCAGGGAATAGCACCTCTCGTGATTGGACTCGCAGTCAGCGTCGGTCATCTCGTTGGTGTAATATACATATTGAGCTCCATTTGATATTTATTATACTATTACCCATTATTGCATTGCATTATCTTGTATAGTTTGATAGTTTGCACTTAGCACCATAGTTTTATTAACCTTTCGCAGACGACATATGTTGGTAAGGTCAGCTTAAGTGGGAGCTCCCCGAACCCATTCATAGACCTTACGCGAGGCAGTTCATTAAATTAAACAATACATTGCTATATTTTCATTTTCAAATATGTACGAGATTACTGTACCATATTTGGGATGGAATTTTTTGTTTTGTATTTTTTGAGGATTTTAAAACGTCTTTAATTTCTTCTTAAACGTCCTTAGTAATGAATAAATACTATTTTTATTCATCATTTATATTTATCAATTGAAGAAACTGACTTAATGTCAAGTATAACTAGCCACAGTCTACGCGAAAGATTGATGAATGGAAACGTGAAAAAACTTTATAATAATGTGTTTATGATTATTTTATCTTATTGATAAAATGCTCTCTATATTTTAGTTTAGCTAACTTTTTCGTTTCAATAGGTGCCAAGAACTGGCGCAGGGATGAATCCAGCACGATCATTCGGCAGCGCCGTTGTAATGAATGCATTCGATAATCACTGGCTGTATTGGATCGGTCCGATTTTGGGTGGAATGGCGGGTGGATTAGTGTATGCACATGCAATTGGTCCTGCAAAGGAACCAGAAGGTTATGCATCTGTGGCGAGGGGGGAGAAGGAGGTACGGCAATGAAGAAGAAGACAATGGAACTTGTTGCTTGTACTTCCATCAGTTGTTGATACCATTTCTGATTTCAATGAACTCTTAAAGCCAATTATTGCAGTGATTTATTAAGCGTGCATTGTTTTTTAATATACGAAGGACACAGACGATCGCAGACGTTCGTAAATGTCCATGTTCCGAAATAAATAAAAATAACAATATACTTTATTGGATTATTATTCAGTAGAATTTGGTTAAGAATAAGATTCGCCGTCTTTCTCTTTCCGAAAATAAATAAACAAAGACGGACGTTCATTCTTTAACCCTTTGCACTCGGAACTATTTTTCAATTTTGTTGCCAACAACTCATTCCTATTATTTTAAGTGTTTTATTTGAAATTTACTTCAAAGGACAGTTCCTTGACTGCTACTCACTTTAAACAATTTCGTTCAATAATTATATTAAATATAGCTCTCAAACTTTGTTATAATTTATATTTGTTTTTAACTAAAGAGTAAGACAAATAAAGTAAAACCCGTGTTATTTACATTTTTCTTCCTCTGATATCAAATTACACTCGATAAAGGAGTGGAATGGGTTAATAATGTAAACAGTATTTTGAATAATGGTACAGCAATTTTTAGTGGTGACTCTGAGTCACTACTCGCGAGTGCTAAGGGTTAATATAAAAGTGCAATAATATTACGCGAACATTGGAATCGAAAATGTTTATATATTCTCGTTGTAGAATCTTTCTATGTTTTCTATGCATTCAAAAATACAAATAGTAGAATCATTTTTTTTTTAAGTTGTCACTCGTCTCTCTCCCACAGCAGTTCGAGTACATAGACAGCGGACGGGGTGGACTTTAAGAAATGAAGATACAAAGAAAGATTCGAAGACGGGAATTCAATTTTTTTAAATACATTTAACGAATATACGAACGATCGTGAATATGCGAAGTGTTATTTTTGCAGCTGGAGAGCCTTACCAGTAAGAAGGACGTCAACCCCGCATAAACTGCCTGGCGTTCCCCATCATCCTGTTTGAAATACTGTCAAATCATTACTTGCATTAGAATTATAAATACGTATTATGTCTATGAAATTGAAGATCTTAGAAAGAGAAGACTAGTAAAGTTTTTGATAAGCGGAAAATAATTTTATACGTATTTCATACAATTTTATACACTAATTTCACCTACATTAAATAAAAAGTATATGTACTATTTATGAAGGGTTTGAGACTATGTGTTGTATTATAAATATTATGGTTTATTTGATGATTCAAAAGATACAGAAGGCCAAAGATCAATCGTCGAAGTAAAATTGTGTGACACATACAACGAATCAAAAATCATCCAATCAGACGTTTACATTGTAATGTAACTAAAAATTCATCCCAACAGTTGTATATTATATTAAAAACGTATTGCTTCATTTATCGATATACGTCGATGTAATACTACGTCTAAGTTAAAATTGCAAAAATCGGTTTACGATACTACTGTTTATGCAATAAAAATGTAACTTGAGCTATGTAACTTCCGATTGCGGCAGCTTGCTTATAGCATTTAATGTGTTTCGTATATCCTTGATGAATTGCTGATATAATCATTCGATACCGTGGTTTTGCATCTCTTGTATTTATAAATTCATACGATACATATTATTTTTATATAATTGTACATCCGAAGTACGACGGAAATAATATGATCACATATGCTATCGCGTTTATATAATATTATAATAATATTATATAAAATAAAAGAATAATATATGTATGCTACATCCTGTCGGGTGAAATAAAATGTAAATGTTCAATATGAAAAGTACTAGTGGCAAATCATTTGTACAATGCTTGATGTGCGGAAGAGGTTGTACTGGTAAATAAGCAACACTTGATGTTACATGTACACACCATTGTCTGTATTTGATACATAATTTCAAATGTTAATAGAATATCGAATAATCTATGTACCGCCTTCACAGTAACCTCGTACACATATTCATAGCGTTACATTAAGTTTCATTCCTTAAAGTACCTTGTGTGTTTCCAATAATGGAGTCAATTGTGAATAATAAAAAGAAAAAATCAAATTGGGCCATTGCTTTGAACAAGAGACGTTGTCTATAATTGAAAAATGTTCGAAGCACAGTAAAACGTAAAACTCCGATATATATATACAACATCTTACGTCCAATATATCAATATATATTATGTGTATATCAATACACGTTTACCAAACTGTAAGTGAGATATCTAAAACGAGTGCCTATAAATTTACATGTCCCTTTAATTGCATCCTCGATATTTCTACGTCGTCGCGACGTAACAATATAAAAACAGATTTTTTTGCAGCAGCTGTGAAAGTTGTCGATTATCTCCTTATTTTTTAAATAATAGCTTTTCTGTTGTTCTTATACAGAAACGTGGATTATTGTGATAGGCACTACCTTCTTGTTTCGTATCTCATTGGTGTTATTAGTAATTAACATGCAGACGCGACTCTACAACTGTCACACGGGGAAAATAAAAGATAAATACAGAAGTTTAGATACAACGTGGTAATAAGACATGAATTACCTTAAACTCACATGTTTACTTAAGGGATCTAATGGCAAAACGTTCGAAATGTTTACCTATGTATGTTCGTTAAAAATGCATCGAGATCAAGTTCCGAATTTGCAAAACTGTGACCAAGTCCAAGCTTGTTATAGCTTAACCCAATATTTTTTAATCGAAAGCCAAATCCGCAAGTGTTCAACAATAATATCCAACAAATTCAGCCTTCCATTTGTTGAAGTTTGTCTTCAAGACTGTCTTGGCTGTCGTTCGTATCATGTAAAGATATTGTGTGAGTCTCGTGATCAAGTTCTATCACAGACTCTCCTAGCTCACCCTTTTGGACTTCTAACACGTTGTCCGACGTTCCGAAAATATCTGTAGACTCTGAAAGTTCCTGTTCTTCCAAAGTTAAAGTCGTATTTTGTTCGGGTTGTTCTATTATAATTGGTTCTTCTGTTACAGTTTCCATCTTAGCATCGGATTCCGATGGCAAATCCTCTTCTATTTCCATCCCACCAGAGTATTCTAATTTCATATTCATCTCCTCCTCTTCGGGGTGTTCTTCGACTATCTCCTCGTTAAGCGTTTCGTCGTTCTCGTTGGAGGGACCAGGTTTTGGTTTATCAGTGGTTTTCGTGACAACGTCTGGGACAGTCGGCATTTGGCTGAGATTACTTAAAACTGTTTCTTGCATCTTCACTACGGAGTCAGTTGAATCCAGTATACTACACAGTTCTCGACTCATCTCTTCCACTTCAGACGGTTCTTCCGACTTAACAAGAATAATTTTCTTGTTTCCGTAAACTTTAGAACTAGTTATCAATGGCTGTTTACCTTCTCTTCTAATTGCTACAGTTGCAATAGTTGGTTTTGGTGCAACTGTGGTGGGTTCCTTCTGTACAGTTTCAACTGGTTTCACCTCGACTGGTTTCACCTCGATTGGTTTTACCTCGACTAGTTTTACCTCGACTGGTTTCACTTCGACTGGAGCAACCTTTTCTTTTTCTGGTGCAGCTGGTGTTGTCTCCTCTTTTGGTATTGTCGCAGGCGTTGTTGTTACGGATGTTGTTGTTATAGGAGTCGTGGTTGTTACGTCATTGTCATTATACTCTTGCTCTTCGTCGTACATACTTTGCTTTTTCTTCACAAATACTCTTTTCAGTGGCAATTGTTGTTCATCTTCAGATTCGTCCTGACGCTCTGGTGATAATTCTTCTATGGGCTCGAATTCTTGTTGTTTACGCGCTTCTAACTCTTCGATCTTCAAGCGTTGCTGTTCCACTCTCTTTTCCAACTGTTCTAATTTTTCTTTAGTTTCCTGATCGCCCCCTGTTAATGCGGGCTTTTGAACAGGTGCTACTGTCGTCTTTGGTGCTGGTGACGGTGCACTTACTGTAGGCTGAGATGTTTTCAATTCGAATTTTGGAGATTCGCTGACTACAGTCTCGGTACTTTTTACCGGAGTCGCTTGTTGTCGTGGTTCAGTGGTTGCTTGTAAAACTGTTTGGATCAGACCCGAATGCTTATCGAGCGGCTTTTTCACTACAACTCTTTTGACAACGTTACCAGTAGGTAGTTTCGCTAATTCTGCTGGATCTATTATCGTACCATCGGGATTCATGATAACTTCCCTTGTAGTGTCTCCTTGTCGAATAATTCTACGAACGATTACACGTTTCGTAACCTTATGACCTGAACTGGTCAACTCGGACGTGGTCCCTGGTACCTCTCCTTCTTTTGTTGTAACTGGAGTTGTAGTAGTTTCGGTGGTTCCACCGGGTTTTCTCACTACTATTCTTTTTATCACTTTAATGGTACTAACAGCTTTTGGTGTACTACTAATCGGAGTAGAAGATTCCAGCTTTTCCTCTTTCACAGAAACCACAGTTGGCGAAGTACTCTGCCCTGGTTGCGATTTCGATTGATTTGTAGATGTAGGCGATTCTTTACCTTGTTCTTGACCAGCATTTTGATGTTTCAAAGGAATTTTATGCTCTTTGAATACAGATGCAACTATTTTCTGAACTTGCGCTTCTGTTTCATCCACACGAGTAGTCTTTACAGGCTCCTCGTTCGGTTTAGGCTGTGGAGCCTTTGCAACTGGTTGAGATTGACTGCTATTCGGACTTTGTTTAATCTTCGTATCCTGTACTTCTCTACGTTGAATAGGCATTAGTGTTTTAATTGTCTTTTTAATCATGTTTCCATCTTTACGTCTCACATATACTACCCGTTCTTTTTGATTTTCATCCTTCTCTTCTCTCTCACGGTCCTCCTCGCTTTCCGATCTATTGGCTTTACTTGGTTTTGGAAGCTTCTTCACGATGTATGCTGGCGGTTCATAATCGTCATCACCATCCGAGTATTGCTCTTCCTCTTCATCTTCGTCCGTGTCTAGTTCAATTTTAGTTTTATTATCTGGCTGCAATCCATCTGGTCCCATTTTTTCACCTGCTTCAATATGTTGTTTAATATGAGTGACATAATCTGCCCTATTTCTGCAAGATTCCTGGCAGACATCACAAGTTAATCCCATACCTGTGCGTTTTGTGTGCGTTAGCTGATGTACTTCTAAGCTCTCCTTGCGTTTGAATGCTTTGCCACAGTCTTCGCAGACGTGACGTTTTTCTACTGAATGGGTACGCATGTGTCTAGTTAAATGATGAGATAAAAGGAATGAACGAGGACAAAGCTTGCACAAATATGGTCTGTGCCCTGCATGACTTGTTAAATGACGAGCTAATTTAGTACTTGTACGGAATGCTTCCTTACAGTACTCACAAATGAATGTTTTATCTTCATTGTGAAGCACCTCGTGTCGTTCCAACCCCTGTTTGTAGGTGAAACGTTTGTTGCAAATATTGCATTGGAAAGGTTTTTCCTTTTTATGCACAGAATCCTCGTGTTTCTCTAATTCCTCAGTTGTAAAGAATTCGCGATCGCAATGTTGACAACCGTATCGCAATTCATCTCTGTGAACTTTTTCATGACGCTGTAACAAATTCGCTCTTGAAAACTGCTTGTTACAAATCGGGCAAGAGAAAGGTTTTTCATCTGAATGCGTACTCATGTGTTTCGCTAGATCATATTTAGAGAAAAACATACGATCACATTCTGTGCACTTGTAGTTGCGTTCTCTGTGGGCAGTCTGTATGTGAAGAGAAAGTGCTTGGCGTAGAGGGAAAGTACGATCGCATTGATCACACGCATGCACCCTAATCTCACCTGGTTCTAGTTTAAGTTCTTCTTTAGCACTATGCGTATCTTGATCTCCCTCGCTACCAGCATCCTGTTCCTCCCCATAAAAATCATGTGAATCTTCTTTTTCTCTTTGTTTTTCTGCTTGCCTGTCCCTCTCTCTTTCTCTATCTCTGTCCCTTTCTCTTTCTCTATCGCGATCCTTGTCTCTTTCTCGTTCTCTTTCTCTATCCCTTTCTCTATCTCGTGTTTCTCGTCTTTCTCTATCACCATTGTCAACACGAGGTTTCTTTACAGAATCATTTGAAGATCTCTGTTCTAATGGTCGTTTGTTGTTCACTTCAGGAGGATCATTAGGTATTGGTGGAAATGGTCTTGGCAAGACACCAGACAACGGATAAGCTCTTAGCGCCTCATCTGCTTTCTTACATTGAAGTTTAAATTTGTATGAACGATCTAGATTCCAACGACACATACTGCAGATCATTTGTGGCATTCCATCCGCTGCGTAAACCTTAAACACAATATATGAAAATATTAATAAAGTTCTAATAAATCGTTCCTGGAATCGCTGTTTCAATTTCAAGGTGGAAACATTGTCTGTTTAAAAAACAAACAAATAAAACTTATATGGTCTTCGCATACAGTTACGCAAAACATCCTTAAATGATATTTTACTCAGTTTGATAATAGATTTTAGTTGGATATGTTATTTCATATCCACGATTCCAAATGTTGAAGTATACAACACTGCAACACAATTAGAGAGAAATCAAACGTTATACAGTCTCTGAAAATTGAAAGTTGGTAAATTATCATTCAGGGTGTGACATCGATACAGATAATTGCTAAATTCAGCTAAAAAAATCTCATCTACAACAATTTTCCACAAACTAAACTCGACTACTTCAGATAACGTATTCCACATATAGCATGCGAGAAAATTGGTCGTTTTCGCGCCAACGGGAACAAATCGATAAATATATAAATAAGCAATTGTCGATAAAATAAATTATATTTCAAAATAAACCGAACATCGTCATGTTTTACCATCGTTACGGTCGAAAATATGGACTCCCGATACATTATCTAACTCATCGGAACGCATTAAAACGGTAATGCATATTCAAAATTCAATTGTATATATTCTAACACAATTTGTTTAACATATCCTAGATGTGCAAAAAGTTTAGTTGAAAATAGCTCGGCCGGTAAAGAAGATAGCTGCGTTATCCAAGCTGTTTGTAGTACATTGGCACAGTACAGATATAATATGATAAAAAGTATCGATAATAAAAAGAAGCTGGGAGAGCGGAGCACCGTTAACGTCAGAAATAAAAAAACATATAGAGAAATAGTGATACACAAAAATATGTATATCTGAAAAATATGGAATGAAAGGTGGAGAGAACGGATCTCTGGCGGTCGATGCCGTCTCTAAAGAAAATAATTACCTCGATGGCGACACACGACATGATCTGCAGGGTAAGCGGCACTTGAAATGGCTTACTATGATCTCTTTCATAAATGTAGCTTAGCGGTTCCGATTCTGTCAGGCAGAATCGACATACTCGTCTGGAGCGGAGTGCCGCCGGTCTGTTCTCCATGTTTTTCTGCCTACCGTCCGTACAGACACCCACGAAGAACACGCACTCACGCGTCTCTCACGTCGTTCTTCCCTCGAGTCCTCTGCGGACGTGGTCGGTTCGCACTTTTCCAACACTGTTTCCAACAATCACGCTAAGAATGTATCGTTCATTAATCGGATCTCGAAGAAACGACGCCGAGCGTCGGTAAGCGTCGCGTCACGCACGACAAACGAGCGGGACGAAGTATACACCGCTTTGGCGCTATTATGGCGGTCCGAGAACGAGAACCCGTTTCCTCTGCATGGCGTCGTTCGAGCGTCGAAACTCGTCAAGCTTCGGTCTTTCCACATCAGCGCCACCATCCACTTCTTTCCGTTTCACCGTCGGTAAAACTTCATATTCGTCAGATGAAAACAAATTCAAAATACTTATTTAATTAATCGACCAACGAAATTTTCCTCGCAGACTTAATGCAACGACAAGATGTCACCTAAACATTCTAATTTACGTAATTGAAAAATGATTATACTAATTCCATATTTTTCGTTTACGGATCTGTTTCACCGACGCTGCAGAAAACGCCCTACTATTTGAGCGCACTCTATAAACTTGAGACGGGTCGCTAATGAACTACATACGACTGCAACCGGACTCTAAAAAATGAACGTGTAGGGAGGTTAGCTCGTGCAACGTTGGCGGCTCTAAAAATACCATGCTGTCGATTTTTCAAAGGGCTAAATACGCACGAAAAAGATTGTTGAAGGCTCGTAAAGAAAGCAATGAAATGATCTTCCTCTGGGCCAGCTTGCTGCCAGAAATATTTTATTGATTTGTTTGAACGTAAATATATGTACTTCAGACTCCTTTTACGTGATAATCTTTTTACATGATCGTTTTTATAACGTTTTATTCAGTATTACTTGGTTTTTAGCACGTTTCTTTTTTCTTTGTTTCGTTAAAATTCGTACCACAAAAGACGATGGAAAATTCAATGCATTTATGACAAAAATGTGTAAGCGTAATTTAAAATAGCAAAAACAATCAAATTACATTCATCCATTTTTGTCATAAATGCATAAAATCTGCAGTCTAATTATGACTTATACAACAAGCATTTCAGGCGAGTACAATTGAAGTGTGACACACGATCATTCGAAAATATGTAGATCGATATCTCGATGGAATTTTATATCTAATTACACGTTTTGGTTATCTAGACTTTTTTTCATTTCTTTTTGATAGGGCTTGCAATGTATTGCGGTTTTCCTTGGAGAATATCACGGTGTTTTAATAAGCCAAGGAAACGGCGAGCTACCAGTAATCTAGATTCTCTGTACCGGGATATCGAAACAGACGTTCACCTCCGTACAGCAGAAGATTTATTGCGAAGCCATCAAAGTGATGCGGTGAACGGTTTATCGACGACTGTTGCACGTGATCTCTTAAAAATTAATGGATTCAATGCACTGACACCGCCGAAAAAGGCGTCTAATGTGCTGAAATTTCTTCGTCGATGTTGCGGAGGCTTCTCTTCTTTAATATGGGTACATAATATTTAAATTATTATTAGAAAACACGTTTCACAGATCCGTATGAATTAAACGTATTCTGAAAATTTCATAAAAATCGGTCGACGTTGCAATCAGCTACAAACGTTTAAAGATGGTAGGAATTGCAGTTTTTCACGATTTTCGGCCTCTAACATCTTTCGATGTCTGTCGTTTTTTGTCGCATCAATCAATTTCGATGAAACTTTCACAATACATTTAATTGACACAGATCTACAAAATGTATTTTTTAAATTTTCGATATAGGCCCACATAAAAAAGTTGTGAAATGCAACTTTTAATATTTTCTATACTATTCCGACCAAATGCAATTGTTGAAAAAATTTCTTTTCATAACATGTAGGAAACTAATTGCTCTAAATTCTCAAGAAAGTTCAAATCGTACCGTGAACTATTTAAAAAGTTATCGTATATCCTTTAATAATAATGGAATTTTAATGGTTGTCAATTTTTAGATCGGAGTTATTCTATGTTTCTGCAATTACATTTTGGAATACGAGATTTACGGTGTAGCATCATACGATCATTTGGGATTTGGTATCGTGCTAATTGCTTTGATCATAATTACCGGAATGTTCAGTCATTATCAAGAATCGAAAAGTTCACGTATAATGGAGTCATTTCAGCAAATGGTCCCGCAAAAGGCAACAGTATTGAGAGACGGTGAGAAAAGGAAATTGTGCGTAGCCGAATTAGTAGTCGGGGACATTGTCCTTTTAGAAACTGGAGACCGCGTACCCGCTGACATTAGGATCCTGGAATGTCAAGGTGAATTCGTATCTGTTGTAGTTGCAGACTTAACTTTCTTATTTCTCCAGAAAAAAGTCCTCGCCTTTCTCTCCGTTAACGCTCGAGGTATCACATCGATTTTGTGTTTTATAAATCGAATTTACAGAACCGTGAAATTCTCGCGTAGAGAATTATTCAAATTGTCTGATAAATTGCTGGCACTGCATGTTCTACAAATCCTATTAATAAAACTAGTCGCAAATAGTCTATAAATTTAATTGATATAACTAGATTGCGGATTTAATGCATTTCGCAATCTGGTTATAATATTACACATACACGCACACACATAGATTTCTTTTGATATTCTTGCAGTATTTATTTACGCCACCATCTGTAATTGAATATTAACATTTTAGAAAATGTTCTCGTTGCAATTTCAGGTCTTAAAGTTGACAATGCGTCGATCACCGGAGAATCTACGCCACTCATAAGAACTGCAAGTATAAACCAAACGACCAATATCCTCGAAGCTAAGAACATGGTTTTCTTTTCAACTAACGTGGTGGAAGGTATGATAAAATAAATAAAGTTTCTGGAACCTATTTTCTGCGATTCTTAATACTATTTCTGCGATTAAGGTTTTTTTTTTAAGTCTAATTGATAAACAGGCACTGGAAAAGGGATCGTAGTTGCCCGTGGTGATCATACTGTGATGGGCAGAGTAGCTAAATTGACGTCGAAATTGACTCCCAGACCAACGCCGCTTTCCCGCGAGATCCGTCGATTTATGAAATTCATTTCGTCCTGGGCAATTTTCCTCGGACTTCTGTTTTTCATTTTGTCGATATCAATGGATTACAGTTGGCTCGATTCGACGGTATTCTTGATCGCTATTATAGTTGCGAATATACCAGAAGGTTTGCAAGCCACCATGACAGTTAGCCTCACTTTAACGGCTAAACGAATGGCGGACAAATTTTGCCTGGTGAAACATCTCGAGACTATCGAGGCGCTGGGGTGCTCCGCTGTTATATGCAGCGACAAAACAGGAACGCTCACGCAAAATAAAATGACCGTAAGCTTCGTTTGCCATTTCGTCGATTTTTTCCTTTCGGCATTCCCTTCAGATCAGTGCTCGAAAGAGTTTTGGAAGTTTTGAAAATACTTTATCTACCAGGTCGGCAAGAAATACTCGTTTGCAAAGTTTGGTTTTACATCAATACGTACTTGTCACATACAAATTGTTATTGAGATATATAGCATAACTGATCACGCAGACTTTAAATCAGAATAACTTCTTTATGAATGGACAAATGACTTCAATTTCTCTGTAAGGCTAGAAGAATCAGTTTAGTAAATGTCGTCTGAGAAATATGTTTAAAAATTGATATTTACAACTTTTTTAGCTGGGCCATTAACAAAATTTATAAGATGTGTTTTCTAATGAGAAATGCAAATTTCATTGAAATTGGTGAATAGGTTTACGAATTATAATCTAATCTATTATGTATAATCTAATACGAATAATAATTACCTTCCCTAATTAGGCCCTCGGCCCTCCGGAAGGGTTGCGCCCAACCACTGGCAGTATACCTGAAAAGGTTGTTATAGCAGACAAAAAACGAGCACGGATTAGCTCCGAACCGGCTGATTATTTTACAACCACCACGCTCCGACAATCTCAACCCCGACAGATGGACAACACGTGCGACGGACTCATCGAGCGACGCGCGGTCTACCCTTATAAATCATGTCATTGACGACCGAAGACAATATCAAAATGAATTTCTTTAATAGTTATCCACTTCTCAACGTAAAGTCCTTCCGACACACCCCCGTCTATATATGGTACGCACCTGAGGTCGGTTGAGCTCTCCGTTTGTCACATGGGGGCAAGACGTGGTGTCAGGGGCTGGGACCCTCGAATATCGGCCGAAACGAGTATTTCTTGCCGACGTCTTTTTTAAATGCAACTTATTAAAAATCTCCATAACATTTATGATCTGGTTTCCACCTATTTCTAAGCCGTTGAAAGGATCAATGCTCACGTTTATAATTGCATACGTTTAATCTTTGAAATCTAAAAATCTACATCTTATTAGGTTCGACATATGTGGTACGACGGCGAATTGCGAGAAGTAATGGCGTCCGACACATGGAAGAAGTATGTCAAGAATCCTGGATTTCATAGTTTGGCTAAAGTAGCCAGTCTCTGTAATCGTGCAGAATGGGCTCCTATGGCTACAGATATACCTGCACCACCTTTGCATAAAAGAAAAATTTTAGGGGATGCTTCTGACGCTGCTTTACTAAAATGTATGGAAGTTCTGGTTAAAGGGGGTGCAGCTGCTTATAAGAAAAACTGTACAAAGGTATTATTCCTCTGTACTCCTATAACAATTTTATTCAATTGGCATTTTTATATTACCAATTTAAATATAAAAAAAAACGACTTAAAATTACTTCAGATCGAACTGAGATAGCGTTACTTTTACCATGTTCCAGCCTGTATGACGAAGACCATGGTTTAACCGTTAAACTTTGACGCAGTGTTTCCCAACGTGGGAAATTTGATTATTAAGAGGGGCAATTCAACAATTTCCTAGTGATTTCTTTCTAAAACCAATCATTTAACCCTTAGCACTTGAATGGTGACTCTGAGGCACTACTAAAAATTGCTATATCATTACTCAAAATATTGTTTACATTATTAAATATATCGGTATCTAATCGATTATACCAATTTCATACCCATAAATTTTCAAAAAACATAGGGAATGGAAATATTTTAGGTCGGAAGAAACGTTTAATTTTCGAGTTAAAATATCTCCGAGTGCATTCAGTGAACAATTTAATTTTTTAATATAAAAAATGATGTTGTGTATATTACTTAATTTTAGAAAGAGTAAGATGGGGCATAGCACAGAAAAGGTTGGGAAACAGTGCCTTAACGCATAGTCATGCGTGATTTTATTAGTCGATACGATACAAAATTGATGTTCTCTTTCTCCAAATCTAGCTGTTCGAAATACCATTCAATTCGACGGACAAGTTCCAAGCGAACGTTCACATGTGCGACAAGAAGTATTTCATTTCTTTCAAGGGCGCGCCGGAAAAAGTTCTCGAACGATGTTCCACCGTAGCGTTCGGTAACGAGACTAGAGCGCTCGACGAGGAAATCAAGAAAGCTTATACGGAATCTTGTTATATTCTTGCGAACAATGGCGAACGTGTACTTGGATTTGCTGATCGCGATCTTCCCGCTTCTGCTTTTCCACCGGGTTTCATCTTCAAGGCTGATCCTCCAAACTTTCCTCTTCAGAACCTGAGACTAGTAATTTCATTTATACAAAATGATAGCGTAGCAACATCGTCGTTCACTCTATTCGAAATTTTTCTAATTTTTAAGCACACTCTACAGTTTACGTACACTTTAGACACACAACATCTTAGAAAGAATTGTAAAAATGAACTAAATTCGGTTGGACAAAAGACAAAAGCGTACGACAAGTACAAAAATTGTCAACGAAATATTCAATATTATATCAATAGTTTATTATATCTTCTAATGATTCTATTACATTTAGCAAGCATTTTCAGATCGTTTTATATAATCTGTTTATTTAATTTTAGCTTGAATATCTCCAATTCTTATGTGTACAGCCTTTCAAATCGTTTACATTATTATATTGTCTTCCATTTACGTGACATAACAATAATAACTATAGATTTAATGTCCAAAACTTTAAAAGACAATCACGATAAAGTATTATGAATTAAATTGTAAATTTACAATTTGGACGTCAACTTTATCCACTTAACCCGTTGCCCTGTAATATCGTGTCAGATTCCTGATGAAGATGCTGAATTATTAATTTATAACATTCTGAATTATTAATTTCCTTTAATCCGAGAAATTCTATTTTGGTTTTGTTGAAGTATAGTTATTGGAGACCATGTAGGCATATACAATCGATAAAAATTTTCTCCTTTTATAGGAGATTACGAACTACAAAAAATTCTAATTCACTGAAACCGTAAAGTAAACGCCCTACGGGCGTAGGGCAATGGGTTAATTGCCAAAATGTATTGGCAAACTCTGAGCAAATAATTCGGGAGCTTTTCGGATACTCATAAATGTTTATCCAAAGTTCTATTTCTGTTTAAAACATCTCTCGACGTGTTTCTGATAAAACTTGTGTCACAGTGTTATCTAAGGGATCGATAACAGAAATGATTACCAGTACATTACATTAGCTAATTGATGAATTAGGCTACTTTGCATAAGCAATTTGATACTCTACATTGTTAGATTGGGTTGATCTCGATGATGGATCCCCCGAGGCCAACGGTGCCGGATGCAGTGTACAAGTGTCGTTGCGCCGGAATCAAGGTGATCATGGTAACTGGCGATCACCCTGACACAGCAAGAGCGATCGCGAAATACGTCGGCATCATCACCGATGATATTTCGCAAAGTAATAACAATCGGAACGAACGTTCGATCGTGGTGACAGGAAACGAATTACGAGATCTAGAATCGGCAGAACTCGACGGGATCATAAGGAGTTATCCGGAGATTGTGTTCGCGAGAACCTCGCCTGTGCAGAAGCTGCAGATCGTCGAGAGTTGTCAAAGACTGCACTTGATCACTGCCGTCACTGGCGACGGAGTTAATGACTCGCCGGCGTTAAAGAAGGCCGACATTGGAATCGCCATGGGCATAGCAGGTAAAAGTGTTACAGTCAAGAATCAGAACTTGTAAAATTTGCAAATCGATGTAAATAAGTTTTACTGACTTTGTTGCTGAACAATGTTACAGTCAAGAATCAGAAATGTTTAATTTCGTTAGGATCAGATGTGAGCAGAGAAGTCGCAGACCTGATTCTGTTAAACGACGACTTTGCCTCGATAACCACCGGAATTGAAGAAGGACGAAGACTATCCGACAACCTGAAGTCGAGTATCGCGTACACACTTGCTAGTAACGTTCCCGAGATAACACCTTTCTTGGCGTTCGTCATCCTCGGGATTCCTTTGCCTGTAGGCGTCATTTGCGTATTGTGCATAGATCTAGGCACAGATATGTGGCCTGCTGTATCTCTGGCATACGAGAAGTCAACGTCCGATATCATGCTTAGGTGTCGGTGATATTGTCTAAAAAATCGTTAAGATATCATTAGGCCTATTACAAAAAAAAAGACGAAAAATTTCACAAAAATATTAAGCGCAGAAATAAGATCTTTCCCTTTAACTTCGAGCAACCACTATGGCTGTTTGAATGGAAATAAAAAAGAAAGAAGCATCCAGTATAATTATAAGATATAATGACAAACAGTATCTTTATGTAGAAATTCTATTGTACAATGATTGATTTATTGCATTTAAAGTATTATACAGGGTGAGTCATCTAACGTTGCCACCTCAAATATCTTTGTCGTTTTTAAAGCTTAAGTATGAAGTCTACAAATAAGGGGCTTCAAAGAGTAGTGAGTGATTAACGAGTAGACGGCGAATCTTTAATTGTTAATGCAAAATAATAATGTTCTGTATCTGTTATATGGACTAGGAGCTACTTAGAAAGTTTATACGTGTATGGGTAATTATAGTCACTGAATTCCTAACGAAAGGGACTATCATTGTACGTGTTTAAAAATGGGTGCTTCCATTTAAAAAAATGAAGGTGACCGTGATATCTCTAAAAAAAAATCACATAGAAACAAAAATATTCCAACCATTCAACGTTGTCCTTCAAACATTTGTCGTATCTTTAAAAACAACAAAGATATTTGAGGTGGCAACGTTAGCTGACTCACCCTGTATAATCCGCAATAACACATATTCTCAGAACTATTCAATTAAACAGCGAAATCCTTTTTCAAGTCTTACTGTGTTCCTATTTGATTTTTTATGCTTTTCTATTAAATATGGCCGGGTGCTTCTTTATTTTGCACAGTAGTGTACATGGTCGAAGATCGCGCATATGCAGCTGATCGGACTGATGTGTTGTCTGCGGTGTTGCCACATCACACGTTCTGGCGTGTACTGTGGACGGCCGCGACTGTACCGAAAATTTGAAAAGACTATTTCTACGCCTAATAAATAAGATCACAATTGACAAACATTGCTGACTTCACGGTGGAGTTACATTTCAGAAAACCCAGAGTGCCCCACCTGGACCGTCTTGTCAGCCGTCGCCTTATCTTCATGGCTTATGGTCAGATCGGTATAATAGAAGCCTGCGCCGGTTTCTTCACATACTTCGTGGTAATGGCGGAGCACGGTTTTCTGCCCGGCGAACTGGTGAATTTGCGACCGGCTTGGGACAGCGTGGTCGTGAACGATCTGCAGGACAGTTTCGGTCAAGAATGGACGTACGAACAACGCAAGATACTCGAATACACTTGCCACACCGCTTTCTTCGTCAGCATAGTGATCGTACAAGTGGCCGACGTGATGATTTGCAAAACACGGCGGAACTCTCTTTTTTATCAGGGCATGCACAACTGGGTCCTCAACTACGGCATACTTTTCGAGCTAATAATGGCCTGCATTGTCTGCTACGCGCCGTACATGGACGAGATCCTGCAGACCTATCCGCTGAGGTTCAAATGGTGGTTACCGGGCGTGCCGTATGCTATAATTATCGTGATTTACGACGAACTGCGGAAGCTATGGATCAGGAGGAATCCCGAAGGATGGTGGGACAGGGAAACGTGTTATTGAGATGCCTGGAAGACGCTCGAACGCGAAGAATTACCATAGAAACAATTCTTCTGCTATATAATTACACTTTCAAAGATGCATCCGGGCATCATTGCTGAATGAACATACCTCCATTCACATTGAAAAATTCCGAGGAAAAATAGAATTTCAATCTTATCGTGTACAGTTAGCTCGATGCATCGTTAACGGATCACCTGTTCGATGCCTGTATGCACAAGAGCAATGAATCTACCTATGCTTCTACGCGGTCGTCGGGTGTTGTAACCTGGCCGATGGAAAAGTGGGGGGTGCATATAAGGCTCTGGGACCCTCTCGATGGGGCCCAGTATTCTCTAGTCATCAATTCCTCCACGTTCGAAGAACCGTGATTTGATTCCAAGATTAAAATCAGACTTTGTCCCCTTTCCAGCCATCGCCATCCTCCGTCAGGATGAGGACGGAGGTTTTTTGTCTGCTAATCTGTCTCGGTGAGTAATTCCATCAATCAATTATTTACACAACTAGTTCATCTGCGACAATAGATTCCGTAATCGAGTCTCGATGCATTCACGCAATCGCGTTAACAAGCTAAATATTCATATCTTATTGTTAGCTACATTGTGTCTACGAAGGATTCCGAAAGTAAAAGTGGCACGCTGAATGTGAATGTGGCCTTTAGCCGACTTATTGTCTCGCCGCTTGCAGTTCACGGTGCAGGTTTTAATTGTTGCAATGATTCCTATTAATACTTTGATTACAACATTGTTAGTCGGCTCGAATTTATCTGCTAAATCAGCTTCGACGCATTCATGATTACTGGAATAATCGAAGAATGCTAATACGTGAGTTACGCGGCGTGCAGATTGTGCATATATATTTTTTTAATGGAATTAAAACAATTCGAATGATTCATTCATTGATCAACGCAGATGCGCAATCTCGGCCCGACTACGAAAGAACTTGCGCCATCGGTTGTTATTGAGAAATCAGTTCGCCTTACACCTTTATAGAAAGTTTCATTTCTCCAGTCCACGTGCCGATACGTAGCTCGAGAGACAGGCAAAAAATTGTTTAATATTTATTAACTGATCGCGTTTAACAGGATTCGCTTTCCAATGTAGCCAGTCTAGAGCATCTTTCGCTCGTTTCGTGGCATTTTTCTCGGACTCGTGCGTTGTTCTTATTCCGTTGCTCACCTTCGGTGTAAAAATGTTTTTATTAAACACGGTCCTCGGAAATAGTTGCATAAACGATCCTGGAATAATATCTCGTCCATTTTTGTTTTTCACCTTGAACCAACAAATTCATGACGTCATATATCTGTGAAGATGGTAGGGAACGCGTTAACCCCTTGCCGTTTTTTTAACGAGTCACACTCGTCATGAAGATTTGCAACAAAGTCTAACAAATAGGAATGTTACGCGTTTTTTCATTAAATGAGATAAAATTTGATTCGCAATAAATTTTCTTTTCTCTTTTACGACATTTTTTGGGGATAAAGACTGAAATCACTGTAACTGTAAAGAAACTGATACGGCAAGGGGTTAATTCTAATTGTATTTTGTGATTGAGTATTTTCGTGCTCTGATAACAATTTTATTTAACCGTATTAGGAGAATTGTAAGAGTTTCTTGTAGTCGATTTAGAATTGGTATAGCTAGACTTGTATAAACCAGTCCGAGGTCCTCAAAAATTAATCGAAATCGATATTATAGAGTGTTGGAAAGTTAACAGGTCTGAGTGATTAAACGACATTTAAGTTCTGGCCGATCGGATACATGGGAGCCAGGGCACTTTCTCACTTTCTTCCGTTCGCGAGGTCGACCGGCGCGGCGTTTACGTGCGACCGGCGTATTATTCAGGGACGCAAAACCAAGACGCTGCGCTGTGCTGTGCAGCCTTGAAAATACTCCGACTAGTTGACCCTCTCTTACCGTTCACCGTTTTCTTTTTCTTCGTTTTTTCCTTTTCTTTTCTGCCTCTCGATTCATTTGTCATTCTTGACCGCCAACACGAATGCATCCGCGTTGCATCACCACGCCTTCTTTTACGAAAAAGTATGGGAATTCCACTTACTCTCAAGCTGGGAATAAGGAAAGGATATACGGAAACTGAAATCGATATATTTTATAAACCATTTATTTATAAAGGTCATATCAACAATGAGCTCATTTGATCATCTGCTCTTAACAAACGTGTATAAATTGAATTTATTCTTTAACACGACCAGTCAAATAACCGGCTTCACGTTTTTATTTCATTGAAAAATCTATTAAAAGATTTTAAATACCTGTTCTAAAAGTTGTGAGAAATTTGAATAAATTCAGTCCTGCAATTCTTATGAAACAAAGTAATATCAATCACATTTCGTGCTCGGTACGGTTACAGTTATATGAACAAAAAAGTAAAATTTGTTCAATTGTTAAAAACAGAAGTTAAATGAACACGTGTTTCCTCTTTTAATCAATTTAGTACGTTGAAAACAGTAACGTCGTTCAATTCTTCCAGTCCGGTTTTATAGTTTTGTATTTTATCACTCGATTTTTTGTTATAAATGCATAAAATCCGGGGTCTGAAAAAATCAAAGTTGACCTTCATAATTCCTCGACGCGTCCACTTACAACAAAAACTGGTAACACCAGTATCTGCACCTTTTGAAAGCATGTAACCTCCATCCAAACTTCGTCCAAATCAAGGTGGCAATATCTGGTGTCCCACCCTCTGTACAGCACACATCGAAAATTACTATTACGTGTTTGTAACAATATCTCAAACGTCCTATTCCAAACAAAAAACTAATATTTCCATTCAGTACACCTTGTCTGATGATTAGCTGTACAGTCGAATCAAAGTTGCTGTATTTACCAATTTTCTGCTAGACAGTTAATACTATTTTTATAGAGAATAAAATGCTGCATCGATTGGTGCATAAAAACATGTACGGTTCCATTAAGAAAATCACAGTTGACCTTCATAAGTCCTTGACGCGTCCACATATTAAGAAACTGGTAATGCCAGTATCTGCATCTTTTGAAAGCAATTTAACCTGCATCCAAACTTCTCCATCCATCCATCAAACAAAAAATGATATTTCCATTAACAACACCTCATCTGATTATTAGCTGTACAGTCGGATCGAAGTTGCTCAAGTGAATTTAACCAATTTTCTGCTAGAACTTTTTCCTCCCGATCTCGAACCGCGGAATACATTTGAAGCGTTTGTTCGCCTTTTTTCCCCCTGCGCAAAAAGGTTAGGTTTGCAGTATCGCCGCGCTAATTCGGTGACTTTTTAGGTGCTGTTACTTCCTTATCGAGGAAAGAGGAGGCAGCGGAGCAAAGCCGTAGGAAAGTAGCGTTGCCAGCATTGCACAAAAAGCAGGCAGCGCCTGAAGAGCAAGAAGAATACGACGAAGACGAATTTCAGGATCAATGTCCCGAACCGAATGGTTATTTCCCTGACCCAGAACAGTGTGACAAGTATTATGACTGCAGGGATGGCAAACCCACCGAGAAACTTTGCTCGGACGGTTTAGTATTCAATGACTTCAGTCCTCTGCACGAGAAATGCGACCTACCATTCGGGATCGACTGCTCGAAGCGACCCAAATTACGTATGTCCTCCTAATGTCTTTAAACCTTTCGCCCCAATCTTATCAACTCTTGTTAAGTCCCGATCTAAGTAAATTCTCAGTTCTGTGTTGTGACATAGATCGGGATCGGATACTATTTTTTAGAAGCTCGAGAGTCCTCGGTCGCCGAGAAATGTAAACATAACTAATCCAATAACAAAACTTGTTTATTTTTCATTATTCTTTGATGAGACTTTCACCAACAAATTCGTGGCATTTTTCTAATGGAAAGGATTACCAAATACGATATAATTCCAATTGTCAACGCTGAGTATACTGTGGATCTTTATACACTTATAGGAAAATTGAGTAGATGAAATTCAACATTGTTGGAAAATTTTGCAAATTGAACATGTCAATATATGATTTCTTCTGTATTAAAATCATTAAAAGATCCAATTTAGTTTCTATTTTTTGCAATCGATGCAGGCGATTTTTATTTTGCATCGATTGTACAAGGAGTAGGAACAAAATTGAATGTTATTTCTTCCCTTAATAATTTTCAAATAGGAGAAATCACATACTGACATCTTGAATTTTTAAAATTTTTCAATAATTTTGAATTTCATCTTCTGAATTTTCCTATAAGTTCATCCGCAGTCTAGTCATGAACGATGAAAGTTTCCGACGCAAAGAAAGAGAGAGGAAGAGACGCGGAGAGTCGCGGCGCGCCGATACAGTTCTTCCTGGTTGTCCGAAACATTGATCGTTCATTACACAAGTAAATATCATCGGAATTATATCGTATTTGGTATCATTTTCATTAGAAAAATGTGACGAATATGTTGATCAAAGTCCCATAAAAAAATAATGAAAAATAAAGAAGTTTTGTGATTGGATTAGTACTGGTTCACACCGATATATCTGAACGGTATCGGATTACGCGGCATGTTTACACTGCTTACAGCTTGAGCTTCATGGCTCCTCTCGGGGTATGCCCCTCAGTGGAACGGGTAGACAAACAGACTTGGACGCGAACAGACGGTCTCCTCCGTCGGATTTAGAATGGGACATTACTGTAATACTTTGTTTTTATCCCCTGTTGCTTATGAAATAGCAATATCAGAAACGAAATTAAAGGGAAAAGCAATCAACATTTCCGAACGGTCTCCTCCGTCGGACTTAGAATGGGACTTAACTCTGTACTAATCAAAAACGAATTATCCCAACAGAGAAACCGCAGCCGTCCGCGCACTGTCCCAGAATGCACGGCTACTTCGCGCACGAAGATCCTCGGATATGCAACACGTTCTACTACTGCGTCGAAGGGAAGTTCAATATGATCACCTGTCCAGATGGTCTGGTCTTCTCCGAAAAGACTGGCATTTGCAATTGGCCGGACGAGGCGCAGAAGAAGGGTTGCGGATCTAGGGAACTTTTCAATTTCACTTGTCCGAAGGTCGACGATTCCGTCGCCGCTACACATCCCCGATACCCTGACACAGAGGACTGCCAATACTTCTATGTCTGCGTGAACGGCGAAATACCGAGGAGAAGCGGCTGCAAATTAGGGCAAGCCTTCGACGAAAGGACTGGCAAGTGCGACTGGGCCAGAAAAATACCCGAATGGTGAGTTACAATGATTTGGACAACAATGTTTGACCAGTTTCTGTTTCATGTTTCATGTGGCGCATCTGAACTCGTATGCGAGAACAATTGACGCATGGTATGTAGAAGGTTGGCCACCCTTCAGTTAAATTGTTGCAAGGGTTGATGATTAATTTATAGCAGAGCCGGGGAACTGGCGGCCGATGGGCCCATTGGCTGCACATTGTTTCTTTCCCCTATTCTCAGTGGCTACCAGCGTCCCCCACCACTCGATTGTTATTTTATGAAAGAAATAGCGTGAGGCCGCGGGCCAGTTCCCGGCTCTGGAAATAAAGTAAAGCTAGGAGTGGTGCTGAAGACTGAAAATTAATAGTGGAAGAAATTTCCAGACTCTGATCTATACACTGAGAAAAAAAA